>OU342740.1:397631201-398074184 GCA_910589775.1 Avena eriantha | reverse complement strand
GCAATGACTCTAACTATGGTTCATGAAAAGAGCAGACATGCAATGACACTGGTGGATCCATGTGTGGTTCATGGGAAGAACACACATGCAATGACACTAGTGGATCCATGTGTGGTTTGCGAGAAGAACACACATGCAATGACACCGATGATATGTGGTTTGTGAAAAGAACAGACATGCAATGACTCTAACTATGGTTAATGAAAAGAGCAGACATGCAATGACACTGGTGGATCCATGTGTGGTTAATGAGAAGAACACACATGCAATCACACTGGGTGTGGTTCATGATATGTTTTGTGAGAAGAACACATATGCAATGATTCTAGCTGTGGTTCATGAGAAGAGCAGACATGCGATGACTCTAACTGTGGTTCATGAAAAGTGCAGACATGCCATGACACCGGTGGATCCATGTGTGGTCTATGAGAGGAACACACATGCAATGACACCGGTGGATCCTTACGTCGTTTGTGAGAATAACACACATGCCATGACACTGGTGGATCCATATGTTCTCTGTGAAAAGAACACACATGCAATGACACTAGTGGATCCATGTGTGGTTCATGCGAAGATAACACATGGAATAACACTGGTAGATCCATGTGTGGTCTGTGGGAAGAACACACATGCAATGACACTGGTGACATGTGGTTGGTGAAAAGAACAGATATGCAATGACTCTAACTATGGTTCATGAAAAGATCATACATGCAATGACACTGGTGGATCCATGTGTGGTTCATGGGAAGAACACACATGCAATGACACTGGTGGATCCATGTGTGGTTTGTGAGAAGAACACACATGCAATGACACCGGTGATATGTGGTTTGTGAAAAGAACAGACATGCAATGACTCTAACTGTGTTTCATGAAAAGAGCAGACATGCAATGACACTGGTGGATCCATGTGTGGTTAATGAGAAGAACACACATGCAATGACACTAGGTGTGGTTCATGATATGTTTTGTCAGAAGAACACATATGCAATGATTCTAGCTCTGGTTCATGAGAAGGGCAGACATGCGATGACTCTAACTGTGGTTCATGAAAAGAGCAGACATGCGATGACACCGCTGGATCCATGTGTGGTCTATGAGAGGAACACACATGCAATGAAACTGGTGGATCTTTACGTGGTTTGTGAGAATAACAAACATGCCATGACACTAGTGGATCCATATGTGGTCTATGAAAAGAACACACATGCAATGACAATGGTGGATCCATGTGTGGTTCATGGGAAGAACACACATGCAATAACACTAGTGGATCCATGTGTGGTCTGTGGGAAGAACACACATGCAATGACACTGGTGACATGTGGTTTGTGAAACGAACAGACATGCAATGACTCTAAATATGGTTTATGAAAAGAGCATACATGCAATGACACTGGTGGATCCATGTGTGGTTCATGGGAAGAACACACATGCAATGACACTGGTGGATCCATGTGTGGTTTGTGAGAAGAACACACATGCTATGACACCGGTGATATGTGGTTTGTGAAAAGAACGGACATGCAATGACTCTAACTGTGGTTAATGAAAAGAGCAGACATGCAATGACACTGGTGGATCCATGTGTGGTTAATGAGAAGAACACACATGCAATGACACCAGGTGTAGTTCATGATATGGTTTGTGAGAAGAACACACATGCAATGACTCTAGCTGTGGTTCATGAAAAGAGCAGACATGCGATGACTCTAACTGTGGTTCATGAAAAGAACAGACATGAAATGACTCTAACTTTGGTTAATGAAAAGTGCAAACATGCAATGACACTTTTAGATCCATGTGTGGTTAATAAGAAGAACACACATGCAATGACACTAGGTGTAGTTCATGATATGATTTGTGAGAAGAACACACATGCAATGACTCTAGCTGAGGTTCATGAAAAGAGGAGACATGCGATGACTCTAAGTGTGGTCCATGAAAATATCAGACCTGCGATGACACCGGTGGATCCATGTGTAGTCTATGAGAGGAACACACATGCAGTGACACCGGTGGATCCTTACGTGGTTTGTGAGAATAACACACATGCAATGACACTGGTGGATCCATATGTGGTCTGTGAAAAGAACACACATGCAATGACAATGGTGGATCCATGTGTGGTTCATGGGAAGAACACACATGAAATGACACTGGTGATATGTGGTTTGTGGAAAGAACAGACATGCAATGACTCTAACTGTGTTTCATGAAAAGAGCAAACATGCAATGAAACTAGTGGATCCATGTGTGGCTCATGGGAAGAACACACATGCAATGACACTGGTGGATCCATGTGTGGTCTGTGAGAAGAACACACATGCAATGACACTGGTGGATCCATGTGTGGTCTGTGAGAAGAACACACATGCAATGACACTGGTGATATGTGGTTTGTGAGAAGAACAGACATGCAATGACTCTAACTGTGGTTTATGAAAAGAGCCGACATGCAATGACACTGGTGGATCCATGTGTGGTTAATGAGAAGGACACACATGCAATGACACTAGCTGTGGTTCATGATATGGTTTGTGAGAAGAACACACACGCAATGACTCTAGCTGTAGTTCATGAGAAGGGCAGACATGCGATGACTCTAACTGTGGTTCATGAAAAGAGCAGACATGCGATGACACCGGTGGATCCATGTGTGGTCTATGGGAGGAACACACATGCAATGAAACTAGTGGATCCTTACGTGGTTTGTGAGGATAACACACATGCAATGACATTGGTGGATCCAAATGTGGTCTGTGAAAAGAGAACACATGCAATGACAGTGGTGGATCCATGTGTGGTTCATGGTAAGAACACACATGCAATGAGAATGGTGGATCCATGTGTGGTCTGTGGGAAGAACACACATCCAATGACACTGGTGATATGTGGTTTGTGAAAAGAACAGACATGCAATGACTCTAACTGTGGTTCATGAAAAGTGTAGACATGCAATGACACTGGTGGATCCATGTGTGGTTCATGGGAAGAACACACATGCAATGACACTGGTGGATCCATGTGTGGTTTGTGAGAAGAACACACATGCAATGACACTGGTGATATGTGGTTTGTGAAAAGAACAGACATGAAAGGACTCTACTTGTGGTTCATGAAAAGAGCAGACATGCAATGACACTGGTGGATCCATGTGTGGTTCATGGGAAGAACACACATGCAATGACACTACTGGATCCATGTGTGGTTTGCGAGAAGAACACACATGCAATGACACCGATCATATGTGGTTTTTGAAAAGAACAGACATGCAATGACTCTAACTATGGTTAATGAAAAGAGCAGACATGCAATGACACTGGTGGATCCATGTGTGGTTAATGAGAAGAACACACATGCAATGACACTGGGTGTGGTTCATGATATGTTTTGTGAGAAGAACACATATGCAATGATTCTAGCTGTGGTTCATGAGAAGAGCAGACATGCGATGACTCTAACTGTGGTTCATGAAAAGAGCAGACATGCCATGACACCGGTGGATCCATGTGTGGTCTATGAGAGGAACACACATGCAATGACACCGGTGGATCCTTACGTGGTTTGTGAGAATAACACACATGCCATGACACTGGTGGATCCATATGTTCTCTGTGAAAAGAACACACATGCAATGACACTAGTGGATCCATGTGTGGTTCATGCGAAGATAACACATGGAATAACACTGGTAGATCCATGTGTGGTCTTGGGGAAGAACACACATGCAATGACACTGGTGACATGTGGTTGGTGAAAAGAACAGATATGCAATTACTCTAACGATGGTTCATGAAAAGAGCATACATGCAATGACACTGGTGGATCCATGTGTGGTTCATGGGAAGAACACACATGCAATGACACTGGTGGATCCATGTGTGGTTTGTGAGAAGAACACACATGCAATGTCACCGGTGATATGTGGTTTGTGAAAAGAACAGACATGCAATGACTCTAACTGTGTTTCATGAAAAGAGCAGACATGCAATGACACTGGTGGATCCATGTGTGGTTAATGAGAAGAACACACATGCAATGACACTAGGTGTGGTTCATGATATATTTTGTGAGAAGAACACATATGCAATGATTCTAGCTGTGGTTCATGAGAAGAGCAGACATGCGATGACTCTAACTGTGGTTCGTGAAAAGAGCAGACATGCGATGACACCGGTGGATCCATGTGTGGTCTATGAGAGGAACACACATGCAATGACACCTGTGGATCCTTACGTGGTTTGTGAGAATAACACACATGCCATGACACTGGTGGATCCATATGTGGTCAGTGAAAAGAACACACATGCAATGACACTGGTGGATCCATGTGTGGTTCATGGGAAGAAAACACATGAAATGACACTGGTGATATGTGGTTTGTGAAAAGAACAGACATGCAATGACTCTAACTGTGTTTCAAGAAAAGAGCAAACATGCAATGACACTAGTGGATCCATGTGTGGTTCATGGGAAGAACACACATGCAATGACACTGGTGGATCCATGTGTGGTTTGTGAGAAGAACACACATGCAATGACACCGGTGATATGTGGTTTGTGAAAAGAACAGACATGCAATGACTCTAACTATGGTTAATGAAAAGAGCAGACATGCAATGACACTGGTGGATCCATGTGTGGTTAATGAGAAGAACACACATGCAATGACACTGGGTGTGGTTCATGATATGTTTTGTGAGAAGAACACACATGCAATGACTCTAGCTGTGGTTCATGAGAAGAGCAGACATGCGATGACTCTAACTGTGGTTCGTGAAAAGAGCAGACATGCGATGACACCGGTGGATCCATGTGTGGTCTATGAGAGGAACACACATGCAATGACATTGGTGGATCCTTACGTGGTTTGTGAGAATAACACACATGCCATGACACTGGTGGATCCATATGTGGTCTGTGAAAAGAACACACATGCAATGACACTGGTGGATCCATGTGTGGTTCATGGGAAGAACACACATGCAATGGCACTGGTGGATCCATGTGTGGTATGTGGGAAGAACACACATGCAATGACACTAGTGATACGTGGTTTGTGAAAAGAACGGACATGCAATAAATCTAACTATGGTTCATGAAAAGAGCAGACATGCAATGACACTGGTGGATCCATGTGTGGTTCATGGGAAGAACACACATGCAATGACACTGGTGGATCCATGTGTGGTCTGTGGGAAGAACACACATGCAATGAGACTGGTGATATGTGGTTTGTGAAAAGAACAGACATGCAATGACTCTAATTGTGGTTAATGAAAAGAGCAGACATGCAATGACACTGGTGGATCCATGTGTGGTTAATGAGAAGAACACACATGCAATGACACTGGGTGTGGTTCATGATATGGTTTGTGATAAGAACACACATGCAATGATTCTAGATGTGGTTCATGAAAAGAGCAGACATGCGATGACTCTAACTGTGGTTCCTGAAAAGAGCATACATGCAATGACACCGGTGGATCCATGTGTGGTCTATGAGAGGAACACACATGCAATGACTCTAACCGTGGTTCATGAAAAGAACAAACATGCGATGACACCGGTGGATCCATGTGTGTTCTATGAGAGGAACACACATGCAATGAAACTGGTGGATCCTTAAGTGGTTTGTGAGAAGAACACACATGCAATGACACAGGTGGATCCATGTGTGTTCTGTGGGACGAACACACATGCAATGACGCTGGTGGATCCATATGTGGTTTGTGAGAAGGACACACATGCAATGACACTGGTGGATCCATGTGTGGTCTATGGGAAGAACACACATGCAATGACACTGGTGATATGTGGTTTGTGAAAAGAACAGACATGCAATGAATCTAACTGTGGTTCTTGAAAAGAGCAGACATGCAATGACACTGGTGGATCCATGTGTGGTTAATGCCTGTTATACACAGGTTAAGGCCCACGCGTCCCCAAACAAAACCCCCACAAGTGTGAACAAAGGACTTGTGCGCTAGAGTAGATGGTTTAGGGGAAGAGAAAGGCTTGGGATGAGGGAACCAAACTAAGATGGTACTACACACTCAAGATTGAAAGAATCAAATCAACTAAAAGCCAAAATTGAGTGTGATTTCCATAAGAACATGAGATGAGCAAAAACAACCAAAAAGATCCAAATAATCTAACTCTTCTTATGGAAGAGGGCGGCGGCCGAGGCCACCTTGTTGGAGTGCATGGTATGACACCACGAAGATATATCTTGGGTTCATGACCAATACTCATCAATAAGCTCATATATCACAAAATGATATTAAGATAAATGATTTGACTTGCTTTCGGCATTATGGGGGGAGGGTTAGCCCAATCAATTAGGACCACACTCCCCCTATATCCATGCCCACACCTAGACCAAATAAGAATGAGATGTAAGAGTGAGTACATCGGTAATCAAGACAAGCTCCTTGAATCAATGATATTTATCTCATTCCTCAAGTAACAAAACCTTGCTTCATCAAGTGGCTTCGTGAAAATATCAGCAAATTGGTTCTTCGTGCTCACAAAATATAGATCAATATCGCATCGAGCAACATGGTCCCAAATAAAATGATTATGAATCTCAATATGCTTTGTCCTTGTGTGTTGCACAGGATTGTATGCAATTTTGAAGTTTGCCTCGTCCATAGTAATTGAGTACATGCACTAGCATCAGCCACATATTCCGCTTCAGCGGTGGAGAGAGATATACAATTCTGCTTTTTAGAAGACCAACATACTAGAGACCTTACCAAGAATTGACAAGCTCCAGAAGTTCATTTCTGATCATCCTTATCACTAGCCCAATCCGAATCAGTATACCCACAAAGAGAGAAATTGGAGCCCTTGGGATACCATAGACCGAAATTAGGGGAATGAAGACCAACATACTAGAGACCATACCAAGAATTGACAAGCTCCAGAAGTTCATTTCCGATCATCCTTATCACCAGCCCAATCCGAATCAGTATACCCACAAAGAGAGAAATTGGAGCCCTTGGGATACCATAGACCGAAATTAGGGGAATGAACCAAATATCGGAAAATCCTCTTGACCGCCACTAAGTGGCTTTGTTTAGGAGCTGCTTGATACTTTGCACACACCCCTACACTCAACACTATATCAGGTCTAGATGCACAAAGGTAAAGAAGAGAGTCGATCATGGACCGGTATATCTTTTGGTCCACATCTTTACCATGGGGATTAAGTTCAAGGTGACATTTTCTTTGCATCGGAGTGGCGACGCCATTAAGATCCATCATCTTGAATCTCTTGAGCATGTCTTGGATGTATTTTGCTTGATTCATGAAGGTTCCTTCTCTAAGTTGTTTGATCTCAAACCCAAGATAGAACCGTAACTCCCCCAGCATAGACATCTCAAACATGTCAGTCATAAGCTTTGAAAAATCATCATTAAAAGCTTTATTAGTAGACCCAAAGATAATTACGTCTACATATAGTTGGCATACGAAGAGCTCCCCGTTAACCTTCTTAGTAAAAAGAGTGAGATCGATTTGCCCAACTTCGAAGCTACGGTCTAGCAAAAGCTCTTGAAGGTGCTCATACCACACACGTGGGGCTTGTTTAAGGCCATAGAGTGCCTTATCGAGTTTGTAGACATGGTTCGGAAAGTGAGGATCCTCAAATTCCGGGGGTTGCTTTACATATACCTACTCATTTAGAGGACCATTAAGAAAAGCACTCTTAACATCCATTTGCTGTAATTTAAAATTATAATGAGCAGCATAAGCAAGGAGGATACGGATGGACTCAAGGCGAGCCACTGGAGCATATGTCTCGCCGAAGTCGATGCCCTCCACTTTGGAATATCCTTGTGCCATGAGTCTTGCCTTGTTCCTTACAACAATGCCATTTTCATCTTGATTATTCTTAAAGATCCACTTTGTGGCGATAACATTGCGGCAATCCTTGGGCTTCTCTACTAAATTCTAGACCTTGTTGCACTCAAAGTTATTAAACTCTTCATGCATAACAACAACCCAGTCTAGATCTTCAAGAGCTTCAAACACTTTCTTGGGTTGCACCATATATATGTGAGCTTGGTGCTCACCAAAACTTGCTAGCTCCCTTCTTGTGGACACCCTTCATCGGAGATCACCTACAACTTTGTCAAGAGTGTGACCCCTTAATTCAAGGTTCCTATTCGCACGAGCTTTGCGACGAAGTTCAATCAGCTTGTTGTCTCTTGGGGGAATAACTTCATCATTTGAGTCTTCGTTGGAATTATTAGCTTGGGCTTGATCTTCAGCATGATTAGCAGGAATAGGAGATGATGAATCTTGCCCTTGATGTTGATCAGTAGCCGTAACAAGAGGCTGCTTATATTCAGGATTTTTAGGGCTGGATAATCGAGCCAAGGTGGGGCCGGATAATCCAGCCTGGGAGAACCTAAAGCATCTTCACATACTTGACTGGATCTTGCTCGAACTGGAGAGTGGCTGGGTAGCTGGATAATCCGGGGTCAGCCGGAAAATCCGCCCTGGGACTTGCAGCAGTTTCTTCAACATGTTGATCATTTCTGCCAGATGAGGAGGGTTGGCCGGATAATCCGGTGTCCACCGGATAATCCGTCCTAGAGCTTTCAGGAGCATTTTGATCTTCAGCATTTTGTGGGGTTGGTGTAGAAGTTTCTCCAATGGTTGGAGCATGTTGAGCTTGTGTCGATCAGGGCTCTACTTGGGTAGAGCATTGTCCTTCTCGATCCGCCACATGGGGTTCCTCAATGGGGCGGAAAAATCCCACGCCCATTCTTCTTATGGCATCTTGGGGTATTTCAACATCTGCATCACAAACATCAACTTACCCCGTAGGGGAGCCATCATTTTCCTCGAACACCACACTACAAGATTCTACAACAGTTCCGGAGAGCTTATTGTAGACTCTATAAGTGTGGGATTCGGCACCATAACCAACAAAAATGCCTTCTAAATCCTTAGACTCAAATTTAGATAAACGAACTCCTTTAATGAGAAAGAAACACTTACAACCAAATAGCCGGAAGTAGGAGATGTTTGGCTTGTTAATAGTAGGTATTTCATACGGAGTCTTGTCCAATATTTTGCAGAGATAGAGCCAATTGGATGAATGGCATGCGGTAGAAATTGCTTCAGCCTAGAAGTTATAAGGAGACTTAAATTCAGCTAGCATAGATCTGGCCATGTCAATTAAGGTTCGGTTCTTCCTCTCGGCAACACCATTTGTTTGAGGGGTGTACGCAGCGGAATATTGATGTCTTATCCCCTCTTCAATTAGAAATTCATTCAGAGTGTAGTTCTTGAACTCGGACCCGTTATAGCTTCTAATTGCCAAAATTGGGAGATTGTGTTGACATTGAACCTCGTTGGCGAAATCAATGACTGTTTGTTGTGTCTCACTCTTCAACTTGAAGAAATAGACCCATGTATATCTCGAATAATCAATAATAATTACAAGGCAGTATTTCTTCCCACCGAGGCTTGCATGAGATGGAGGACCAAAGAGGTCCACATGAAGGAGCTCCAAAATCCTCGTTGATGAAATTATGGTCTTCCTTCGATGGGGAGAGTCATGCATTTTCCTTTTAACACATGCCCTGCAAACACGATATTTGGCAAAGGGAACATTCTGTTTTAGTCCAAGGATGTGGCCACCCTTGTGGAGACTTTGCAAAGTTCTCATATTGACGTGGGCTAGTCGGCGATGCCATAGCCAGCCCGTGTCGGCCTTTCCGAAAAGGCACATCAGGCCTGTAGTGGTTTTCCCCGAAAATTCCACCACATACAGGTCATTTTCGACATATCCCATGAAAGCGACCTTTAGAGACTTGCTCCACAAGATTACCACCAAATCAGTATCAATGAAAACTGCAAAGCCCATCTTACCAAGGGCACGAACTGAAAGTAAATTGTAACCGAGGGTCTCGATAAGCATGACGTCCACGAGTGAGATATCGTGAGCAACCACAACTTTGCCAAGACCCAATACCTCAGATTTTGACTTGTCACCATAGGAGACGGTTATGTGATCATGATTTGGCCGCATCTTCGAGATGATCTCCTTGCTTCCGGTCATATGACTAGTGCACCCTCTATCGAGTACCCATTTAGACCTACCGGAAGCATAACCCTCAGACCCTCTTGCCATAAGTAAGGTGACGTTGTTGTTGGTGACATTTTCATTTGGAGAGTCGAAGAGTGATGACGGGGTAGATGTGGTGGCTATAGCAGCCACCTCACGAGAACTATCTTCATCCTCTTCGTCTTCACTTATAGAGGAATAGTCTTCTTGTGCCACCAAGACAATCTTGGGTTGTTTCTCGTAAGGACCATTCTTTTTGATGAATGGCTTCTTTCGAGGTTCTTTGGACTTTTCTTTAAGGCTGAGCCTGCCACCATTGTCTTCTCTGCTTTGATATGGACATTCAGGCACAAAATGCAACCTATCTCCACAATTGCCAGCATGTTCTTAGTTTTGGGCCATTCTCTCTTCTTGCACTTGACCCATTCTTGCGCTCGAGTTCAGACTTGGCCTTGGCTGGATCCTTCCAAAAATTCCTTGCGTAGAAAGCCATGTACTCACCATGAGCACGCTTGACTTCCTTGGGACAGCCCATGGATACAACATCTTATCCTCTTTCATCCTCATCTTGCTCAACAACATTTGCCTTTAGAGCAACATTGACTCTTTTTTGCATTCCAATAGCCTGAGCACGGGCATCTTCGGCATTCTTAGATGCAACCTTGAATGATGCCATTTCTTGCATGACTTCATTGGAAGTCATTTGATGGTATTTGTGTCTACCTTGCAAACTCTTCAAGTCCGTGGCTCAAATGGCATTAGAGCACTCACATATTTCCTCTTTATCCAAGCATCATCAATGTGAGTGGCTCCATGCTTTCTAAATGTTGTTGCAATGCCCTTGAGTCTTCTGTACATGTCTTAATGATCTTCACCATCCGACATGTAAAAACCTTTAGCTTCATTGCTTAGAGCATCATACCTATTTCTTCTCATGCTTTCATTTCTAATGAATAGATCGGTGAGAGCACCCCAAGCTTCTTTGGCAGTATTGAAGTGCTCAATGTGTGGCATGTCCTTGGGACCCACTTCGAGCTGAATCATGTGAAGAGTCGTTGCATTTACCTGACTATCCACAACTTCTCTTCTAGTCAAGTTAGTGTGGTCTTCAACATGAAGTCCTTCTTCAATAATCCTCCAAAGCTCAATTGATGAACCGCAAACATGATATTTCATTAAGAATTGCCATTGATTAAATGAGGATGCAATAAGCTTGGGTGGATCACCCCTATTGTTTATAGGAGGATGAGGGATAGGTGGGTCAGGAGAATATAAGTGAGAGACCTCACTATAATCCGTGTTACCACTTCCCTTCTTGGAAGCGGAACCATTGTTTTTCTCACCCACCGTCTCATCTTCCTTAGATTTGGCATGAGCGTTATCCTTAGAAAGAGGAGTGGTGGCCTCAGAGGAGGATGGAGGTGGGGTTGTAGATGCGGTGAGACGAGCAATCATTTGCTACATCTCTTCCATCTTGGTCTCAAAGGATTTCAACAAGGTTGTTTCCAACGTCTTGAGGTCATCCATTGTGACCTTATCCACAACCTCACTCCCATTCTCCTTAGTACCCATAGTTATCTTAGGCGGTTAAGCCCGAATAAAGAGCCGGGGCTCTGATACCAATTGAAATAGATCATATGGGCACCTAGAGGGGGGTGAATAGGTCCTACTTCAAATTTTAATGTTTTTTCAATTTTAGGATTGACACAAATGGTAAATTATCTAGATATACTATTATGTAGAATTTCCCTATATGCAAACCTAACTACTAGTGAGTAAAGGAGAGTGAGATAGAGGAACGAGTAAACCGTAATGGAGCACGCGGAGACACATGATTTTTTTACCGCGGTTCCTTCCTTGTTAAGGGAAGTACATCTGCGTTGGAGGGATGGGCGGTACTAAGACCACCACGCCACGATAGGCCTCACCCTGTTCTCCAATGGATCCCGCCACCAAAGGCCTGCTCCACCTTTCCACTATAGGAACCCTTCGAGGCGGGAACGGGCGCCTTTACACAACTAGCGGGGCACAACTCCACAACCAAATTGGAGGCTCCTGTAATGAAAACAAGCTACCACAAGAACAATAGTTATCAATAACCAAACACAAGATCTAAATATTAATGAGAATACTAGATCGGGGATTCTCCAAGTGAATGGAGAGGATTTGAAGTGCTTGATTCGTGATGACAATGAATGATGCCTCCTCCTTCAATTCCCCCAAAGATCGAAGCCTTCGGGTGGTTGAAGTGGGAGATCTAGGGAGAGAGCTTTTGCACCAGGTCTAATCTTTTTCGAATGGACCAAGGAGTCTGACAGGAGGGGATGACGGGGCTTTTATACCCCCTGTCCAAACGGAGCCGTTTGAGCCATTTGGAGCCGGATTATCCGGACCAAGTGAGGGCCAGATTATCCGGTCTGGGGAACACTCCGCCCCTGCCTCAGACTATCCAGGGGAAAAACTGCCCCTGGATAGAGACTCGTGACGTGCCTGCCTTTCCTCTTCTCCTAGGGTCCGGATTATCCAACCCAAGGGAAGCGCCGGATGATCCGGCCCGGGGAAGAAAGTTTGCCCCCCCATTGGACTGTCCGGGGGAAAATCCGCCCCCAGACAGAGGCTCGCGTACAGGCGCCCTTGGCCAAGAGGCTGTCAACACCCAGATTTTTAATCCCAGATGCCTGTTATGCCATACATCGCAATCCTAGGATTACCATTTTTGCGAGACATAACAAATTGGATATCACAGTACATCATCCATTACAAACCATAATAAGGTCTTACACAAATAAATGATCTCATGATCCAGTCTTAATACAACAAGCAGCAGAATAATAAGCTTAGAGGTGGGGTCCATCTTTAGTGTCATAGGCAATGCTGACGATGGGAGATGATCCTAGTTGTCGTAGCTGTCGTGCTGTCCTTCCTCCTGATAGTCCTTTTCATAGTCTGGCTACGGGAATAGCCAGGGACAAATCCATGAGTACTCTTTAAGTACTCGCAAACTATCACTAACAAGTAAGGTAGTTCTAGTAGGAATTGCTAAACTCTAGGTTTATTTGCAAAACCTAGTTTTATCTTAAGCTGAATTAAGAAGTAAAGAAAGCTAAGTTAAAGTTCCAAAGCACTTAAGGTGGGAACTTAGTTTTCATAGTCACAGCCCTGTTGTTGTCAAGTCAGAGTCACCATTCATTTCATAAATTATTTTGAAAATATCTGACAACGGAACAGTATGGCCACTCCAACTGTCCATGACCGCGAACGCGGCTATTCGAATAGTTTGACACTCTGCAGAGGTGGTACACTTTCACCACAAAATTTGATACATCCATCAGGGATAACCTTGAATCATCATACTTAGTATGCGGATAATCAATCATAACCTTTCAATTACACACCCTAGTATAAGCACCTCTCTTATGAGCTTGGCCTCCCAGCCATGGTCATCGGCCATCCTGGGCACTGCATAGGTGGACAACATTGAGAGGTAGCCTCAGCTCAAACCTCTCCCGCTAGGGAACTCATACTAATGGATATAAACTTCCGGCTAAGCCTTACCCAATTCAGGTATTGTGGTTGTATGGTAAATTTGGAATGGTATCGCATCCGAACCCAACCATTAATTTTTATAAAGGTACAAAGGCTCATGCCTCAACATTTTGATCATCATAAACCATTTGTGTTTCTCAACACATGTCAAAACATCTCAATAGAAGGACTCATCATTCCAAGGTTTTCATAATCATTTTCACCAAGTATTCCCATCTAAAGTGATCAAGTCTTATGCTTAACACTAGTAACTAAGGTTAAGAGTGCTCACTAATGAGAGATGCTAATATCAATCTCATGCCATAGAATGACATCTAAGTCTAACTAGATAGGTCAAGTTTTATACTCTTTATGCTATCTATAAACAAAGTAAATCTAAGGCTTGGATAGAGATTTTAATTATCTTTCCAACAAAATTGGAATCATTCAATTTGGTTAAGTAAATCTCTCTGAATTGATTTTTAAACTAGTGGAAAGAATTGAGTTTAAATCTAAATAGAAAAACATATTTTTGAAATTGAGGGCCAGCACTGGAACACTAAAGGGCCGGCCCAGTGACAATCCGTAGCGCAGAAGGCAACTGACAAGGGGGTCCCGAATGTTAGCGGCACAACTTACCGCGAAGCGGTACGGGGCGATATGGGTCATGCGATTAGAACTAAGATCGACGGTGGTGGTTCATCGTCAACGACGGATAGGCCGCCGACGAGATTAAACCCTAGCGGCTCAGTGGGGATCGATTGGGGGCTTACCAGGGCTCCAGCTAACTTGGCGTTGGGGGTGATCGAACGTGTGAACGACGGCAGACTCAGGCGTGGTTGCGGCGGCTCCTGGGGTGGATGAAATCGACGAGGCCCTTTCTCCTCGGCTAAGGCGGCTCCGGTGGAAATTCCGGCAAACGGTGGCTCGAGTGGCTCTGGGATGGTTTGAGGGACTCAGTGGGAGGTGGGGAGTGAGGTAGTGTGGAGAAATGGTGCTGGGGAGGGCTCCTTTTATAGCCCGACGAGGGACCTTGAGGGCGACGGTGAGCTCGTCGGCGATGGTGGTACAGGGTGCTAAAGGCATGGGCGGGGTAGGCGAACGGTGGGCTGCCTCCTAGCGGTCATCTAAGACGTAATGGCACTACGAGGGGCGATGGCATTTGGTCGGGAAAGGGCAACGCTCTGCGCGGCAGAGGCGGTGCTCGACGCGGTTCACGGCGGCTACTGGTCGTGCGGCAGGAAATTGGCGTGTTTGGGGGCGTGCTGGGGTTAAGGCGGAGCGGCGTGTGCAAGTTGGGGTCAAGGCATGGCTTGTGCTGGCCTGTCGAGGACGATGCTCTGGCGTGCTCTGTGCATGGCGCAGAGGCTCGGTGCGTGGGCGTGCCTCGGTGGTCCCGGGTTCGACTGCTTCTATGGGGTGTACATGGGATTACGGTAGGGTGCGGCTGATCTAGGGGGTGTGCTGGATTGGCGTGGCTTGGTCTCTAGCGTGTTGTCCACGTTTGGCCGGCGAAGACCATACTCGAACGGCGCGGTACTGGCGCTGCGGGGTAGGAGAGGTGTTGTCTCGTCCTTAGTTAGGCTAAGAGGAGACAGAGGAGAGATGAGGGGTTTTAACGGGAGACAAGAACTTAATTTGCAACAGTATTAGTTAGGCCGAAATTTGTCTGTCTGCCAACTGTTCGACAAAATGGCCGCAAGAAAGTTTTGTTTGAATTTTGAAAAGATTTTGGTGGATGTGTTAGTCATATGCTTAAGCATCTGTGGTTGCTAGGGATTGTCAAATTGAACTCATTTGAGTGGTTTTTGAAAAAGTGGGATCTATGTACATACACTTGATTCCATTTTCAAATGCCATTTAAATTTAGTGTTTAAACATTTTGGTAACATTTCAAAGTGTTCCTTGGTAGATCTTTACTTGTACTAGCAAGGGGTGCAAAGATTCATAATTGTTTCTGTTTGAAAAATGAGTTCTAGGAACACCTAAAGTGGCCTAGTGGATTAAAATGGCAAAAGTGCCATTTCCATTTATTAATCTTATTTGATTTCTTTTTCTTTGGATTTTGTGTGGGAATGATCTAGATGATGTGGCATTCACCTTTGAATCATTTTACAACCATTAGAACAATCAAACATGGCATTTCTAAACAATTCCACATTAAGGCAACACACATATGCATCCTTATTTATTTTAATGATAAAAAGTTTTTGTTAACCCTAAATTGGGTGATTTGGATCTTAATAACCTTGATTATAGATTTGGGATGTTACAAACCTTCCCTCCTTAAACAAAATCTCATCCCAAGATTTAAGAAAGAAAACTAGGAACTAAAGAGATCTGGGAACTCAGTCCTAATGTAATCTTCTCGCTCCCACGTGGCTTCTTCTTCGGTATTGTTGCTCCATTGAATCTTGAGAAACTTGATACTCTGGGTTCTGGTGGTTCTGAAGGCTTCCTCCAAGATATGGATGGGAACTTCACGATACGCCAGATCCTTGTTGATATCAATGGCTCGGTGATCGATGTTCTTAAATACTTCGGTCTTCTCCAAAAATTCTAAGCACTTGCGAAGTAACAAGATATGGAACACATCATGGATGGCTGACATGTCCTCTGGCAGTTCTAGTTGATATGATACTTCTCCTCGGCGATTCAGAATCTTGAAGGGTCCAATATATCTGGGGGCTAACTTTCCTTTCAGACTAAAACGTTGCTTTCCCTTCAAAGGCGACACTTTGAGATACAAAAAATCTCCGACATTGAAAGTCAGGTCTCTACGTCTCTTCTCGGCATAACTCTTCTGTCTTGATTGAGCTGTCGAGGTGCTCACGGACTTTGTGAACCTTTTCTTCAGCTTCTTGTAGGATGTTAGGTCCGAAAATCTGAATCTCTCCCACTTGCGACCAATTCAAAGGGGTACGACACTTTCTTCCATACAGAAACTCAAATGTGGCCATTTGCAAACTGGCTTGATAACTATTGTTGTATGAGAATTCTACGAAAGGCAGACAGTCTTCCCATTTTTATCCATACTCAAGCACACAAGCTCTCAACATGTATTCTAAGATTTGGTTGACTCTTTTAGTCTGTCATCGGTCTGCGGGTGATAAGCTGTGCTGAAATTCAACTTGGTCCTAATACTTCTTGGACTTTCTGCCAAAATCTCAAGGTAAATTGGGTTCCTCGATCCGACACTATGGTCTTAGGGGTTCCATGTAAACTGACGATTCTAGCAATGTACAACTCTTGTAGGTTGTCTTGACTAGTATAAAATGGGCTACCTTGGATAGTCTATCAACTATGACCCAGATTGAGTCATTCCCCCTACTAGATGTAGGCAAACCGGTGATAAACTCCATTCCGATGGAATCCCATTTCCATTCCGGAATTTGCAATGGTTGCAACAGTCCTGCGGGTCTCTGATGTTCTTCTTTGAATCTTTGACAGATATCACACTTGGCGATGTAGCTTCCGATTTCTCTCTTCATCTTGTGCCACAAAAATTGCTCCTTCAAATCCTGATACATCTTCGTTCCTTCGGGGTGGATAGAATAAAGAGTATCATGAGCTTCTTGCATGATAAATTGCTCCAGCTCTGAATCTGCTGGCACACAGATACGTCCTTTGTACCACAAAACTCCTTCTTCATCTTCGGTGAATCCAGGTACCTTTCCTGTACCAATACGACGTTTGATTCCATCGATACTTGCATTTCCCTTCTAGGCTTCCTTGATCTGGCTAATCAAAGTGGGTTGAAGTTCAATGCTTGCTAAAAATCCTTTGCTAACTAGCTCCGTTCTAAACTTCTCCAACTCTTCATGCAAACTTGGCTGGGTTTCTTTGATCATGGTGTTTAATCTACACGGCAATCTGCTAAGAGCATCCGCTACCACATTGGCTTTGTCGGGGTGATAGTGAATGTCAAGGTCATAATCCTTGATTAAATCTATCCATCTCCTTTGCCTCATATTCAGCTCCTCCCGAGTGAAAATATACTTAAAGCTCTTGTGATCCGAATAAATTCCACAGCGGTTACCCATAAGGTAATGGCGCTAGGTCTTCAATGCTAAAACTAAAGCTGCTAGTTCAAGATCATGGGTCGGGTAGTTTTGCTCATGCTGCTTCAGTTGTCTTGACAAATATGCTATGACTTTTCCTTCTTGCATCAACACACATCCGAGACCAATCTTGGATGCATCACAATACACATCAAAGGGCTTCTTGATATCTGGCATAATCAATATTGGGGCTGAAATCAATCTCTTCTTGAGTTCTTAGAAACTTGCTTCACATTTCTCGATCCATTCAAACTTCTTGTCCTTCTTCAACAATTGGGTCATGGGTCTTGCGATGCTCGAAAATCCTTCTACGAACTTGCAGTAATATCCCGCTAATCCGAGAAATGCACGGACTTGGGTTTGAGTGGTTGGGGCTTCCCATGCTTCAACATCTTTGATCTTGGCGGGATCAACAGCGACTCCTCCGGCAGACACAATATGTCCGAGGAATCCTACTTCCTTCAACCAGAATTCACATTTGCTAAACTTGGCATACAACTGATGCTCCCTCAGGGTTTCAAGGACAGTTCTTAGATGTTGCTCATGGTCGTCTTCTGACTTTGAATAGATAAGAATATCATGGATAAACACAACGACAAACTTATCCAGAAAGTTCATAAAGATCTTATTCATGAGATTCATGAAATAAGCGGGGGCATTGATTAATCCAAAAGACATGACCGTATACTCATATAGTCCATATCTGGTGGTAAAGGCGGTCTTTGAATATCCGTTGCACGAATCTTAAGTTGGTGATAACCAGTTCTAAGATCAATCTTAGAGAACACTCTGGCACCAGTCAACTTATCAAATAGATCCTCTATCTTGGGTAGTGGGTACTTGTTCTTGATGGTGACGTCATTCAGCTTCCGGTTATCTGTGCACAAACGGTTACCTCCATCCTTCTTGTCGACAAACAAAACAGGAGATCTCCATGGCAATGCGCTTGGTTGAATCAAGCCTTTCTCCAGCATAGCATCAAGCTGCTTCTTCAGTTCCACTAACTCTGATGTGTGTTCATGCTATAGGGTCTCTGAGCTATGGGTCCAGTTCTAGGGATTAGTTCAATAGTGAACTCAATATCCCGATCCGGGGACATACCAGGCAATTCATCTAGGAATACGTCGGTATATTCATAGACTACTCTGACTTGGTCAATGGTTGGTAGGGCTAGACTCTTGTTGCATTTGAATTGACGGGGTAAGGTTTCAGATATATGCTCTACTATTACTCCAGAGCTACTGGTCATGGTGATGGCTTTCTTGGCACAGTCGATCAATCCTTTATGTTTCGACATCCAATCCATTCCTAGTACTACTTCCAAATCTTTGGTTCCAAGTACTATTAGATTGGCATAAAAATCTATCCCATGGATTCTGATAGGTACAGCCTTGCAAATTTTCTAGCTTTGGTGGTTGAACCAGGTATTTGAACTATCATGACATGCTTCAAATTGGTTGGGTGAATCTTACTAGTGCATGCAAATTCTTCTGTAACAAATGAGTGTGATGCTCCAGAATCAAACAACACTCTTGCTAATACTGAGTTAACAGAAAACATACCCACCATGACATCTGGCGCTTCCTGGGCTTCTTCAGCATTCATGTGGAACAAATGGCCATTGCGGTTGAGCGAATTCCTTGGGGCAAATCTTCTTCTGGGTTGAACACGGCGTTGCTGTTGAGCTAGTGCATTCACATTGGTAGTGGTTGCAAGCTTCTTGGGACACTCATTGGAGTAGTGACCCTTCACTCCACATTCAAAGCAAGTAATCTGGGACTTGTCTTTGGCTGCAACAGGCACGACATTGCTTCTAGTCCTTGGGGCAGTATTGTTGTTGTTGTTGGACTTGGGCGGTTGATTGCTCTGAGTATGGCGCCCAGAAAAATGCTGGAGCAATGATGATGTAGAGCTCGTTAGGAACCCCAAGAGGAAGGTATGATGAGCACAGCAGCAAATTTCCCTCAGTATGAAACCAAGGATTAACTGAACCAGTAGGAGTAAGGAAACACCCCAAAGGTGTTACTGGCTGAGCTTTGGCAGGGCGCACTACCGGTGCTAGTAGCAACATGGAGACCTGCACAACACAACCACAGAACTTTGTCCCCAACTTGCGATGAGGTTGTCAATCTCACCGTGTTTTACGGAAAACAAAGGATTAAACGTATCGAATGGAAGGAAGTAATAGTTTGCAGAAAGTAAACACAAAGCGGTAAAAGATTGTAGATTGAATGTAAAAGACAAGGACCGGGATCCATAGTTCACTAGAGGTGGCTCTCCTTAGATAGATAACATGCTGGGTGAACAAATTACAGCGGGGCAATTGACAAACATCGAGAAAGCAATACATGCATATACTAATCATCTTGACTCCTTTGAGACTTGATTGGGCATTACAACATTATACATAGACCGCCATCCAACTGCATCTATGAATAATAATCCACCTTCAGGTTATCATCTGAACCCCCTCTAGTATTAAGTTGCAAGCAACAGATTATTGCTTTACGAACTGCGTGTAAAGTAAACAATACGATTGTTCTATGAACAAAGGATTGTTGTTTTCTCCCTAGTAGCAACAGCACATCTAGTACCTTAGAGATTTCTGTCACTTCCCCAGATTACCAGGGGCATGAACCCACTATCGAGCATAAATACTAACTCTTGGAGTTGCTAGCATCTACTTGGCCAAGATAGCTACTAACAACGGAAAGCATGCAAGATCACAAATAACAAAGACATGATAGAATCAATAATCAATCTGAAATAGCATCACAATATCCATCGGATCCCCGCAAACACAACATGCAGAATTACAAATAGATGATCTTGATCATGAACGGAGCTCACAAGATCTAAACATGAAAGCACAAAGGAGTAGAACCAGCCATCTAGCTACTACATGGATCCGTAGTCCAAGGATGAACTACTCACGCATCACACCAGAGGCTTGCATGGTGATGAAGAAGGCCTCCAGGGTGAATTCCCCTCTCCGGTAGGGTACCAAGAAGAGCTTCAGATCCCTCCCGATCTAGGGATGGAGACGACGGCGGCTACAGACTCTTTCGTGGATTTTTGATCGGGTACTTAGGGTTTACGTCCCGAGGGCATCTTATAGTCAGAAGGGGAGGCCGAGGGGGTGCCTGGGCTGGCCACACCACCCCCTGGCGCGGGCCAGGACTGGCCGCGCAGCCAGGTGGTGTGGCCACCCTCTGGCCCCTCTTCGTCTCGTATTCTGGCACTTGATGACATCCGGAAAAATAGGCACTTTGGCTTTTGTCCCGTCCAATTCCGAGAATATTCATTTTCTAACTTTCCTAGAACCAAAAACAGCAGAAAATAGGTAGCTAGCACTGTGGCTCTTTTTAATAGGTTAGTCCAAGAAATCATATGAAAAGTACTCCAAAGTTGGATCAAAACACAAGAAAGTGGATAAAACCAAGGATGGAACATCAAAAATTATAGATACATTTGCAATGTATCAACATCCCCAAGCTTAACTCCTGCTCGTCCTCGAGTAGGTAAGTGATAAAAAGAAAGAATAATTTTTGAGGTGACATGCACCATCAAGACTTGATCAAAGTATTTGTAAAACATTCAAAGCTGGGATCATAGTACTTCAATCATAACATGAAAGACAAAGTTCTAGCAAAGAAACTATGATGCAACATGAAAAGGCACAAACAAAAGATTCATGAATAACAATGCTTTGCAAGACGTTTGTTTGTTTCACATAAAGAAAACATGTCATAATAGTATTCAGCTTGTCCCTCAATAGAGTAGCAAATATAAATGCATAGGACACCTTCAAAGTTCATAAGAGTGACTAGATACAATAGTTTAAAACAAGCAATATCAAAGTATGCATCAATCAACTAGTCTTGGGACAATGCACATAGAACTAAGAATGTCCACTATGCACTCAAAGTAGGTGCATAAAGATAGAAGGTGGAGACTCAATATAATGGTGGAAGAAAGGCCTTTATAAAAGGAAGTAGGGATTTAAGTCTCATAAAGAGCTTCAAAAAATTATGGTACTTATAGCCTTCATCTCTCATTGCCCCTATCATAAGCATCTTGAAGTGATTAAGGTTAAAGTGAACAAACTATGGTGTACATGCTTGACGAAGTATAAGATAGGAATCTCATGTCCCTTGTATACGAGGGCCGCTCCTCATGCTACTCAAGTTTAGTCACCGGTAAGTTCTTGTCATTGTAAATATATGTGTATCATAGAGAACCGCCAATGGGGTACCCCTTGCCCGATGATACGGAAGAATCCCCATATCAAAATGACAAGGCAAGCAGACAACGAGCATCTCAGCATTCTTCTTTTTTACCATGGGAATATGGTGCTTTTTTCTCTCTTTCCTATTTTCATAATATCTCTTTTTTCTTTTTCTCTTTTTTTTCTCAATATAGGACTCTTTTTTTATAAGAAGAATGCTTCATAGACAGCTCATTATGGTTACGCTGCAGGTTTCCACCATGTCAGCATGGATTAGACCAGCGGCCTAGGCGTTTCTCTAACACATATACATAACTCCATGGACTTACAAGCTCTCCTTTCATTTCACACCGACGACATCCATATACAAAAGAGCATGATATAAACTAGGTACAAGTACCAAGTGCAATGTTGAAAGCGTTCCCCATGAAAGCATGGTTCTGCTAATTCCCAACAAATAAGTGCAAGCATATACAACATAGAAGACACAATGGTTCAAGTTTATTAAGGGCAAGAAAAGTAAAGTGTGCCATCAAGTTCGTGAGAGCTTTAATCACTAGTTTTCTCATAACAAGTTTAATTTGGAAGGTAAAAAAAAGCATGAATATACTTGGAATAGCATAAGCTAGTAGGTAGGTATGGTGTACTCTTTGGAATAACTTGGTTTGGGGAGTTGGATGCATGAGTGGAACTCATACTTGGTGGTGGAGGCTAGCAAAAGACTGGGAGCGACAAACTAAGAGAGCAATAATGGCCATAATCATGCAGAGCGACAAAACATCATTGATCAAAGCATAAAGTGATACTACAAGTTGAAAACTAAAGGATCATAAAGGCTATTGTGACTTGAGATAGTCATAACATGGTGTGAGCATGCGCCAAGTCAACCCAAGTAAATCATCAAAGGAGAATACCACTATACTATGCTTTAATATGCTAAAACAACGCATGATTCATCCAAGGCACATTAAGTAATCTCAATTGTTTATAACAAGTCATGCTACAGCAAAGAATACTAAGCATAAAGCCAAAACAATATCAAGCATGGCATGACAAAGCATAAGCCACAGTAATAAACAAGCTCTTTTTACCACATAAGTATGAACTTTCCTACTCTTTTCCAAACCAAACCAAACTATTTGCAAACTAATGTATGGAAGAGGGGGTCCAACCAATTTATTGATAAAACTAAGCAAACCAAGCAAACTAAAAACCAAAACGAAAACGAAAAAGAAGACGCTCCGAGAACAACACAACTGTGCATGAAACAATAAAAATGAAGCGTTTGGAAGAACCTGAAATTTTTATTGATGAAGAAGGGGATGCCTTGGGGATCCCCAAGCTTTGACGCTTTTAATTCTTGGATATTTCTTGGGGTGACACGCATGGCATCCCCAAGTTTGAGCTTTAGTCCATCCTTCATCTCATTACTCATTCCTTCCATACACCTGAAAATTTTCCTTCATACAAAACTTCACACAATCTTTATTAGCAACATTAGTGCACTCAAGATAAAAGGTCTTAAGGTTCAGTTATAACACCAAATAAACTTCCACTAGAACACTAGCTACTGTATCACTTCCCTCAAAAATCTCAATTCCCCAAAAGAACTCAAGAAGGAACCAACAAGAAGCAAATGCAGAAAATGGCAGAAATCTGTCAAAACAGACCAGCAGGTAAAGACGAATTTTTTCGAAGACCTTATGTTGCTCAAATCAAAAAGTGTTGAACTAACGGAAGTTAGATAACAACCTGGGGCATAAGCAAAAACAATTACGTCTCCAAAAGACGCTCAGAGATTTTACACGAATTTTTACGGTGAAGCACATAAATCTGTTTCGGGACATCAACTTTTCCAATCATTACTTCTCTCTCATTAGAGGTTGCTCTTGGCACAAAAAGCAAATAAAAAGGATAAGGAGAGGTTATTACTGAGGTAATAACTTCCAAGACTCATCTAAAACTTTTGGGTTATCTCCCAATAAGTACTTTTCTTTAACGCCTTTAAGTTAGGCATAAGAAGTAAGAAAAAGAATCAAGTGTTCTCAAATGAAGAAGCATTAAGACCAAATTTCTTGCCCTTACCTCTCTTACTTTTATTCTTAACCTTGGGGAAAATATGATTGTTTGGTGGAGAAGATAGGTGCATGGTCCCCTTTCCCACATCTATTATTGCTCCAAGGAGTTCTAATAGGGACCTTCCAAGTGTAATTTGTCCTTTTCCTGCACATTCAATAACAAGATAATCAATAGAAATCGTTTTCCCAAGGATCTTTGTAAACACTCCTTCAGCTATTCCAAGAGGTAATATGGTAGTATTATTAGCAAGAGATATTTCTTTTCCTCCTTCAGTGAGCCCCCAAGTATTCAGAGATTTATAAATATCTTTGGGCATGAGGCAAAATTTAGACATGATATCACAGCGAGCTTGAAAAGTTTCAGTGTTCATCTCAATCTTTACTGTAGGGAACCACTTTGATGGTTCAGAGTTTATTGGAACATAATTTTGATGCTCCCTAAGCGTATTATAGCAATTTTCTAAGCTAGTAGTGCTAGTCTCTAGAGTGTTCAACCTAGCAAATATTTTTGCGAAAGAAATATTAGTTTGGCTAGGCATGTTGTAAGTGAGGATCAATTTCTTTATAGCATTAGTAGCATCATCCTCATTACATTGGAGGAAATCTCCTCCCACAACAGCATCTAGAGCATATCTATAGCAAAGAGCAATCCCAAGGTAAAAACTG
Organism: Avena eriantha; assembly: GCA_910589775.1. Lineage (NCBI taxonomy): Eukaryota > Viridiplantae > Streptophyta > Magnoliopsida > Poales > Poaceae > Avena > Avena eriantha. The sequence goes on along the minus strand of OU342740.1, from coordinate 398,049,533 downwards.
CTAAGGAACAAGCTTTGAGTCATTTTAGGCTCAGTTTTTTCATGTAGATCAGAGATTCTTGACCAAGCATCCTTAAAACTTTCCTCAATTCCTTATTTAAAAGTGAAAATCATTTCCTCGGGTCATCTAGTGATTGGAGCAAGGCTAGACATAGTGGCAACTCAAGATAGGAACTAATTTTTTTGTGTTTTTTTTTGAAGAAAGCAAACTAGTAAAACTAATTTTTTTGTGTTTTTGATAAAGAAACAAGCAAACAAAGCAAAAAGAAACTAAGGAAAACAAAAACAACAAAGTAAAGAGATTGGTTATGAGGGACTCCCCTTGTGAAGATGTCCTTAACTCCCCGGCAACGGAGCTAGAAAAATGCTTGATGACTCTGGGTATGGCGCCCAGAAAAATGCTGGAGCAATGATGATGTAGAGCTCGTTGGGAACCCCAAGAGGAAGGTATGATGAGCACAGTAGCAAGTTTCCCTCAGTATGAAACCAAAGTTTAGTCGAACCAGTAGGAGCAAGGAAACACCCTAAAGGTGTTACTAGCTGAGCTTTGGCAGGGCGCACTACCGATGCTAGTAGCAACGTGGAGACCTGCACAACACAACCACAGAACTTTGTCCCCAACTTGCGATGAGGTTGTCAATCTCACCGTGTCTTGCGGAAAACAAAGGATTAAACGTATCGAATGGAAGGAAGTAATAGTTTGCAGAAAGTAAACACAAAGCAGTATAAGATTGTAGATTGAATGTGAAAGACAAGGACCGGGATCTATAGTTCACTAGAGGTGGCTCGCCTTAGATAGATAACATGCTGGGTGAACAAATTACAGCGGGGCAATTGACAAATATCGAGAAAGCAATACATGCATATACTAATCATCTTGACTCCTTTGAGACTTGATTGGGCATTACAACATTATACATAGACCGCCATCCAACTGCATCTATGAATAATAATCCACCTTCAGGTTATCATCTGAACCCCCTCTAGTATTAAGTTGCAAGCAACAGATTATTGCTTTACGAACTGCGTGTAAAGTAAACAATACGATTGTTCTATGAACAAAGGATTGTTGTTTTCTCCCTAGTAGCAACAGCACATCTAGTACCTTAGAGATTTCTGTCACTTCCCCAGATTACCAGGGGCATGAACCCACTATCGAGCATAAATACTAACTCTTGGAGTTGCTAGCATCTACTTGGCCAAGATAGCTACTAACAACGGAAAGCATGCAAGATCACAAATAACAAAGACATGATAGAATCAATAATCAATCTGAAATAGCATCACAATATCCATCGGATCCCCGCAAACACAACATGCAGAATTACAAATAGATGATCTTGATCATGAACGGAGCTCACAAGATCTAAACATGAAAGCACAAAGGAGTAGAACCAGCCATCTAGCTACTACATGGATCCGTAGTCCAAGGATGAACTACTCACGCATCACACCAGAGGCTTGCATGGTGATGAAGAAGGCCTCCAGGGTGAATTCCCCTCTCCGGTAGGGTACCAAGAAGAGCTTCAGATCCCTCCCGATCTAGGGATGGAGACGACGGCGGCTACAGACTCTTTCGTGGATTTTTGATCGGGTACTTAGGGTTTACGTCCCGAGGGCATCTTATAGTCAGAAGGGGAGGCCGAGGGGGTGCCTGGGCTGGCCACACCACCCCCTGGCGCGGGCCAGGACTGGCCGCGCAGCCAGGTGGTGTGGCCACCCTCTGGCCCCTCTTCGTCTCGTATTCTGGCACTTGATGACATCCGGAAAAATAGGCACTTTGGCTTTTGTCCCGTCCAATTCCGAGAATATTCATTTTCTAACTTTCCTAGAACCAAAAACAGCAGAAAATAGGTAGCTAGCATTGTGGCTCTTGTTAATAGGTTAGTCCAAGAAATCATATGAAAAGTACTCCAAAGTTGGAACAAAACACAAGAAAGTGGATAAAACCAGGCATGGAACATCAAAAATTATAGATAGATTTGCAATGTATCAGCGGTGCACGGTTGAAGTTGTTGGAGTTGCCGGGGTTGTTGTTGTAATTTTTTCCGGACTTCATATTTCCTCCACTACGGTTGGGGTAGCTTGGACGAGACATTAGGGGTCTATTGTTCCTTGGGGCATATACTGCAGACGGGTTGGGGCGGTACTTCTGGTGACTGTTGGATCCACTCTGGTGCATCATTCTGCGCTTGCGGTTGTCATTGGCTTGGTTGATCTTCCCTTCCATCTAGATGGCAGAGTTGACTAACTCTTCGAGATCATCAAAACGAATGTTGACTAGGACGGTCTGCATCTCATCATGAAGTCCATTCAGGAATCTCTCCTTCTTCTTGGCCTCAGTGCTGATTTCATCAGGTGCATACCTAGCGAGAGACAGAAATATGTCACGGTATTCAACTACAGTCATCCGGCCTTGCTTCAGGTCGCGGAACTCATCTCTCATTCTGGTGACTAGACCTTGCGGCACATGGGTGCGGCTAAACTTAGTCTTGAAATCTTCCCACGTCATTACTTGACCGTGGTTCATGTTACGAGTGCTGTTCCACCAGGCTCTTTCATCTCCTGCCAGATAGTGCGTGGCAAACAGTACTTGCTCGTTGGCATCAACTCCTGTGACTTCAAGGTTATTCTCTATGGTTTGTAACCAATCATCCACATCTAACGGGTCTTTAGACTTGCTAAAGATAGGGGGATTGGTATTCTGGAAATTTTTAAGCTTGGATCCATGATATCCTTATTTCCATGACCTTGGTTGTTATGGGCCATATGAGCGATTTGTTGCAGGGTTGCTAGGTTAGATTGGCGCTCCGCTCTACTAGCTTCACGATCAGAAACTAGCATCTGCAGAATTTGCAGCATTGGATCCCGTGATGAGCTGCTCCCTCCAGGGTTTCCACGAGTCATCTGAAGATTGAGATAGATAAAGGGGTAAGAGGGAAAGTTCTAAGGTTCATGGTTTTGTTTTTAAAGCTAAAACTTTGAGTTTGACTCGGGTTTGGAAAGCTAACTACTCTCATTCATTCAAGCAAAGCACACGGTACAAACACTCACACACCACAACAAAAGGAAAACAAGTGGTTTTAAGAACCATTCTGTAAACTAAGATACAATGGGAGCAATACATCTCATTCCTACGATCATGCTCTAGTGCATCTACTCATCATTTATGAAGTCGGAGTCATCATCATCGGTGTAGAAGTCCATGGCATCATCCTCCAGGTAGTCATCAGCATTGCTGAGGTACGAGTGAATATCCCCCTGGATGTCTTCACCTTGTTCCTCTTCTTCTTTGGCTGCAAGCTGAGCTTCTTGCTCCTTGATGGTCTTCTCGTGGTCGGCCACCTTCTGGCGAAGACGGGTGATGGTGAGATCTTTCTTTGCGTGTTGACGATGAAGTGACTAACGATCCTTGATGAGCAGTGAGAAAGTCTGGGCCTTCTGAGCGGCAATGGCAAGGTTGTGGTTGGCGTACTCTCGATCATTGTCCAATTCCTTCTGCCTATCATACAGTAGGAAGTCAAGGTTCTCCACTTGGCGTCTCATCTCCGCGTGACTTGGCATCTCCAACAGCACTCCCATCGAATCACGCCTTGCATAGTGAGCAAAGCGACTTCCCTGGATCAAGTTGACGTTCTGCCCGCAAAGACGGGCGAGAGCTTCATGCATTGCCCTGGCTAATCCATCTAGCCAGTTGTTCTCTCTCACGGTGAATTTAATCTTCTCCAAAAGATGTGCTTCCATCTTGCCTCTAAGATCAGCAACTATTAGCCATTATAAATCTCCTCTTGGGTGATCATTGAGTTGAGCTCCGAAGAATTCCGGATGCAGGCGCTCTAGGTACTCAGACAGTGCATTAAGACCCCCCTCGAAGATCAGTAGACCTCTGTTGCCCAACTGGTAGAACTTGCAGTACTGAACTTCCATCTATAAGAATTTAGGATGAGTATGTTAGTGAAGTGATCAAGTGTGTCAAATTTTATGTAGTAATGTAAGAATTTTTTAGGAACATGAATCTTTTTGAAAGAATCTCAAGGATAAGAGTGGAAATAGGTTTTCATAAATACTCACTTCCTTTGTTTTGAAACTAAGTTTTTGTTCGGATGTCCATTCTGACTAGGGTCTCCTATGATCAGGATGGCTCTGATACCAACTTGTCAACGCTCGGATTTTTAATCCCAGATGCATGTTATGCCATACATCACAATCTCAGGATTACCATTTTTGCGAGACATAACAGATTGGATATCCCAGTACATCATCCATTACAAACCATAATAAGTTCTTACACAAATAAAGGATCTCATGATCCAGTCTTAATACAACAAGAAGCGGAATAATAAGCTTAGACGTGGGGTCCATCTTCAGTGTCACAGGCAATGCTGATGATGGGAAATGATCCTAGTTGTCATAGCCATCCTGTTGTCCTTCCTCCTGATAGTCCTCTTCATAGTCTGCCCACGGGAATAGCCAGGGACAAAGCCATGAGTACTCTTCAAGTACTCGCAAACTATCACTAACAAGTAAGGTAGTTCTAGTAGGAATTGCTAAACTCTAGGTTTATTTGCAAAAGCTAGTTTTATCTTAAGCTGAGTTAAGAAGTAAAGAAAGCTAAGTTAAAGTTCCAAAGCACTTAAGGTGGGAACTCAGTTTTCATAGTCACAACCCTGTTGTTGTCAAGTCAGAGTCACCATTCATTTCATAAGTCATTTTGAAAACATCTGACAACGGAACAGTATGGCCACTCCAACTGTCCATGACCACGGACGTAGATATTCGAATAGTTTGACACTCTACCGAGGTGGTACACTTTCACCACAAAATTCGATAGATCTGTCAGGGATAACCCTGAATCATCATACTTAGTATGCGGATAATTAATCATAACCTTTCAATTACACACCCTAGTACAAGCACCTCTCATATGAGCTTGGCCTCCCAGCCATGGCCATCGGCCATCCTGGGCACTGCATAGGTGGACAACATTGAGAGGTAGCCTCAGCTCAAACCTCTCCCGCTAGGGAACTCATACTAATGGATATAAACTTCCGGCTAAGCCTTACCCAATTCAGGTATTGTGGTTGTACGGTAAATTTGGAATGGTATCGCATCCGAACCCAACCATCAGTTTTTATAAAGGGGCTAAGGATCATGCCACAACATTTTCATCATCATAAACCATTTGTGTTTCTCAACACATGTCAAAACATCTCAATAGAAGGACTCATCATTCCAAGGTTTTCATAATCATTTTCACCAAGTATTCACATCCAAAGTAATCAAGTTTTATGCTTAACACTAGTAACTAAGGTTAAGAGTGTTCACTAATGAGAGATGCTAATATCAATCTCATGCCATAGAATGACATCTAAGTCTAACTAGATAGGTCAAGTTTTATACTCTTTATGCTATCTATAAACAAAGTACAGAACTTTGGTGAAGTAAAAGAAAGTAAAGCTTGCAAGTAAAACTTAGGGTAGGTATAAGTCAAAATGTGTAACGAAGCATGCCTAATGCATCTTGATTTTGTTATCTTGTATAATTCTAGCTTGCCTTGGTTGGTGCAGTGGTTGAAGTTCTCTTCATCTTTTTCGGGGTAGAACTCCTCCTCCTCATAGAATTGGTTGGTACTATCGTCTATAAATACATACGGGATATACAATCACCAAACAATACTTAACTAGTCTATTTAGCACACTAATGCACACACTTGATGATCTAGCATCATCACAAGCATCACAAGGTTTAATGAACTGGTTTCATTTATTTTATTTGAGAAAAGTAATTTCTACTCATTGAACTTAACTAAGATTTAATATTCTCTAATAAAAATATGGGATCATGTGGACACATGTCATCACCACATATTCTAATACATGGGAATGTGATTTAAAGGTTTGGTCATATTTCACTCAGTTTAAGTTTATTATTTAAATGATTTAAAGTGACTAGAAATGCATATATAGCATTATTTTGGTACTAGTCCAAAGTCACTGGATTCAATCCTAGCTATTTTTACATATTCCGATAGGTATTGTCAAATGTGATTTTTGAGAGTTGGAATCAACTCAAAAGCTATCATTGTTGAATTTTCAAAAATGTTTGAATGCAGAAAAGTCTCTGTCTTGTTATTTTTGCTAGGTGAGATCTCTAACTCCAATTGATTTAAATCCAACGTGCTTGAATAGAGATTTTAATTATCTTTCCAAGAAAATTGGAATCATTCAATTTGGTTAAGTAAATCTCTCTGAATTGATTTTTAAACTAGTGGACAGAATTGAGTTTAAATCTAAATAGAAAAACATATTTTAGAAATTGAGGCCAGCACGGGAACACTAACGGGGCGGCCCAGTGACAATCCGCAGCGCAGAAGGCAACTGACAAGGCGGTCCTGCATGTCAGCGGTACAACTTAACGCGAAGCGGTATGGGGCGATGTGGGTCGTGCGATTAGAACTGAGATCGACGGTGGTGGTTCATCATCAACGACGGACAGGTTGCCGGCGAGATTGAACCCTAGCAGCTTGGCAGGGGTCGATTGGGGGCTTACCAGGGCTCCAGCTAACTTGGCGATGGGGGCGATCAAACATGTTGACGGCGGCGGACTCAGGGATGGTTGCGGCGGCTCCTAGGGTGGACGAAATCGACGAGGGCCTTTCTCCTCGGTTGCGGCGACTCCGATGGAAATTCCGGTGAACGGTGGCTCGAGTGGCTTCATGGATGGTGTGAGGGACTCAGTGGGAGGTGGGGAGTGAGGTAGTGTGGAGAAATGGTGCTGGGGAGGGCTCCTTTGATAGCCCGACGAGGGGACCATGATGGCGATGGTGAGCTCATCGGTGACGGTGGTACAGGGTGCTAAACGCATGGGTGGGGTAGGCAGATGGTGGGTTGCCTCCTGGGGGTCAGCTAAGACATAATGGCGCTGCGAGGGGCAGTGGCATTTGGTCGGGAAAGGGCAACGCTATGCGCGGCAAAGGCGGTGCTCAACACGGTTCACGGCGGCTGCTGGTCTTGCAGCGGGAAATGGACGTGTCTAGGGGCGTGCTGGGGTTAAGGCGGAGCGGCGCGTGCAAGCTGGGGTCGAGGCGTGGCTTGTGCTAGCCTGTCAGGGATGGCGCTCTGGCGTGCTCCGTGCATGGCACAGAGGCTCGGTGCGCGGGCGTGCCTCGGTGGTCCAGGGCTCGACTTCTTCCATGGGATGGACAGGGGATTGCGGTAGGGTGCGGCGGATCTAGGGGTGTGCTGGATTGGCGTGGCTTGGTCTCTGGCGCGTTGCCCACGTTTGGTCGGCGACGACCATACTCGAGTGGCGCGGTACTGGCGCTGCGGGGTAGGGGGTGTTGTCTGGTGCTTAGTTAGGCTAAGAGGGGACAGAGGAGAGATGAGGGGTTTAAATGGGGACAAGAACTTAATTTGCAACAGTATTAGTTAGGCCAAAATTTCTCTACCTGCCAACTGTTTGACAAAATGGCCGCAAGAAAGTTTTGTTTGAATTTTGAAAATATTTTTGGTGGATGTGTTAGTCATATGCTTAAGCATCTGTGGTTGCTTGGGATTGTCAAATTGAACTCATTTGAGTGGTTTTTGAAAAAGTGGGATTTATGTACATACACTTGATTCCATTTTCAAATGCCATTTAAATTTGGTGTTTAAATATTTTTGTAAGATTTCAAAGTGGGCATTGGTAGATCTTTACTTGTACTAGCAAGGGGTGCAAAGATTCATAATTGTTTCTGTTTCAAAATGAGTTCTAGGAACACCTAAAGTGACCTAGTGGATTAAATTGGCAAAAGTGACCATTTCCATTTATTAATCTTATTTGATTTCTTTTTCTTTGGATTTTGTGTGGGAATGATCTAGATGATGTGGCATTCACCTTTGAATCATTTTACAACCATCAGAGCAATCAAACATGGCATTTCTAAACAATTCCACATTAAGGCAACACACATATGCATCCTTATTTATTTTAATGATAAAAAGTTTTTGTTAACCCTAAATTGGGTGATTTGGATCTTGATAACCTTGATTAAAGATTTGGGATGTTACAGAGGCACAGGCCGGATTATCTGGCCCTTGATGGGGGCGGATAATCCGGCCCCCAAACACCAAAAACACTTGCATGCACACTTAGCACACATGAGAAAACTCCACGGTATTGTTATCTAACACGCAAAATATAGGGAACTATTAAATGTTCTTTCAGCAATGACCCAGCATACCACTACATGTTGTAGTATACACTAGTAGGAAAAGTGCTATCAGTGGCACACCAAAAAAGAGGTCAGTGGCACACGGGTCGTGCGCCACTGGTATTACGCCATTGATAATTTTTATCTATGGCGCACCTAGGCGTGCGCCACGGATAAGCCACTTACCTGTGGCGCATGGGTATATCGTGTGCCACTGATATTGATTTCAAAATTTGAAAAAATGTGGGATCTCTCAAATTTATCTGTGGGGCATGTGGGTATGATGCGCCAGTGATAAATTTTTTGAATTTCAAAAAAAATCTAGATCTAGATCTGCCACCGCCAGCGGTGTCGCCTCGCTGCTGGTGTTAGAAAGGGAGGCCATGATGGTCGGAGAGGTGCTTGGGAGGAGGGTGCGGGAGGCTGTGGCAATGGTCGGAGAGGACCTCGAGTAGGGCGTTGGCGGTGGTCGGAGAGGAGATCGAGGACGACATCGGTGGTGGTCGAAGAGGAGCTCGAGAACGACTTCGATGGTGGTCGGAGAGGAGCTTGAGGATGGTCAATTGTCCGGAAAGAGGAGAGGTGGAGGAGAAGGGGAGGAGAAGAAGAAGGAGGAATGTAGAGGAGAAGGAGGGACGGAGAAGAGAAGGGGAGGAGAGGAGGAGAAGGAGAAGAGAAGGGGAGGAGGAGAAAGAGAAGGGGAGGAGAAGAAGAGGAGGATAAGAGGAGAAGGAGAGGATGAGGTTAGCTAGGGCCAGATTTGAATTTCAAATCCCGCCAAACTTATCTGTGCACACCACTATGGGGTGTGCCACAGATAAGTTGCCTCAATATTTATTTTCTACAGAAAAATATCTTCTTTTTGCCATATCTTTTTACTCTTTTTGAATTTTGAGAATCTAAAAAATCGGTAAATGGTCTCTAACAATTACGAGCAAATAGAGAATTTTGTGCTCGTCGTTTTGATATATTATATATTTTTTCGACGTTGTATGCAAAAGTTATGGCCGTTTTACCGCGCCATCACCTTTTTTGCAAAACATGTCGAAATTCATATTTGTTAATTTTCCTAGAAACTACATCACAATACCTACCTATATCTGAAAGGATTTTATTTTTTGAAGTGTCTATCATTTTCTGTTATTTTCTGCAAACCTAAAAAGGCGATCCACGGGGGAGCGAAATTTTGAAAAGTTATGTGTGGCGCACTACTTTTGGATGTGCCACGGATATTTCAGGTCAGTGACGCACCTCAACTCCGTACGCCACAGATAACTTTTCTCACTTTTTGAATTGTGGGTCCACACCTATCCGTCGCGCACCCGAAAAGCGCGCCACTGGTACCTAATTTATCTGTGGCGCATGCCAATTCCATGCTCCACGGGTATGCCACCCATGGATGGGGCCGACCCCCGGCACTAGGGCCCACATATGCGTGGCGCACCGATTTGTCTGTGGGCCACGGGTATGGACATATTACTGGCGCACCACTTTGCCCGTGCGCCATGGATAACTACTTGTGGGGCACCCTTTCGATATGCGCCACTTATATGACCCTTATGGATAAGCCTTTTCCTACTAGTGATACTGTAGTCGTTGACATAGCACTTCCTGAACACCGTTCTGCAAATATTATATCCCTCAGAATGGTACAACAGAAACATTGCGGGTCCAAATTACAAACATACACATAATATTATTACAATACCGAAAGATTCATACTTTAGGTGGTTTAAACTTACAAACCATACACATCTTACTTCATATGTTTTCAGTGGAAGAATGAAAGATTCAAATGACATAACACAACTTGAGCTCAACAACTTAGTGTATAAGGTTCATGTCGTTCGGCTTGGCTTAAGTACTAATAATTATTGGCAACTACTCTGACTCGTTATCATCAGCTCTCTAACGTATCTCGTAGTCCACCCCTTCAACTCCACCGGATAGGTCTGGTTCCTCGTAGTAGACGTCATCCTAGCCTTTAGTAGCATACATAGGGGTATCCTCTGGCTCCTCAAAGTCTAAGCAAGGGATCAAAGGAAAGAGTGAGTAACAGCATTACCCAGCAAGTTCATTATATGCAAGGTGGGAAGTTTGATGCTCTATCTACCACCTCAGACTATAAGTCTTTCGCATGATGCAGTTTTCGTAAACATTCCTTCAAAATTAATTTTAATATAAAAACTATGCTCATTAGCCTTTGCAGGTTAACTAGAACTTCATGAAGTTCCTTTCATGCCACGTTCGTAGCTCCTTCACGGAACAGGGAGTAATATGTCATAATTCTTACACTCTGCAGAGGTGCATTGCTTTACCCATAAGAGACCAAATCCTTGTTGCACAACCGGGCGTACTTTGGCGTCCACAATTCCTTGATGTGGGGCCAGTAGATGATCCAAGCCAATCAATGCCCTTCTCCATGACCCCACATAATGACACGACCTCCCAAGCGAACGACCTTTGTTAACCCACATCGCGGATATAACTATGCACTACAAGAAATCTGATGATACATGACCCTCCATATTGGTCGCTAGAAGGTCATAGTTTTTAATCTATGACCTTTTTGTGACCAAATACAGTTGGTCAAAAGCTGAGCGTCACTAGTTAAACACCATGACCTTTTTTCTGAATTGGTCGTAGACATTTATGACCAATATAGATGGTCATATATTCTATGACCAAATGTTTTGGTCACAGACTATCTTCCATGTCCACGTTAGAGCCTACGTGGTCGATCCTACGTGGAAAATCTATGACCAATTGGAAAGGTCGTCGATCAGATTTAGCCCGGTCCAGTTAGGTGTTTTATATGGGCCAAGCCCAAACAATTTCGGCTTTTTTCTATGTGTTTCTTTTGAGGCTTTGGCCTTTTACAAAAAAAACATTTATGGTCAATTTCTTCTTTTATTTTAGCCTTTTCCAACTTTCCCTGAAATGTTTTTGCTTGTATAATTTGGGCCATGGCCTTTTTTTAGCCCAAATGGTATTTTATCCAATAAAATTTTGAGCGTTTTAACTATTTCTTAATTCCAAACATAAGGAGAAAATTATTTAGGTCTCAATTCCACATATTTCATGTATTCACGTCGGTAAAAATGTATACTTTTAGAAGACAAATGAAAATTTTCATTTAGCTATCAAAATAAATCTATTACACATGAAAACTTTCATAGATCTTGATCAATCCCAGCTGGCTATCTACAATCCTAGCAAGCTCTTGATTCCCCACTTGCGCATGCACACCCAGCTCAAAAGCCCAGCCAAGTCTCGATCGATCCCAGCCATCTTCGCCGTCCATAATCCTAGCCAGCTCTCCATCTCCACCTGCATAGTCTGCGATACTATCTAGCTCTCGATCGATTGCACGGAAGCCAACCTCTGAGCCCCCACCTCCGACGTGTCGCTGTTGTACTGTCACCTATGTCATGCTACTGTCATGAAAAAGCTCTGCCGATGTCCACGCACTGCCGCTGCCGCCGCCAACATCGTGGACAACCTCCACCGATGTCCACACACGCCGAGCTCTACATCCTCACAGTGCTTGCTATCGAAAGGCTCCTACCGGCCTGCCGCGACGAGCTCCATCTCGCGAATCCTCTCTATGACGTCTCTGTCATGTCCATGCCACCGCTCTAGCAGCAGATCTTGACAAACGCCCTCTTGATCATCTGGTGGCGTCTACTTCAAGCCCATGGTGCATCCTTGACCACATGTTCATGTACCTAGAGATGCAATTAAGAAATCAAAACCATTAGGATGAAAGGTATTAGATGCAAAATACCAGCTACTAATTGGCTTTGCTTGATTTCTGAGATGTACTACGGTAGAAGTAAACTTAAACATACTAGTTGGATGAAGTTGTTCAGAGACACTCATTAAGTTCAAAGATGCACTTGTAATCATAGAGTTCGTAGACACTCATTAAGTTCAAAGCCACACTTGCACTCATAAAGTTCAGAGTAAGTTGATGTGCTGTCATGAAGTTGTGCCTAAGAACATATGCAAAAACATGGCACACTGCAGAAATGCAACAGAGTTTTGTTGCTAGCATAGATAAATTTTCTTGCTGTCTAAATTCACACATACTTAGAAGGTACTTTACTTTTTGTGTAATTCTGTGTTTTTGTTACTTTGTGTAATTCGGCGGAACATGCTCACATTAACAAGTTAATGATTTAATTGCAGGCAGCAACACTACAGAGGAGTACCTAACCAATGGATGTACACAATTGGTAAATATACATTTACTTATGCACACTACCTCCTATACCACTAATTCAGAATTCTATACATATACATTCTGACATGTGCATTTACTTTCACATCACGTCCCTAAATCAACTAGTAAATATTGAATTTATGGTACCGATGTACACAAGAAAAAAGGTCTGTCCCACAAAGCGCGGGCTTCGGAATGTAATTCTTAAGTACAGAACCTAAAACTGTCTGATGCCAAGTTCACACACAAATCAGCAACTAGCTAATGTTATGACTCACTAGTGAACAAGCGAGTATATGTCTATGTAGTGATGATCAGCTAGCACACACAATCATTGAAAACATGTACTAGGATAGACCACGTATACTTACCCTTTCAATAGGTCCATAAGCTTCAAAGTCCCCTTTGACCTTTTGATCGGATGTCTCATAGTTCTGCTAGTACGCAAACACATGTATAGAAATTAACAAAGGACATCCAATTAATGTTGTACACAAGAACATGTTCATAGGCATGCCGGAATAGTAGCATCTATATGGTTAGCAGTTTGGACAAATAAACATGTTGGCGGAGCTGTAAGAATTAAAGGGAAGGCGCATCTGCTATGGCAAGCTGGATCTGGTAGGTATTACTTTGACCCTCACGGGCCTAGGTTTGGTCTTCCTTCTAGACTTTAATCCCCTGAGCCACATGATGAGACATGAATGGAATTTGTATGGATTCATGGATGGATCCTTGCATGAATATGTTGAGTAGAACACATGTAGATTAAGCATCACATTATCATATTAATCTAGATTATATTTATAGGAGCATATTAAGCCAATTAATATTTTTCGTCTATGAACATCTGATAAATCAGAGCATGGCGTGATCGGTAACAAGAATCTGAACATCAGCCAGCTAATTATTTAATTTTGAAGAATGACCATTTAACAAAAAAAATGGAAGAATGGCAGAAATATAGGATCGTGGAAACTGGAAAGAAGGAAATATATTGAGTACTAAGTAGAACATTTGACCAAGGAACAAAGGTCCCAATAGTACTATATGTATGCTATAGAAGGGGTGAATGCTTATTTTTTGCATATTAAAAAATGCATGGCTTTCCGTGAACATAAAGTCACACTATCTAGAAATTAAGATACGAACAATGTATTCCAAACTTGCGAGAAGAACTTTATAATAAATACAAACCAAGTCACTGGATCAACACATTCCAAACTTGCAACAATAGGGAGCTTATTATCTACCACTGGAATATAAGGTTGACATTAGGTTCTAGCTAGCGATTGCATTATATTAACATAAGATACATCGCAAAGGAAAAGTGCCCCATCCATGAGAACTCCAAACCAAACAGATAACGAATTATAAATTTATAACCATAAGCACCCAAGCTTATAAATGTGCGTTATTTTGGAACAACATATGTAAAATACAGATGTCTGCAGAGGGTTTCATTACAATAGTGTAAGGCAACATCATGTGCATTAGATTATGTTGGTATGTATAGTGGCTACTTTCTGTTTATATGAAACTATACAGAGGGTCTAAATCATATCTCTACTCAAAGGCCAACAAAAATTGAATTAAGCATGATTCTTGAATTTCTAACATAAGTTTTGAGCATAAAGTGTGCTTTATAGATTCCCGATGATAGAACAATGAATCATAACAGTATTAGAATAGAATCATAAAAAGAGTGCAAGATAGGAAAATAACATCAAATTTTCTTCATAAAATTTGGCCTTCCTGCTTCTGCTAATTGCACCTCGGCACCGTGCTAGCACCACAAATGGCCTTCTCCGCGTCCATAGGTACATACACAATTTCAGCAGCGATTTGCTCCATGTTCTCCTCTATCTTGGACTATATCTAAATTTAAAAAAGGCATGGCAACAAAAAAGGATTCATTCAGCTAGATAGATCGAAGCACATGGCAATAACAGTGAACATTCAAACTTGATACAGATCAATTACTTATGTTTTAGCCCAGAGGCCAGCAGCAGCGTCTGGTGTTATCCGTGCAGAAGGTAGAAGCTGGTGTGGATGGCGAGCTACATCTGGGGTCGCATGGCTCACCTTGGCATCGTACCACCACCAGACCAGCTCAGCAAAACGTAGCAGCGAGGAAAGAGTTGACGAGGAGGAGAGGATCTAGGGTTGGTGTTGTCAGGGAGGAGAGGATTCGGCATCGGCCTTGATGGGGAGGAGATGATCTAGTGGCTTCGTGGTCGGGACGGGATGTCGGTGGCAACCCGTGGCCGGGAAGGAGGCACCAGTTGTAGGGGAGAAGATCTAGTTGTACCTCCCGTCAGGTCGCCGCCGAAGATGATGATGACAGCGGACTTGTTGGCGCTGGCGAGGACATTACGTGTGGCAAAGCGGTGTAGGTGAGCTTGGGGTCTGGTGGTTGCAGCCGCCATCGATTGGGCTGGAGGCTATGGGGTGGTGGTAGCCGCCATCGATTGGGTTGCAGGCATGGAAGTGGCGCTGGCAGTTGGAGGAGGGATTAGAAAGCGCATGCAGATGGAGAAGCGATGGCACGAAAGGAGAAGGGAGATTATGGGTGGAGGATGGCGGTTGATCATGGGAGGGGGAGGCGGCGGCGTGGATTGGATCTAGGGAGGCGGCGGTGTGGATTGGATCTGGGGAGGATGGGAGGTAGAGGCGGGCGGTGCAGGAGATGGTTAGGGTTGAAGGGGCTGGTTCGGGATCCTACGTGGAGTGGCGGCAGTGTCTGCGTTTGGGTAGTAGAGGCCAGATGCCATGTCATTGATCCGCACTAAAATTTGACCCGGATCACGATCTTGTCCGGCCATTCTACTCTGATCCAATGGCTCTCCTAGCATCTCAGCTTTATTCAAGCCTCTAAACTAGTGTTACCCATCTATGACCATTTCATATTACTGTCGTGGTGGTGTCACGGCAGATGCCATGTATAGGCTAAAGGTGGGGACTAATACTCGCTAGGGGAATCCAGGGAGGGATAGTGAAGTGATTCTCCACACAAGAGCTTGTATTGATTTACTTCCAAGGTTACAAGTGCTCCTAGAGCTGTATTGGCGAGAGGAGGAAGAAGGAGCTCTCTTACTCTCACCCATAGATCACACCTGAAAACCTAGCCCAAGACTATATCCCAGACAGATCAACCAACCAACCCCTTCTACAGAAGCCCTAGCCCCCCTTTTATTCCTAAGAATATGCCTCCTCCCAAAGTGGTAAGCCGACCGGGGTGCTTTTTCCCCCGCGTCACACATGCTTTAGCTACGTGAGCCTCTGACGGTGCCCTCGTCAGCCGACACGGGCGTCGTCACGCTTGTCGGACACGCCCCGGTGGTCCTGTCCTTGCTCGCTTCGCTCAGGCAGTGCGTACCGGGGCTCCTTTTGACCAGCGAGATTCCTTCCTTCTCCTAGAAGCTTGCTGTGACCCGGCTGATGGTTCATCCGGCCACACCCTTTCCTGCATACAGGTAAAACATACACTTCCGACTTACCGCTTAAGTCGGATGAGGGCTAGTTAGGCGAACACCCCCAGGTCCGGATTACCACGTGATTCGGCCTCCCTTGAGGTGACCCGGCCAGTATCTGCTTTATACCCCGGCGTGACCATACCCGGGGGTATCCCCCCAACAATTACGAAAATATGACCACCTTGACATAATTGGTCATAATTTTTCAAGGTTTGGACCTTCCCAAATGTCTTACGACCAGCTTGTTCATAATGGTCATAGATCTATGACCAAAAAAAACCATGGTCGTTAAGAAAAGGTCACTAGTAAGCATATTTCTTGTAGTGATGGTTGGCTCCTTGAGGACTCTAGTGAGCAGAACGAGAACCTGGTCACCCCATTGATATGAGGACCTATCTACGACCATCTCTCACAGATAGTCTAGACACCAATATCGTGGGGAGCTCAGGCGTCCCACCCATGCTGAGCCTCGTGAGGTACACCAGCGCCGAGAGATGGTTATCTGACCATGCAAAAGGAAGAAGATCCAACTGAATTCTCTATCCCATTCCAAATCTTATGGTTAACGCGTATTATACGGTGTTAGAATCACTGATGTCATGGATTACTAAGTCTTATGTGTACTACAATTGGAATCCTAGATTCCACTGCAACTCTTATTATTTATCATCAATTAGGATAATAATAGCATTCCATTTTCTTGGAAAAATACTTCTTTTCTATCGCTTTTAGAACATAGGTGATAACACGCAGTTTGCAAATAATTTCAGAAAAACTCTTCAAAGGACATGAGCAAGTGATGAACTTGCCTTGAGACTGCAAGGTAGTAAATTCGGATGCTTCCACTCGACCTTGAGCTTCGGTTTCTACAAAACACCACTATTTCCCAGTAAGGACAATATTTAAAGAAGCAATATGCTATGCATAGTAATGTCGTGCAATAATTTATTAATTTCCTTCTTTGCGTGTTTTACCCACCTTATAAAGGTTTTAATTCACTTTTTAATTAATAAAAGGAATGTGATATTTGAAAACTTATAAAATCACACAATTATTATCTTTAATATTTTGTGATAACAAGTAGTATTCGAAGAGTTAAATAATTAATTTAATTTTAACTCTTGTTAATATTTTCTTAAAATTCCATGAAGGAATAAATATTTTATTTTAAGCAAACTTACTTTACTTAACAAAAATACTAGCTAGTATTTTTCCAAAATAGTATATCCATTTAGGATCTTAAAAGTGATTTTTATTCAATTTTATGTATTTTTTTTATAAAATTCCATAAAGAAATTGGGTTATAGGAATATTTAATCTGTATCCCATTATCCAAAAATACAATTCTTTATTTTTAATGAGTATTTCACATTTTTGTGAACTCACAGATATTTCATTTGTATTTTTAGGATTTTTATTTATTTTCTGGAGCTATTTTATCTTTAGGGGTATATTTGTAATTAAGTATCTATACAGGTCTTCCTTTTAAAACTTGGGCCTGACCCACTAGGTGTTTCGGCACGATCCGGTCCATTAGGGTTGGTCAATACACCCCTAGGGTTGTACTGGGCTAGCCTCACCCGGCCTAGTACCCCCACTCTCTCCTTCTTCTCTCCTCTCTCGCGATGCTCACTCCTTTCTGAGACGACCCGATGCCACCACCACCACCGTGCTCGATCCTGGCCGCTCCTGGCCGCCTCAACCACTGCCGAGGGGTAAACAATGTGGAAGACGATGCTATGCCCCCCTATCCAGCTCGATTTGCCTCTCGCGTCTCCTACTAGCCATGGCGACACCACCCTGGCGGCTAGGGTTTGGGCTCCACCGCGGTTTTGACGCTTTGGTGTCCCCCTGACGCTGCTTTGGTGCCTGTGGAGTTGTCTTCTTCCCACGGCTGCCACCTTCATGACTTGGTGCGGGTTGCAGCGCCCCTCTAGGATGCTCCTCGTGCCGCCATGCACCTCTTTGTCGGCAACCTCTGCTTCCCATTCAATTACCTAGCGAGGACCTCGAGTAAGTTCATTTATCTCACCCCTCTAGCTCTTTGCTTCTCTCTGTTCCATGATATGCGACTACAACACTGAATTCCCCATTATGGTTCATCCTTGTTTTTAGGGTTCATCCCATGTGGTGATGCTTAACAGCGACCCTAGGATTCATTTCCTGTGACCTATCTGTACTGATGCCCTATAGACAATGTGCTGTTTTAGATAACTTGACTATGCTTTTAGTAATTGTTCACTGTGAGAGAACAGTTCTACAATTGCCTAGTTAGTTTAGTGTGGATGCAAATATTATTGCCTTTGATTGATATACTCCTATTGAGTTTGCTGGTTCTTGATAGCTTGCTTATGAAGAGTCATTGTGGTTAATTACCTTACTCAAGATTTGATCATGGGACTATACAGGAACTATGAGTAAGAATACCTAACCTATTTTCTGTGTTTAACTCTTGTGATGATCTGAGAAGGATTCTTAACTGTTTTTAGGAAAGTGATTTCCTTTGGTTTCTGAAAACTTGCATACTGTGACTTAATGATAAATAGTGATAACACTTGTTGTTCTTTTTAACTGAATGGAATTAATGATTCCTAAAATATTTAGGAAGATGATTTATCTGTGATTTTGAGAAGATGTGCTTGATCTTGTCAGGGTCGGCCCTGAAAAATAAGGGCCCAGTGCAAGACGAAAAAATAGGGCCTCCATACACAAATAATTAGGTTATTTCTTGATATTTAAGTAGCAACTTAAATATTTAGCATAATTCTTCCTAAATTGTTAATGGAGACCTTAAATGACATGAAGGGTTTTATTTGTGACAATATTCCATACTTCAGTTGTCAGAGGAAATGACATATCAACAAAAATAGCACTTCAGCTCATGCTAGTGCTTGCGCATCGCATCTTGCACTTCAGCTCAAACTACAGCTCGCACTCCTTAAATAGAACATGAAATTAAAAGTTAAAACAAATGCACCTCGAACAAGGATGAAGATTGACTCGCTACTCACTATCGCTTGTCGTCGCCTTGATATCAAATAGCCTTCAATTGTGTGCTGCCTCCTGGCTGTGAAGTGCCACTATGGGCTCCCCTTGTGTGGCGCCCTGTAAAAACCACTACTAGATATCGCGTTGTTTTTGTGCATCGCATCGTCAAGACCGCATGCTCATGTCATCATGCCACATTGCATTTGAGCATCGTCATCATCACGCATGGTTTGTTTGAAAACTATTTTCGAAAAGTCTGCTTTTGTTTTCTAAACGCCCCGTCTTTATTTAAATACAAAACCTGGGTCTCCGGATTATTTTGTTTCGTCTACCAACGGTTTTCAAAAGCCCCGTTTTAAATATTAAAATATTTATTTTATTTTTAGGGGGGCAGCCGTACCGGGCCGATCCGACCCAGTCGGCCACCCCCAGTACAAAAACCAGACTACCCAAACCCTTTATCTACCCAGACCTAATCTACCCAGCCCCCTCCACCTCACCCCACCCTATCACATCGCGCCACGTCACCCTGGACTAATTCCCACCCACTCACCCGCTGCCACCTCACCCCCAACCCCCTCCACTTCCACCCAGCCGCCACCTGGCCACAGCTTTCCCGCTCACCCGCGCGCGCCCCACGACCTCGCAAGCGGACAGACTACCCTGGTCCCCGCCCCCTGGCCCACCACTCTGATCCCCACCCAGCGCTCGTCGCCACGCCACCCTCTCCCTCGATCCCCGCGCGACCGCATCCCCTCCCACCTACCGCGCACGTCGCCGCCCGCCTCTGCTCTCCTCCCCTCTGCCTCCAACCCCGCTGGCCGCCTGCGCCCCTGCGGCCACCTCCTCGTCCGCCCCGCCAGCGAGCGCCGGCCCGACGCCGCCACGGCCTTCCTCAACTCGGTCGCCGCCGTCTGCAGCGTGGCCCGCCTCGCCGGAGCACGGCCCGGCCCGGCCCGCGCCGCCGCCTCGCGGTTCCCCTCCTCGGCCCCGCCGCTCGGCCTCGCTCCTCCCTCCTCGCCTCTTCTCGGTCCCCTCCGCCGGCGTGCCCCTTGCCCTCTCCAGAGAGACCTCGACACCAAGCCTCGCCGCCAAGCTCTGCGTCCTGCCGTCGTAAGCCCACTCCTCTTTCCCGTGTGCGAAGCCTGAGCCCCGCAACCTTCCTTTGATCTCCAGCGAGCCGTTGTTTGCAAGCTGGCCCTGCACCACGTCCGTCCCGCGGCCGTCCTGCTTCAGCACCA
The DNA here is from genome assembly GCA_910589775.1 of Avena eriantha. NCBI lineage: Eukaryota > Viridiplantae > Streptophyta > Magnoliopsida > Poales > Poaceae > Avena > Avena eriantha. The sequence goes on along the minus strand of OU342740.1, from coordinate 398,029,413 downwards.
CCGGCCGCGCTGGCTCTGCTCTGTTGGCCGCCATCCCGCGCCAGCGGCATCTGCAGCTCGTCCTTCGGCGAGGCGCTGGCGCGCTGCCCCTCCTCGTCATTCCCTGTTTCCTCGATGCCACCTCCTCCTGCAAGTCGCCTTCCTCTACGCCAGCGCGCTTCCGCGGCCCCACCTCGACCCCGGCCATGCCTCTGTTACTCTTGTTGTGTTCGTGTCACGGTTGCTGTACTATTGGAGTTTCGTGGGGTGATATTGTGGAGATGTTACTGCCTAAGTCGAACCCTATCTCGTGGAACGACATGGTTTTTTCGAAGATAATCGCCGCAAGTTTGGTGCGCCAAGGCCTCCCGTTGACAAGCAACCCGAGTTCCGCACCGATGAGACTGATCCCGGAACCTGAAGACCCATGACAAGAGCGTCTACCCGGAGCACCAAGATCTACTTCGCGGGGTACCGAGCATCGAGGCCGCCTCCCCGGACGCCAAGGTTGACGACACGGATACGCCAAGTACTTCCTCAAGAACGCCAAGTTCTCCTTCCTCTCATACGCCAAGACCCGAACCGGAAGAACGCCAAGATCGCCACGGGAATGACAAGTACTTCACCCCGGACGCCAAGACCGACTCGATGGCGCGGACCCGACAAGATCTTCGCGATGACAAGATCGGCACCGACCAGGGTGAACTCGATGAGCCGCCGACGCCGAACCAAGTTCTTCTTCCCGGAACGCCAAGATCTACTCAGTTGTCCGAGAACGCTTCCGCCGAGACCGATCCCTGTCGAACCCCGAACCCCCGGAACTCAAGATCTTCCGGACCCAGATGTGTGATCCCCTTTTCCGAGACCCCTATTTTTATAATAAATGATATATACCTGCTGCATATTAATTGTTCATCTCGCATACATATTGTGTGGTTTGGGGGCATTATATTGTTTCACCTAAATTAAATATGGAGTGTTTGTGCGGGATATCTTTGTCTTATTCCGGACTCCATTTAAATTGGTGTAGCGAACCGATGCCATGTTTCGCCCTGTTAATCCAACATTTAAATTGCAGGGGTCTAAATAACTTGAACCGTTTAAATTAATTGCCGGGACCCCGGTTCCGCTTAATATTGCCTAATTGCACCGCATCTGCATCATATCATAATCATGCCGGATCTTCTACCGTAGTATTAAATATTGCATCCGGTGTTTCTTCTAGTGTTTGCTTCTTCGCGGATTAGGCCGATGAGTTGATGCGAGTATCGACAAGTTCTCCGGATATGATCCTTCGGCAGTGTTTCCTAGGCGAGCATCTCTCCTCCTTCTACCTATTTTGCATTTATAGTCTTTACTTCCTCCTATTGATCTATTGCTATCCGTTTCGCGATGCTTTAGTGTTCCGTACCAGATATATTCCTTGCAGCTGTTATATTGCCTTGGACACCTCCTATTACCCGTTGCTTGATAGACAGCTGGCCCTGCGAGTCGTAGTTGCTTGCTCAGGTGTTGCCTCGCGTCGTTGTTGTTCCACAGTTGTTGAGCGGTTGGCAAATGTTTAATGGTGGTGTTGATCATGATTCTAATTATAGTTTATTAATTAATGTTGATAGTAGTTTAAAGCAGAGGCACCGATGGGTAATAGCAATTATTTGGTTTTTAACCGCCCACTTGTGTCCACCTAGGACCCGAGTTCTTGAAACCTGTTCCGAGATCGAGCGCGCTAACCACATGTGGGGTGTGTGGGCACCCCCATCGGCTTACTACCTGATTTCAAAGTATTGTACCGAGGGCCACAAGTAGTTTGGGGCTTTATTACTACTCTGTACTTATGCCATGCTTTACTGCTTTATTTAAGATTGTGCGTGGAGCACCTGTACTGTTTAGGATGTGGAATGTTTTCGCGGTATCGACAAGCCCAGTCACACTTTCGGGTTCCCAGTCGTTTACACCCATTGGCACAAACCCTGGGTCCATTCCGGAGCCGGCCGACTTTGTTGCGGGTAGCTTAGTGGGGTGGCCCCCATGTACTTGCTTTGGGTCTGGGAAACGTCATGACTTAGGCCCCGCCGACATACCAATGGGTGTATGTTAATTGATCTGGCAAAAAGGGTCGAAGTGCGTGTGGATACTTTGGTGCACCCCTGCAGGGTTAAATCTTTTCGAAAAGTCGTGTCCGCGGTAATGGACGACTTGGAGCACAGTTTCTCGACCATAGACAACTATAACTAAAGTTTACTGTTATAATCTGACCTGTATCCGAGATGAATAGTGAGTTGGACAGCAGCCATGAAAAGATTAAATAAAACTGCCAACCGTGTGAGTTTTCCTCGGCTTGACTTCCTCGTTTGGTCTCGAGGGGGGAATACCAGGATGGGTATGTGTGGTGTTAGTATCAGGTTGGATCCGAATAGGTCTTTCTTACCCCTCTCTAATAGCCGCCAGTATTTCAGAGTCTCTATAGGTTGTTTCGTGTCGCTGCGCTGTCGCTTCAGCCCACCATACCTATGTAGGCGAGAGCCGCCGGATTCTAGCCTCGCCATGTGCTGGCCTCAGTACTGACGCTCCTCTTTTTCCTTTGCCCTTTGTCGGCACCCCTTTTGTTTTAGCAGGTTTGAGATCGACGTCATTAGCAGGGTTACTCTTCCGGCTTGGCCTGGGCAGGGTTATGGACGCCATTGGTTATTCTTCAGGGCTCTTAGCCCAATTTGCATCTTGTCCTTACTCGGACGCTGTATCAATTTCAAGGTGATTTGGATCTTTGTATTATATATCTGTATTCTTGACTCGTTGAGTCGTTGTTGTATATATATATCTGTTATATGGGTCCCATCAAGGACTATTGTGTAATGATATTACTTCGTTTTCCACCCGCACGAAAGTGCCTGGTGGGCGTCCTTGAATCGTTTCTATGCGGGTTTGGCGGGAAGCGCTAAAACTTGCATAGGACCGATTCGGGGGTGTTACACCTTGTTGCTAACCACCGGGTGCCGTCGTCGCGTAGGCCCTGCCCTGCTGACTGTTGTTGCTGCCAGTCCCCCTTTTTCCTTGGATTTGCTCTTTTCTTCAACTTTTTATCTCTCTTAAGCCTATGGGGATTGGGGATCAAGAATTGAGAATGAATCTAATCGAATCGTATAAACAAGAGCAGACAAACCTAGAACAAGTACTTCTATAGGACAGGATTATACTGTTCAAACCGAGGAAGATTTCTGTGGAATTAATGAATCGTGACCTCCTCCTCCTCCATTAATTTTATCAGAACGACTAAAATCTCGACGGTAGAGAGTCACCCCTTCGTCGGTAGTTATTGGGGAACAGGAGAGGAGAGCGAGGAGACGAGGTCAGACATAGGAAAGATCGAGAGGAGAAGTCGATGCAAGCCACCAGGACGAGTCAATGCGGCCACTCCTGCAATCTTTCCAAAGGCCCCGGCTTTTGATTGGATCAACTTCTTTCGTAAATTTGGTTTACGTAGAAGCTACTTGGTTGGGTGGGGCCCCTAGCGACCGGAGGCCCTGTGTGGCTGCACTACCTCAGGGCCGGTCTTGGAGCTTGTTCTGAAGATAGTATTAATCTGTTAGATACAGAGGTGCTACCCTTAATTGGGATGTGCCATGCATCCTCATATACTTTGATATGCTACTATCTATCTTAGGCTAGATAAAATGGTCAGTGATGCTGGTCTGAGACCATGTTTATTAAGAACAGTTGTTCTTTACTTGCTTTCCAATACCTTCTATGTTCTATGACCAGTATACCATGCTCTTACATGAAACAAATGTTGTAAAATGAATAATGGATAGATTTAGAGCTTTGAGAAATACCCTGATGCTAGATTTGATGTGGTAGCCTGTGGCTTGCTGCTAGTGTTGCCTACTCTTCTAGTTACAGTGGTTGACCGTCTCCTTGAACTGCTATCCTGGCTTGGTATTGTTGCTCCAAGCTCCATCTTGCCCTTGTTGTCCCCCCAGACTACCCCCTCCTTCAAGTTACCATCTTGTTGATGATCTCCTTGATGTTTCTATGGTAAAATATGGTTTGATCTAGTGGAATGTTGCAAGAACCAGTGGTGTTCTTATGTGCTTGTGAAAGAACTATGGCTAGGCTTGGGAAGTGGTGAGCAAAGATTGCTTTGCTAAGCTCAAATGTGGTTTTATCATTTCCTTGCTCTCACTGCTGGTCGATAGCTCACTGCATGCAGTTTGTGAATTTGATTAACTGCCCCTCCTTTTACTATTATCTACCTTGGTGAAACTTGCCCCTTCTAGCTAATGATGTTGTCCTGAAGTTTTTAAATTTGAAAAGAACAGATACTTCACTTGATGGAATTTGTCCCTTTTTTAATTGAATTTTCTCAGTGATGTATTGAAAACAGTGCATCACACTGTTTATGACTAAGACCACTTCTAACACTAACCTTTCCCTGTTTACTTTCCTTTCTGTATTTGTTTACAGGTTCAAGTCTAAGTGATGAAGAATAAAAATATTTAGTCTAGAATTATTTTAGTATTAGCCTCTTATTTCCATTTGTGATCTTTTTCCTTTCCTTTTTGTAAGAACAATGTAATATATATGTTTTATTCAATAAAGCTTTCATTTTCCTTTATTCCAATTGTTTATGGATTGTAATTTTTTATTTATTTAGTAATACTTGTATTATTATTGAATAAGGAAAGAATAAGAAATGGAGTTTCTTATTTAGAATTATTCTATTTGTGTTATTTTCATTTCTTTCCTTATTGTGTAATATTCGATACACATACAAGAATTCATACTTTCTTCTAATAGACATTACTTTTAAAACAATCAAACTCTACTACTTCTAATTTAAAATATTTCTTTTAAAAAGTGATTCACATTCATATATGAATTGAAAAATGTTCACCCAAAATCTCTATAATTTCTAGAGATCATGTCAAAATTTATAGCAATCACTATCAAGAGCTTAATCCTAACTCAAAGTAGTGAAAGAAACTCTGATCTCCCCAAGGTTTTGTTTGGCGACAAATTTACCCTAGTTTTATAGATGAATGCATGCAAATGCATAAATTTCTATTTCTATCCTTCGTTGGCTCCTAAATGCTAGGATGTTACACACCGCCCCGTCAACCAAACCCCCTACTCAGCAGCCCACACCGCACGCCAGAAATGCAGTAACCAGTCGACACCATCTGCCCGCAACACCATACAAAGGCACGCTTTTGCTGGCGAGATCCCCTGATCTGTCTGGCCAAGAATCGTGCATTGCAGATCCTGACCACTCGGGACTTTGTGGAAAAAGTAAAGGGGAGGAGGAGACAAGGCTAGCCCAAGCCAGAACCGACAACATGTGGCTGCCTCTCCCAACCTGGCCTTGGTGTGACCATGGTCACCCTTGACCAGATCCACCGAGCTTGGGCACTGTCCCTGGGTCGATCTGCTGCTTGAAGGACCTAGTGTCGCCTCCATCGGCCGAAGAGCATCGGAGGACACTGGAAGGCGTCGGACCTGTGATGCGTAGCACCATGGTCAAGCCCTGCTTCTGCAAGCGCCCTGGGATCGAGATCGGGTGCGCCCCCAAGGAACTGCGGGCGTCACTCGGAGATGCCTCGCTGCCGCCATCCTTGAAGGGAACATGGGCTTGCGTGCCGGCCAACTCCGGCAGCAGCGAGGGGAGAGGAGGGAGGAGGGAGATGTGTTGTGGCGGCTAGGGCTGGTTTCCTCCCGAGTCGCCCTGAGAGGAGTGGCGTGGGGGTGTTTTTATAAGAGATGTGGGCCTTAATGGAATTTGGGCTTGCTGGTTGGGCCTTTACTTGGGGCAATAATCAGAATGATCTAATTATGAGTAGAATTGATAGAATCTTTGTCTAATTTTGAAGCTCAATTCCCTATAGCAAATGCTAAAGCTTTGACTATAATTGGGAGTGATCAAACCCCCGTTATTTGGGACTCTGGTGAGAATCGCTTCCCCAAGGAAAGTAGCTTTAAATTCGAAAAATGGTGACTTAGCAGACCTGATTTTAGAGAGGTTGTAGTCAAAGCTTGGTCTTTTGTAGGTGAATAGTACTAATATGCTAGACATTTTGCAAGGCAAGGTGATACTATTTAGGAAACTAGCTAAAGGGTGGAATATTAACCTATAGGCAGCCATTAGAAAACATAGGAAATACCTCATGGATGAGTATGATGTTCTTGAAATTAAATAAAAAACACAAACTCTAACTGATGAGGAGAAAGATAAATTTGGTTTATGCTGATGCACCCCCATGCCTAGCAAATCTAGAGCTTGGCGCACTTTGTAGGCTTCTGCGCCTTCTCTGGAGATCATGATACCCTGAATAGCGGCTTTGTCCGCTACCATGTTCTGCACAGGTGGAGTGTAGTGGCCCTCCTGCATTGGTTTCTTAACTAGCGGTGATGAAGGAGGTGGAGGTGCGTATCGAATGGGTTGTCCAGCTTCGGCTCTAGCTGCCGACGCTCTAGTTGCGCTGTCGACTAGGACCTCTTGTATTCAAGCCTCGTCTCCTATCACGGGGTTATTGCCGCGGGTGGCTCTCACGTTGGTGAATAGATCTCTAGTGCATAAGCCACCAGGCTACCAGAAGGACGACACCACTAGTCGCCTCCTGAATCATCGGAGTCATGTTGCCTCGTCAATGAAGTTGAGACCTCTAAACTACAGGAATCAGCCGACAGCGATAGTTGCTCCGATCTGAGATCCTTCCCAATCCTTATTTCCTTATGTCGTAGGTCCTATGATGGGCGCAAAATTTTGTGGGAAAACCGCGACGAGTACCATCACGATAGGGACTGATAATGCAGAGCGCAACAACACAGGATGGATTGGGACAAGATTGGTATGCTCAAGTTACCCAGATTCGACCCATCACTCTTGTTCTTCGTGTAAACCCACTAGGGAGCGGCCGTCATTGTCCTACAACCTCCTTTAGTCGTGGGCCGTTCCCTCCTAGTGCCTACCTGGCTTACATATCTCCATCAACTTCATTTATTTGTAGACAATTAGTTTATTTTAAACGAGACAATCTCAGATTTTTGTGCTTGCTGTTTTGAATTTTCCTGCAAATGGGTAACTAAACAGGAGGTGGCTATTCGGCTTCATTGTGAAAAAAGATATTTCAAAATATCAAAAAATAAAAAAATGTCTACATAGACATTCAAATATTTTATATTTGTTCATAAGTTTTTGGGATGAAATAACATTCTACGTGTCCCGCACAAAAAAGAACAAAAATGTCCTGTAAATAGCCATACTCACGTGACATTTTTGGCTTTTTATACATGACACATGGAATATCCTTTTATCCCAAAAACTTGTGAACGAACATAAAATGTTCGAATGTACATATTTTTTTTTCAAAATAGGGAGCGGAGCCCTGGGTTCTGCACCAAGCGATACACACAGCCTTTATTCATTATTAGAATCATAAAAGATTGGCAAAAGCCATTGCAAAGATCATACAAATCGGAACTGCCAAAACAAAACACCGAGCAAAAACGATAAACGTACCACCGGCTCCCCCTAGCTACCTCTTTCGATCATGCCCCACAGTCACTCTCACTGTTGCCACTCGCCAAGATAAGCTGGAGTGTCTGGGCTTGGTGGCTCGAACACAAGCAAAAGGAGCCCCAGAACCGCATAGGCTATCCATGGAGCGGCGCCCACGCACATACTCCAGATGTCGCCGCCTTCATTATCTTCCGCCAACCCATCATCAGCATGTAGATCAATGTGCAGACTCTCGTTGTACTAGCCACCGACACAACCGCGGTGCCAGGTAGCACCACCTTCCTGCGCGCTAGCCGCTCCACCTCACCCGCCTCTTCCATCCAGCGCTGCTCCACAAGAAATGCTCCCAAGAGAGAACGCGACACCGATGTGCCGCCATCGCCCGGCCCAGAGGTCTTAGGGTATCCCCCGGAGTAGCTACGAGGGGGGTCATGAGAGCTGCGTTGACGATGCCTTCAACAAGGAAACGACACAGACATGCCACCATCGTCTGCCATGACCGGAGTCGAGCTCGGTTTTCACCGGTAGCACCGCCACCCCAACTCGTCGCTGGGACTAGATGTGAAAAAACACCACGACCAGTCCTGGCCGACCACCTCTGGCGAAGAAGGAGGCCGCCACCACCATGCCTAGGACCGCTGCCCTAGGCACCCTCATGCCGCAGAAGTAATCTAGGTGCGACAATGCCGTCATTGGAGTTGATGCAACGGGCAGCAGATCGGGATCGAGGACCATCTGATCCCATGGGGCCAGATCGAATCCGTCAACCGCCGCCACCCACCGATCTCTGGCGGCGATCCGCCGCCGTGCAGTGATGTCCCTGGCCGCCACTACTCCGCCACATCGCCGTTGATCAACCGGGATAGGATCGCCGCCGCCTCAAATTGACATCTGTTGGTCTCTCCACTAGACACCAAACCAAGCTCGTCCTCTGATCCAGTGCCGAGCTTCTCGTCGACCAATGCATAGATCAAATCCTCGTAGTCATCTGATGTGTCACTGAGGTAAGTGATGTAACCTTTGAGCGAAATTGTGCTGACGTTTGAGCCGGCACTTCACTTGGGACAAGCGTTAATGTAGCCGATGAAAAGTTCGATGGGGCCTACCAGAAGGATGACACCACTAGTAGCCTCCTGAGTCGTCGGGGTCATGTAGCCTCATCAATGAAGGTGAGACTTCTGAACTACAGGAATCAGCCGATAACGATAGTTACTCCGATCTGAGATCCTGCCCAGTCCTTATCTCCTTATGTCTATTGGAGGCGCTTAAGCAGTTGGTTAGCACATGCAGCAAGCGTTGGCCGCTTCCGAGTGCTAATTTCAAGCGTCCGATGCCAGATTTTCCAGCGATACCAGAAAAACTATCAGGAACTCTACAAACCCGACGGGATCAAAATCTTAGCATCTCAAGCGCCTGCACTGTACCTGCCCTTATAAGACTAGTGAGTGAACAGGTGAATCGACGGGTTGGCCATTTTGATCACTGGTCAGTTTTCAATTGAGGTATACCTAACAGACTTTAAATTTGAAACATCTACGAAAGTTCAACAATACAAACGCACATGGATGTGAGCATATGGGATTAAACACCTTTAGGAACTTACCGTCAGCAGAATACTCGAATCAACACAGGAAATTTGACCAATGTAGCTTTGTCAATGTCTGCGAATAAATATAGAGTTAGATCTATGAGAAGAATAAATTGACAGAATAAAGTGGCCAGCTTATTCTTCTACTCGAAAAAAGAAGGTAATAACCTTATTTTTATCAGACCAGCTTGTAGGTTTTACAGTATGGTTAGTCGTTTACTCTCAAGGCAGATCCCAAAACGAAAGTAGGACCACTATACCTGATTGACCGTAGAAAATGAGGCTTTCCTCAGAGGTTCCACAAGTTGCAACGAGAAACCTATAGGCAGCCTCTGCACCTGCACAAATGTTCTTCTCACTTGCTGGAGATTCAAATGAGAATATATCAAGTCAGTTATACAAACCAATGGAACTGAATCTCATCAGATAGAGGGCAAAGGGGCACTAGGAGGGGGGCAGTGAAGGAAAAATACTTTCCTGAAAAAAGAACGAGTCTATAACTTCTCAAATGATATCATATACCCAGAACAATCATAACTGTACCGAGTAAGTTACTATGTGAAACGATAGAAGGGGCACTAGGATTAGTTGAAATTGTTGGAAATAATACAAAAGTAAGAATCTTTCTGCTGTGATTATTCTGAACTTTGTTTCATGTGTAAATGTCAAGTGGTGAACTATAAAGAAAGAGACATTCAGTCTAAAATACAGTATGTGCAAGAATTGTAGTTGCTCGAGAGGGACCTGAACGTGGACACTTGTTGCTGTTTCCCTCATCCCACAAAGCCACCGGCCTCACCCGTTGAGTCCCACCGGCTAAGAGCCCTGGTCTCAATTTACATACATACCGTACATCATTTAGGCCTTGTTTACTTCTCTCATATTCACTGGTGTATTTGCGGGGAACGGAGGGGATTGGTCCAATTCCCGCAAAATCTCCGTAGTCCGTTTACTACTCCGGATTTGGTCAGGATAATCTCAATATATCCCCACAAATCCTTTTTATTTTTGTTTAGATTGAAAACTCTCCTACATGGTAGAGTATTTTCGGTGAAGAGTATTTGCGGGGATTAGAGAATATTGGGTGAACACCAAATCTCCGCATATCCCTAAAACTCTAGTGGATAAAAATACGAGAGAAGTAAAAGGCCTTAGGAGATACGATCAATGCACCACTGGGTAACAAACAGAGGGTTTTTTAACAGGCCAAGAGTAAATGCTCTTAAATAACAAGTCCTAGGCTAAACTTCACCTACTTTTGAGTAACACAAGAATAGATTGTTGATACTGACGACTTTTTTCAACACAACTGGAGGAAACTGGATTGCATCCACACTTTTATTTCAGACAAAAGACATTAGGCTGGCTTGATGAAGATAGCCATACAAATACAGGGTCAGAGTAGTTCGATGCATAGTTTACTAGCCTCCAGATGATTACAAGTTTTAGCAGCAAACTAATCTTCCAAATACAACAGTAGCTTGATGCTGGTTTCACCATCTTCCAGATATAACTTTTGGCAATAAACCAATTTGCAGTACAAGGTTGACTTGAAATATTTTCGGTTTTTTATATGAGGACCAAGGCAAATACATATATTAGCAATAACGAAAAATAGGACTCAAATGTCAAATGCTTGTGTAAAAGGTATAACTAAGTTCGCAACACAAGCATAAATTGCAGCTGAAACAGAAGCAACTTTTCAACATGAGCGTTGCTGACTGAAAGTGGAACAACCAAGGTAGCATCCATACTTTCTCAGACAAAAGACAGTACAACAGAAGCTGAGTGCTCCTTTTACTAGTTCCGAGTTACAATTTTTGGCAACAAACTATTTTTGCATGACGGGGAATAACAAAGGAACAACAGACTAGAAGTGGAGCAGTCATATCCATTTTAAGGATTAGACAAAGAGAACGCACAATCTTCAAGCATCAACTATGTCGAGAGAATAGCTGAAGACAATAAATCCTTCAGTTCTAGACCAAACTCAATGAAGACGACCATCGACTAGCCATCAGCATGATTCTTCTGAAAGAGCATCTACTCCTCTGAACAAATAGCTGGTGAAGGGATCTGCAATTGACAAATCGTGGGTATCCAAGCGGCTCTCATAACTACATATGAATTCCAATTGTATGTCTTGAGAAGCTCTAGATCCCACTTCTAGCAGCCTGTATTGATCAGCCACCCATTCCTTGTTGATATTTTTACTGACTACAAATTTAATTTCCTTTAGCAATTTCGCTTTCAAAACAAAGAACTTGGCAAAACAAATATCTTGCTCATCACCCTCATAATTCTTCAACACCAGTTCTTTTAGATGAGTCTCAACGTGTTTGACCAGATCTAGTGGGTCATAGTCCGGCACACTTTGCATTGGTATCTTCCGATGTCTCTTCCACTGGGAATGGTAAGGAAAAATATGTTAGAAGTTATTCCAACCTAGACTAGATTATATGTGCAAACAAGGTTTAGCACAAGAATTAAATATCACTTTAATTTTATACTACAAAAGATGAATACTCACAATAACATAGAGCTTCTCCAAGCATGGGAAGCACCTTAAGACATCAACAACAACTTCCAAATCAGGCACAGAAAATTCGAGAGCCAAAACATTCACGGTGCTTATCGTGTTCTTCAAGCTGGCTGGGATTAAATTCTGCAGGAAACAATGAACATGTAAAAAATGCTAGTACATGTAACAATGCTGCATGCAAGAATCAAGAGCAAGAGGCTGTTGTTGCTACCTGGAAGACAAGGTTTGCAATCATGATTTCAGGCATGCTAGGTGACAGAGGGCCTAAAAATTCCAGTTTAGGTGCCCTAATTACCCGGACAGTATCATCACCAGCTCCAGGACAAGGAAATAGCAGCCTTTCAAGGAGAGGGGTGTCCTCAATGACCACCTCTCCTTTGGCTGAAAAACAAGCGCAGAGGCCAATGCTCCTGAGAGTTGTCGAGCTAATTCGAAAGCAACCAACATCATGAAGAAGGTCCATTAAGTCCAGTGATTCCAAGACATGGCAACCAGACAACACACCACTGAAGACATCCTCAGAGATGGAAACATCCCATAGGCTGAGCTGCTTGAGCAAGGGGAAACTCAGCCAAGGAGGGATCTGCTTTGGGAAATCACAGAAGCTGATTCTGGCCACGACAAGGGTTGATGCGCAGAGAAGCACCGATTGTGGCAGCGGGTAACACTTCTCAGGCTCATAGTCCAAGAGCCGGAATCTGATGTCGAGCTCCTGAAGGCCAACAAGAGCTCCAGAATGGAACCAGCTCTCCATCTGAGCTGCTTCTTCAGCGAACCTTTTCTTAGCCTTGTGGAGGCGGATGCCGTTGAAGGCGAAGCGGCGGGCAGGGCCATGGTGGTCGGAGAGGATCTTGGAGACGATGAGGAAGCGCTTGAACTCGTTGGAGCAGAAGCGGAAGTCAGCTTCGAGGTTGAGTGGGGATGAGCGCCAGAGCGGGCGCCACCGGCGGGCGAGGGCCTGCGTGCGAGCGCCGTCCTTGGTGGGGAGGAGCGAGATTATGCTGCGGAGGATGTCGTCGGGGAGTTTGCTGATGAGATCCCCGTGGCTGGGGGGATCGCCGTCGCCGTTGTCATGCCGTGCCAGTTTCTGCGGCCTGCCTTCTCCTTCTCCCCCTGACTCGCGTCTTTTGTCCGAGGTTTCCGCCGCCCCCGCCTTCTTCTTCTTGGCAGCCGTGGGTGCCGCCGCTCTCTTCTCCTTCATACCCGGCGTCCGGCGGTCGGAGAAACGGGGATTTGGGGGTTTACCGTCGCGATGGTTTGGGGCTTCGATTGCTACGATGGACGGTTGTGTGGCCGCTGGGGAATGGAACGCGGAGGCGGGGAGCCGGCGCGGAGCACTGGCTAGGGTTAGGGAAGAAGCTTGGTGGGGAATGAAATTTGAAGCGAGGACAGGATCAAGATTCGGGAAGAAATGAAAAGCTAGGCTATACAAGTTATCTGCTCTCTGCTGGGCCACGCTGTAGTGTTCAATGGGCTGGGATGTCGCCTGGGTCCTGTTGTTTTCTTTGTCCAGATTTTACCAAGTATGAATTCTGTTCAAATTCGATGTGAATTCAGCTAACACTGATTCCATTTGTTTGGAATAACTAAATAAGAGACGCCTAAACCAATCAATTTGAATGAAAGGAACCGCTGCATTCAGATGTAATGTTGGCGTGTGTGAGATCAAAGTCAAACAAGGAAATATAAATATATGATATCTGATTATTTCTTGTCAACATTATGTGCTCTAGAACTTTCACCATAATACAAAATGATACTAGAAGCATGACACTGAGCAAACTGTTATATATGTCCATGATTACTTTATCTGGAAATGAGGCATTTGCATACTATTCTCATTGAACCTTAGTGAATAAGATGAAGGGAAAAACGTTCACATGAGCATGATGCTTCCCATTATTACATGTAAGAAGTATGGAACAAATATGCAGCCTTGCATCAACTTGATTATTGTTTCTTATTTAGGCAGACTGAACTCTAAGAAAAACAATAGTAATTCACTCCAGGGTGAACTATCCCTCGTGTGTAATTAATGTTTCAAAAGTAGCATGAATTGCTCACTGAAACTGGTATAACTTCTGACTACCAAGCATGCATTGCTGGCATACACGAGAACAAACCATGTTTGTGTCGATACTTCTTTTTGAGATAAGAGAAATGTAAAATGACATTGGAATAGAGATTAACTTGGTAAGATCACAAGCAAAAGAAGATGAAAGGTATTATGGCACAAAATCTCTTCCATGTTCTTGGTACTCATGAATTAGAAGATATGTCTAATGACATTGAAATACATATTAATCATTTAGATTCACATTCTAGTCATAGTATTTTATTTTCTGCAGTAGAAACATCTAGTACTTCACATACTGAAGAACAAGATGGTATAGCTGAAATTTGGATTAGTGTAGTTTGTAAATCTTGGGGAAATCACCCCAAGAAAAAAGGTCAATGTTAGTTGGTTTCTGAAATAGCAGAAGTCTTTCCGCACCTTGTAGAAAAAAGATGATAGAGGATAACCTCATTCCTCTTAGATTAGATTACAATAAATTTTCAGGAAACTAAAAAGGATACTTTCAGTAATCCCTTCCTGAAAAACATCTTAGGAAGTAGGAATTTTGCTTGTAATCCCCTTCCATCCATAGGGATTGTTGGAGGGATTCTTGTTGGTGTTAATTTAGATTTGTTTGATGTTATTTCTTGGGAAATTAATTTCTTTTCTATTTAGTGTTATAGTTAAGAATAAGGTTAATGAGTTTGTGTGTAGAATAACTATAGTCTATGGATCAGCCTATGAGGAAAAGAAACAGGAGTTCATTTCTAAAAGTCATGAACTTTTCCTTAATTAGGAAGGTCCTGCTCATATTGGAGGTGATTTTAACTTGGTAAGATCACACGAAGATAATAGTAATTATAACATTGATCATAGGTACGGTGATAAGTTCAATGTTTTTTAGATACTAGGCGAAAACGCTCGACTTTAGATTACTAAATCCCAAACGGCTAGAGAGAGTACAAATGATGAGGAATAAAAATGAATAACAAGCAAACATAAAATATAACAAGACATGCCGCTTGAGATTGCTCCAAATCCTTATGAGCCGCAACGATTGTTGAATATAGGTGACGTGACTGCAAGGTCTTGATGACGAAGCCACCGAGCCATTGAAGAGAATGTTCTTGTATCTACAACCTGGAGGCTTCCCTTTGTCAAGGTGCCACACGTATCCATGTCCAAAGAGGGCCCCAGCCCCCTTGCTCGGTTCGAAGAGCGACGTACCATCGGAGTTGGAGAGCACACGGATAGAAGTGGGACAACAATGCAGCCAAGGAAGATCAAGAACATAGTCAACCCATTGAAATCGAGACCTCGGCGAAAAGGGCACTGCCAATGCCTGCAAATGTAGGGGTTCACATATGAAAACAATAAAATTTTACCCTCCGCCCCTGAACTCCCTTTGTTGCCAGGACCTATCTATTAGTAATGCAGTAACGGGAGGGGCTTTTCGCGAACTTACCCTTGAAGAGCGAAAAGCGTTGTCAACGCTCGGGAGAGCGTGGTTGATGTAGACGAGCCGAAGCCGACCTCAAGGTTGTGATGAAGTCCTCGCACTCCTGTGGCTCCAATGACTTGTAGTGCCTCAAATGTTGCACCTCGTAGGGAGTTACATGCATCCAGTGCCTGGTGATGACTCCCGCTTCCCTGATCCAGCAGCAGTTGCGGAAGTAGAGCTCCTAGATCTGAATCCTGTAGTGTGACGGCGCTCCGCAGTGAAGATGTCTCGCTCTCGTGTAGTCCAAACTTGGGACCATGATCACGAGAGAGAGAGAGAGAGAGAGAGATCGGTGGTCTCCCCAAAAGTGAGGAAACCTTTATTGAATATTGTGTTTCTTTATTTGGTCAAAATATCCCACTATATATAGGGGGAGGGGAGGCACTCCCTCCCTCAAAGTCCCGGGGTGAGACTAAACAAGGGAGGGGGTGGGGGAAGCGCCGCAGTCCACCCCACCATGGGCCCCATGTGGGGGGCTAGCTGATACGTCGTAAACGTATCTATAATTTTTGATGTTCCATGCTTGTTTAGTATCTACTTTCTTATGTTTTATTCACACTGAGGTATTTTTATACATTTTCTGGAAAACCTATTAACAACATGCCACAGTGTTAGTTGCTTGTTTTCTGCTATTTTTGGTTTCAGAAAAGTTGGAAAAGAAATATTTTCGGAATTAAACCGGACAAAAGTCAAAGTCAATATTTTACCAGAAGACTCAGGAGCCAAAAGATGAGACGGAGAGGGGCCACGAGGTGGCCACACCACCTGGTGGCGCGGGCCAGCCCAGGCTGCGCCAGGGGGTGGTGTGGGCCCCTCAGGCGCCCACTGACCTTGCCTCTTCGCCTATAAAAGTATCCCGGGACGAAAACCCTAAAGACAAGATCAAAATTCCATGAAAAGTTCCGCAGTACCGCCGCTACCGAAGAGGGGATTCAGGGGACAGAAGTCTCTATTCCGGCACCCTGCTGGAATGGGGAAGTGCCCCCGGATCCATCTCCATCGACTCCATCGCCATCTCCATCGCCGTTGCTGACTCCCGTGATGAGGAGGGAGTAGTTATCTCTCGAGGCTAAGGGCTCTACAAGTAGCTATGTGTTCATCTCTCTCTCTATGCGTGATCTTATTGAGATCAAGAGCTTTGTAATATAGATCTATTCTGCTACTCAAGTGCTTTAATTAATCTCTGCTTATCCCCACGTGTGTGAAGTTGACAGTGTGCACACCGTGAGGCACTTTGGCTAAGGTTACATAAATACTTATCATGAGTATAATTTGAGTTGGATGTCTCTATGAGATTGTGGTGTTTGTTGGAACCATCTAGCGCTCAAGGTGATAGTGAGGGGTTATCTAGATGGGGAATACAAACTTTAAGGTGTGCTGTTATAGCCCTACATCGTCCAACCGGAGAGTAGTTCAAGGTAGCATCATGAAGAGAAGATATTTATATGAGAGTGTCCACTAGTGAAAGTATGATCCCTAGGCCTTGTTTCTAAGCATTGAAACACCGTTTACAATCAGTCCTGTTACATGTTTGCTTGCTGCCACTTTTATTTCAGATTGCAATTACCACTTATAATCATCCATATTACTTGTATTTCACTATCTCTTCGCCAAACTAGTGCACCTTTGCACCTTTACACCTGACAATTAAGTTTCGCCTCTTGATGTTAAATTTTTTGAAGTTGCAATTGTTTTGCTTTCGTATGCTTATTGCTTTGTGCTTTCATGACTTGTTTCTTTATAAGATTATTTCTCATAGGAAGTGGGTTAGACTTAAATTTGTTCCATATTTGCTTCTTGATGCTCTCTTTTACTTCAACTCATATTTCTTATGTGAGCATCATCGAAATTATCATGCCTATCTTAATGGCTATAAAGAAAGAGCTTTTGGGAGACAACCCATTATATTTTTACTTTTAGTTTATTTTTGTTTTGTTCAGTCTTAGAAGTTATTGCCTCAGTAATAACCTCTCCTTATCCTTTTTGTGTGGTTTTTATGCCAATAATAACCTCTAATGAGAGAGAAATAATGCTTGGGAAAGTTGCTGTCTCAAAACAAATTTTTATGTTTTGCTGTAAAAATTCGTGAAATTCTCTATACGTCGGATTTAGCTGTGATTTTTTGTGCTTCTGCCCTAGGTTATTATCTAACTTTCATTAGTTTAACACTTTTCAATTTGAGCAACATAAGGTCTTCGGAAAAATCGGTTTTTACCTGCTGGTATGTTTTGATAGATTTCAGCCATTATTTGCATTTGGCTCTTAATCTCTTTCTCTTTGAGTTCTCTTTGATCACTTGAACTTTTAGAAGAAATTGCTACAGTAGCTTGTGTTCTAATGGAAGTTTTACTTGTGATGAAACTAAACCATAGGACCAATTATCTTGAATGCACTAATGTTGCTAATGAGGATTGTGTGAAGTTTTGTATGAAGAAAATTTTAAAGTGTAGGGAAGAACAATGTGATGATGAAGTATGGACAAAAGCTCAAGCTTGGGGATGCCACCCGTGTCACCCCAAGAAATATTCAGGATGTACAAGCGTCAAAGCTTGGGGATGCCCAAGGCATCCCCTTCTTCATCAATAAAAATCTCAGGTTTTCTCCCAAAACACTTCATTTTTATTGTTTCATGAACAATTGTGTTGTTCTTGGAGCGTCTTTGCTTTTGTTTTTAGTTTTATTTTGTTTGGTTTGCTTAAATAAGTTGGTTGTATCCCAACACACTTCTTTTGGATAGAGCCACACCCCGTTATTCATTGCCTAGAACACTCTAGTTTTCACTCTTATTGTTCTGTGAGTGTTGTCCTTTGCTAGCACTGTGTTTAGAATTAGTTTTCGATTGGTGTTGGAAAAGAGTAGGAAGTTTCATGCTTATAGTGGTACAAAAGGAAGCTTGTTTTGATTGTGATTTAGACTTTATCATGTCATGCTAGATATTGCTTTGACTCTATGCTCAGTGATTATTGTTGTTGCATGACTTCTTACAAACAATTGAGATTGCTTAATGTTCCTTGAAAGAATCATGCGTTGTTTTAGCATACAAAAGCATAATATGGTGGTATTCTCCTTTGATGCTTTATTTGGGTTGACTTGGCGCATGCTCACACCATGTTAAGACTATACCAAGTTACCATAGCCTCTATGATCATTTAGTTTTCGACTTGTAATATCACTTTATGCTTTAATTAATGATATTTTGTCGCTTTGCATGATTATGGCCATTATTGCTCTCTTAGTTGGTAGCTCCCAGTCTTTTGCTAGCCTCCACATGTACCAAGTATGAGTTCCACTCATGTAGCCAACTCCAAATAAAACCAAGTTATTCCAAAGAGTCCACCATACCTACCTATTAGCATTATTGCTATTCCAAGTATATTCATGTTTTTATCTACCTTCCGAATTAAACTTGTTATGTGAAAATTAGTGATTAAATCTCTCACGAACTTGATGGCACACTTTACTTTTCTTGCACTTAATAAAATTGAACCATTGTGCCCATCTATGTTGCGTATATGCTTGCATTTTGTAAGTTGTGAATTAGTAGAACCATGTTATCATGGGGAATGCTTTCAATATTGCACTTTATTCAGTTGATATCATGTTCTTTTTCTTATGGATCCCGGCGGTGTGAAATGAAAGGGGAGCTTGTAAGGCTCATGGAGTTCGTATATGTGTTAGAGAAATGCCTGGGCGGCTGGTCTAAGCCATGACTACTCATGGTGGAAACCTGCAGCGTAACCATAGTGAGCAATCTGTGAAGCATCCTCAATAAAAAAAAGAAAAAAAACTATGCAAATAGGAAAGGAAAAAAAGCCTATGCAAATAGGAAATAAAAGGATCGCTGAGATGCTCATTGTCTACTTGCCTTGTCATTTTGATATGGGGAATCTTCCGTGTCATCGGGCAAGGGGTACCCCATTGGCGGTTCTCTATGATACACATGTACTTACAATGACAAGAACTTACCTGTGACTAAAGTTGAGTAGCATGAAGAACGGTGCTCGTAAGCAAGGGCATGAGATTTTCAGCTTATAACTTGTCAAGCATATCCTCATATTTGTTCACTTTAACCTTAATCACCTAAAGATGCTTATGATAGGGGCAATGAGAGATGAAAGCTAATGAGTACCATAATTTTTGGAAGCTCTTTATGAAACTTGAATCCATGCTTCCTTCTATGAAGGGCCTTTCTTTTACTTTTATGTTGAGTCTCCATCTTCTATCTTTATGCACCTATTGAGAGAGCATAGTGGTCATTCTTATTTTAATGTGCATTGTCCCAAAACTTGTTGATTGATTCATAACTTTGATATTGCTTGTTCTTAAATTATTTGTATCTAGTCACCCTTATGAACTTTGAAGGTGTCCTATGCATTTATGTTTTGCTATACCATGAGGGACAAGCTGAATACCATTCTTATTATGTTTTCTATATGTGAAACAAACAAACGTCTTTCAAAGCATTGTTATTCATGAATCTTTTGTTTGTACCTTTTCATGTTACAACATAGTTGCTATGTCTTATTGTTAGAACTATGTCTTTCATGCTATGTTAAAGTACTATGATCCCAACCATCAATGTTTTACAAATACCTTGATCAATATTGTGATGGTGCATGTCACCTCAAAAATTATTATTTTTTATCACTTACCTACTTGAGGACGAGTAGGAGTTAAGCTTGGGGATGTTGATACGTCGTAAACGCATCTATAATTTTTATTGTTCCATGCTTGTTTAGTATCTACTTTCTTATGTTTTGTTCACACTTTGAGGTATTTTTATATATTTTCTGGAACTAACCTATTAACAAGATGCCACAGTACCAGTTGCCTATTTTCTACTGTTTTTGGTTTCAAGAAAAGCTGGAAAAGGAATATTCACGGAATTAGACCGGACAAAAGAAAGTCAATATTTTACCAAAAGACTCACGGAGCCAGAAGACGAGATGGAGAGGGGCCACGAGGTGCCCACACCACCTGGTGGCACGGGCCAGCCTAGGCCATGCCAAGGGGTGGTGTGGGCCCCTCGGGCGCCCATCGACCTTGCCTCTTTGCCTATAAAAGTACCTCGGGACGAAAACCCTAAAGACAATATCAGAATTCCACGAAAAGTTCCACAGTGCCGCTGCCACCGAAGAGGAGATTCGGGGGGACAGAAGTCTCTGTTCCGGCACCCTACTAGGACGAGGAAGTGCCCCGGGATCCATCTCAATCGACTCCACCACCATCTCCATCGTTGTTGCTGACTCCCATGATGAGGAGGGAGTAGTTCTCTCTCGAGGCTAAGGGCTCTACAAGTAGCTATGTGTTCATCTCTCTCTCTCTCTATGCGTGATCTTATTGAGATCATGAGCTTTGTAATATAGATCTATTCTGCTACTCAAGTGCTTTAATTAATCTCTGCTTATCCCCACGTGTGTGAAGTTGACAGTGTGCACACCGTGTGGCACTTTGGCTAAGGTTACATAAATACTTATCATGAGTATTTTTAGTTGGATGTCTCTATGAGATTGTGGTGTTTGTTGGAACCATCTAGCACTCAAGGTGATAGTGAGGGCTTACCTAGATGGGGAATACGAACTTTAAGGTGTGTTGTTATAGCCCTACATCGTCCAACCGGAGAGTAGTTCAGGGTAGCATCATGAAGAGAAGATATTTATATGAGAGTGTCCACTAGTGAAAGTATGATCCCTAGGCCTTGTTTCTAAGCATCGAAACACCGTTTACAATCAGTCTTGTTACATGTTTGCTTGCTGCCACTTTTATTTCAGATTGCAATTAGCACTTATAATCATCCATATTACTTGTATTTCACTATCTCTTTGCCAAACTAGTGCACCTTTACACCTGACAAGTGTATTGGGTATGTTGGGGACACAAGAGACTTCTTGTATCTTGATTGCAGGATTGCTTGAGAAGGATACCTTTGACCACTTCCTTTATTGAGTTCAATAAACCTTGGGTGATTCATTTAAGGGAAAAACTTGCTTCTATTCTACAAACCTCTGCACTTGGAGGCCCAACACTGTCTACAAGAACAAAAGCGTGCGTAGACATCACTAGCCCACTAGGGATGCGGCCCCCTCTTGGGCCCTTTCCCCTCCGGGATTTGGCCCATTAAGCCTTTTGACCCTTTAATTGATTTTATCTTTACTAAATAATTATGAATAAATGATTAAATCAATATTTAACATTCATTCACATATTTCGTGGCCATCGAACACCTTCCACCTCCATGTCGGACATCCTCCAGACTTACTAAAACTCTTTCGGTTTTCTCTCTTCTCTTTCTTGGTGATTTTACCGATCCTATAAACACTCTATAAGCATCACCAAGCCCTTAAGCGTGATACCCCACGGTTCGGGAAAACTCCAGACATGGTTGGAACACTCCCGGACCAGTGATCAACAGAGGGACTTGGATGGCCATGTGACCCCTGTGCATTCCACGAAATCTTTCGTCGTTTGGACCATGAATGTTGTGTCATATTCCTTTTGTCTCTTGATACTTGCATTGGCCGAGATCTGATCAATGACCTCACCATGTAGGGTTCAATCTCGTTACCGACAAATGCTACTTGACTCGTTCCGACAAGCGATATCCCTGTGATCAGATCACATGATGCGCAACTATTGGATATAACTTCTCTGAGTGGGCCCTCGAGTATCTTTCTGTCATGCGGATGGATAAATCCCGCTCTTGACGTATAATGCCTCTTCTATCAAAGTACCCTCGGGAGACAGTGATTGATATAGCCTCACGGTCTAATAAATAGTTCACTAGGTATATTCTAATCATCGTAACTTGAACTTCGTGACATGATAGGGTCACGATATTTAGGTTCAGTATTAGTTCATCATCTCATTCTCAGAATGAAGTGACTCCATTTCCAACTGGCATAAATGCCAGATGATCAAGAAACTATGATCATCTATTGACCAATGAACCAGTGACTAGAGTTTCACTAGGAACCCCTGGTTGTTTATATATCACACGTGTATTGACATTTCCTTTCAATATAGTTATAGCATGATAAAAAACTTAATCATAAACTTTATGAAATATGATAATAATCCTTATTACTATTTGTCTCTAGGGCATATTTCCAACAATCTCCCATGTACACTAGAGTATAAATAAACTAACTGCATTTGTTCTTAATCATTGGCACCATATATCCTGGTACCATGAACATGCTTTCTCATGGAAGAGGCTGAGTCTTGGGCATGTAATTTACAGTCCCAGATCCTTTGCAACTTACTAATGTCACCTTCATTAACATTCATACTTTATCATCTCATGATAACATCTTTGTGTATGCATCGTAGTCATGGCAGCAGAATGCGGTCGGTTTCCAGGAGCCTAGAGTGACTTTAGATCAAGCTCATGGGCATTCTCATTGGCAATGCGCCATGGGACACACATTCTATGTTAAAGATGAACTAGTCCCGCCATAACAATATACATCACTTTAGATGGTACCCTTATCTATTATTATAAATGTAATTATCGAAACACTAGTGCACCTTGTGCAACTTTTGATGTTTTGGTCACCTTGATTCCTACTTGACTTTAGTCGGTATTATAGATATAGGAGTTTCCAACATATTCCCTTATAACATAACCCTTTATGTTTAAGATATGTCATTCTTTATGGATTTGGAAACATGTCTACAGTTCTCAATTAGACACTATGGACTAACTTAGCTCAACATTTTGTGATTCGTGCTTAATCACTTTTCAAAGGTTCCTTCCTGGATCATATATTATGTTAAGTTATCATCATGGTTTTCCAAGATAGAACCTATGTCTCAACATAGTGGATGATGATCATCCTTTTCTTTGTTTCAACCATTGATGTTTAAACTTAATGCCATTTCTAATTTGAGTTGACTAAGGACCAATACTTAATTAACTTCTATTCCTAAAATCTTTTCAGAATCCCTTTAGGAATACTACATAATATCGTAATATATTTACTATCAACTTCTAATCCCTATAAATCATTATTTATCGGTACTTGTGATTTTATTCTTAATGTGTCGTACACACTAAAGAATCACTCTTTTAAGGTCCCACTCAAAATACGTACCCAACATATTTGAGTATGAGTCATTACTCCTACTCAAAATGTGTCCCCGACATATTTGAGTTCGAGACTTATATTGCTCCCACTCAAAAATATGTTATTCACATATTGTTTTAGGAAGCCTTTCACAGCTCCCACTCAATTTCATGCAAATTTAATATCCACTCACTATCTTGAAAAACTTCAAAATCCTTTGATCATTTATCAAACTAAGAGATTTACAATGAGATACTAGTACCTTACTAGTATTAAATCCACTAGAATTTTAGCACGCTTGAATCAAATTCATTTGAATTTGTCCAATACCTTATTCATGACAAATCATGCTTTTGTCATTCACCTTTTCCTTCGTGACTTTGAAGTCATTTGGAAAATTCAAGTAACCCTTTTACTTATTAAGATTCAGCAATAAATTGCTTTCTAATCTTAAGTGAATTTTTCCTCTAGGATTTCTCATAATTTCAGTTTACCATTATTTCCTTAGTAGTTTGTAGGTATGTCATAATCCGGTAATCATAAAAAATAATTCTCAAATGTCTCCATATAGGATATGGGGTATATTTTGAATCCTACTTCATGTAGTGAAAACACTAGTGGAGAAAACACAGTGATCATTATCATTGATTATTTTCTTTATTAGGAGAATCGTTCAGGAACACTCTCTGTTGTGCTTCTCAACACTATGATGTAAGATTTGGAATCCTTGATGTCTACGCACTTGTATTCTTGTAGAAAGTTTTTGGGACTCAAAGTGCAGAGGTTTGTAGAACAGCAACAAGTTTTCCCTTAAGTGGATCACCCAAGGTTTATCGAACTCGGGGAGGAAGTGGTCAAAGGTATCCCCTCTCAAGCAACCCTGCAATCAAAATACAAGAAGTCTCTTGTGTCCCCAACACACCCAATACACTTGTCAGGTGTATAGGTGCACTAGTTCGGCGAAGAGATAGTAAAATACAAGTGGTATGGATATAATACAACGATGCCAGAAAATAGCTTGATGGTGTGGAAGAGACTAAAAGCAAACTGAAATAAAGATGGCAGCAAGCAAACATGTAATAGATCTAGTTGCAAATGGTGTTTCAATGCTTAGAAACAAGGCCTAGGGATCATACTTTCACTAGTGAACACTCTCATATAAATATCTTCTCTTTATGATACTACTCTAAACTACTCTCCGGTTGGACACTCTAATCCATGGTAGGGCTATAACAGCACACCTCAAAGTTCGCTTTCCCCATCTAGATAACCCCACACTGTCACCCTGAGCACTATATGGTTCTAACAAACACCACAATTTCATAGAAACATCCAACTCCAAATATAACTCATAACAAGTAATTGTAATCTCTAGCCTAAGTGCCACCATGGTGTGCACGCTGTCACTTTCACACACACATGGGGAGAGCAGGGATCTATTAAAGCACTTGAGTAGCAAGGTAGATCTACTTGATTACAAAGCTCATGATCACAATATGATCATGCATAGAGAGAGAGATGAACACATAGCTACCGGTAGAACCCTTAGCCTCGAGAGAGAACTACTCGCTCCTCATCATGGGAATCAGCAACGGCGATGGAGATGGTGGTGGAGATCGATGGAGATGGCTCCGGGGGCACTTCCCCGTCCCAGCAGGGTGCCGGAACAGAGACTTTTTGTCCCCCGAATCTCCCCTTCGGTGGCGGTGGCGCTGCGGAACTTTTCGTGGCTGGAGGCTCCCGGATTTAGGGTTTATGCATCGGGAGGCTTCTTATAGGCGAAGAGGTAAGGTCGGTGGGAGGCCAGGGGGCCGACACCACCTGGTGGCACCGGCAGGGGTCACCCATGCCATCATATGGTGTGGCCAGGCCCTGGCCCTCCTCCGTCTCTACTTTGGGCTCCGTGAGTCTTCTAGTAAAATATCGACTTTGGCTTTTGTCCCGTCCAATTCCGAGAATATTCATTTTCTAGCTTTTCTAGAACCAAAAACAGAAGAAAATAGACAACTGGCATTGTGATATCTTGTTAATAGGTTAGTCCAAGAAAGTGTATAAAAATACTCCAAAGTGTGGACCAAACATAAGAAAGTAGATATAAAACAAGCATGGAACATCAAAAATTATAGATACGTTTGCAACGTATCAACATCCCCAAGCTTAACTCCTGCTCGTCCTCGAGTAGGTAAGTGATAAAAAGAAAGAATAATTTTTGAGGTGACATGCACCATCATAAACTTGATCAAAGTATTTGTAGAACATGGATAGCTGGGATCATAGTACTTTAACATAGCATGAAAGATATAGTTCTAACAATAAGACATTATGTTATAACATGAAAAGGTACAAACAAAAGATTCATGAATAATAATGCTTTGCAAGACGTTTGTTTGTTTCACATAAAGAAAGCATAATGAGAATGATATTCAGCTTGTCCCTCATAGTGTAGCAAAACATAAATGCATAGGAAACCTTCAAAGTTCATAAAGGTGACTAGATACAAATAGTTTAAGAACAAGCAATATCAAAGTTATGCATCAATCAACAAGTCTTGGGACAATGTACATTAAACTAAGAATGGCCACTATGCTCTCTAAATAGGTGCATAAAGGTAGAAGGTGGAGACTCAATATAAAAGTGGAAGAAAGGCCCTTCAAAGGGAAGCAGGGATTCAAGTTTCATAAAGAGCTTCCAAAAATTATGGTACTTATTAGCTTTCAGCTCTCATTGCCCCTATCATAAGCATCTTGAAGTGATTAAGGTTAAAGTGAACAAACTATGGAGTATATGCTTAACAAAGTGTAAGTTGGAAATCTCATGTCCCTTGAATACGAGGGCCGCTCCTCATGCTACTCAAGTTTAGTTACCGGTAAGTTCTTGTCATAGTAAATACATGTGTATCATAGAGAACCGCCAACGGGGTACCCTTTGCCCGATGATACGGAAGAATCCCCATATCAAAATGACAAGACAAGCAGACAACGAGCATCTCAAAAATCTTCTTATTTACCATGGGAAAATGGTTCTTTTTTCTCTCTTTCCTATTTTCTCATCTATTTTTTTCTTTTTTCTCTTTTTCTCAACCTCTATCTCTTTTTTATAAGAAGAATGCTTCTTAGATTGCTCATTATGGTTACGCTGCAGGTTTCCACCATGATTAAGCATGGATTAGACCATCGGCCTAGGCGTTTCTCTAACACACATAATAACTCCATGGACTTACAAGCTCCCCTTTCATTTCACACCGACGACATCCATCGACAAAAGAGCATGATATCAACTAGGTACAATGTACGAGTGCAATGTTGAAAGCGTTCCCCATGACAGCATGGTTCTGCTAATCCCCAACATATAAGTGCAAGCATATACAACATAGATGACACAATGGTTCAAGTTTATTAGGGGCAAGAAAAGTAAAGTGTGCCATCAAGTTTGTGAGATCTTTAATCACTAGTTTTCACATAACAAATTTAATTCGGAAGGTAGATAAAAACATGAATATATTTGGAATAACAAATGCTAATAGGTAGTTATGGTGAACTCTTTGGGATGACTTGGTTTTATTTGATGTTGGATGCATGAGTGGAACTCATACTTGGTTATGGAGGCTAGCAAAAGACTAGGAGCGACCAACTAAGAGAGCAATAATGGCCATAATCATGCAAAGCGACAAAACATCATTAATTAAAGCATAAGGTGATATTAGAAGTCGAAAACTAAAGGGTCATAGAGGCTCTGGTGACTTGGGATAGTCTTAACATGGTGTGAGCATGCGCCAAGTTAACCCAAATAAAGCATCAAAGAAGAATACCACAATACTTTCAATACTTTTAAAGCATAAGGTGATATTAGAACCCAAACAACGCATGATTCTTTCAAGGCACATTAAGCAATCTTAATTGTTTATAACATGTCATGCTACAGCAATAATCACCAAGCATAAAGCCAAAACAATATCAAGCCTGACATGATAAAGTCTAAGTCACAGTAAAAAACAAGCTCATTTTTACCACGTAAGCATGAACTTTCCTACTCTTTTCCAATCCAAATCAACTTTATTTGAAACAAATCACAAAGATAAAAATAAATAAAGATCAGTGAGATTGTCTCACAAATCCACAAAGAAGAACTAAAAAGTTCTAAGCTGAAAGCACAAGAAAACTAAGTCTAAACAAAGTGCTAGCAAAATAGAACACTCACAAAACAATAAGAATGAAAACTAAAGTGTTCTAGGCAATGAAAACGGAGTGTGTCTCTCTCCAAAAGAAGTGTGTTGGGATCTAACCAAATTATTTAAGAAAACCAAAGAAAATAAAACTAAAAACTAAAACAAAGACGCTCCAAGAAAAACACAATTGTGCATGAAACAATAAAAACGAAGTTTCTAGAAGGACCTGCGATTTTTATTGATGAAGAAGGGGATGCCTTGGGCATACCCAAGCTTTGACGCTTGTTCCTCTTGAATATTTCTTAGGGTTACATGGGGTGGCATCCCCAAGCTTGAGCTTTTGTCCATTCTTCATCTCATTACATCATTCTTTCCCTACACCTAAAAATTTCCTTCATACAAAACTTCACACAATCTTTATTAGCAACATTAGTGCACTCAAGATAATAAGTCTTTGGGTTCAGTTTCAACACCAATAAAACTTCCATTAAAACACAAGCTACTGTAGCACTTCCCTCAATAATCTCAATTCCCCAAAAAGAAATCAACAAGAAGCAAATGCAAATAATGGCAGAAATCTGTCAAAACAGACCAGCAGGTAAAAACCAATTTTTCCAAAGACCTTCTGTTTCTCAAATCGAAAAGTGTTGAACTAACTAAAGTTGGAGAACAACCTGGGGCAGAAGAACAAAAAATCACAGCTCAAACCGACATACAAAGATTTTACACGAATTTTTACAGCGGAGCACATAAATCTGTTTTGGGACAGCAACTTTCCCAAGCATTACTTCTCTCTCATTAGAGGTTACTCTTGGCACAAAAAGCAAATAAAAATAATAAGGAGCGGTTATTACAGAGGTAATGACTTCCAAGAATCAACTAAAACTTTTAGGTTATCTCCCAATAAGTACTTTTCTTTAACGCCTTTAAGTTAGGCATGATAGTTTGATAAGATGCTCACATAAGAAATATGAATTGAAGTAAAAGAGAGCATCAAGAAGCAAATTCAAAGCACATTTAAGTCTAACCCACTTCCTATGCATATGAATCTTGTAAAGAAACAAGTCATGAAAGCACAAAGCAACAAGCATAGTAAAGCAAAACAAGTGCAACTTCAAGACTTTCAACATAAAGAGGGGAAACTTAATATTATTGAGATGCATAAAACCATGTTTCCCTCTCTCATAATAACTTTCAGTAGCATCATGAATAAAATTAACAATATAACTATCATATGAAACATTCTTATTATGAGCCACATGCATAAAAGAATTAATACTCCCCACATAAACATAGTCATTTTTATTAATTGTAGTGGGAGTAAATTCAACAAAATAGCTATCATTATTATTCTCATCACCATAATCATAAAATATAGGAGGCATGTTGTAATCATAATTAATTTTCTCCTCAATAGTAGGTGGACTGAAAATATCATATTCATCATTGCAATCATCATATATTGGAGGTATAGTATCATCATAAGCAATAGAATAGTTATCTTCCAAGGTGTGTTCATTTGTAAACATATCATCATTGGAAGGAACATGGATAACACTAATAGTACAACAATTATTCATATCATCATTTTCAGAATTGGTACCGAAGAGATTTTCAATATCAAAAGTAGTGTGCTTTTTCCAATCATGATCACTACTATAGGTAACATGCATAGGAACATCATCGAGTCCAGACTCATCAAAAACTATAATAGGAGCAACATGCTTAGGGTAAAATATCGTTTCCTCTCTCCTTTTACTCCTCCTTTTCTTCTTTTTCTTCTTCTCTTTAAGAGGGAGAGGCTTGAAAGGAAGCTTCTCCATATACCTTAGTTTATTGTTAGAGACAATAGAAGAAACTTTGGAGGATTCCTCCTTTTCATTAATAAGATCAAAACACATATTAGTCCTGTCATATTTTTGGTAAAACCTCATCTTTTATAATATTTTATATGTAAGTATTTGTGTGGAAATTATCAACACAATAAAGATGACAACCATGCAGGACACTATTCATATCAAAAGCACCCATATCTACCAAAGAGGTTTTTCTTGATAACTCTTCACACCCCAAAAATAATGTAAGTTCATCATGATGATTAGGAGTGATCATGTCATCACAATATAAACTTGCAGTACTCATTGGATTAGAAAGACTATTATTATGGCCTAAGCATTGAAAATTTAAATGACCCACTTCAAAGCAAAGTTCACAAATAAAAGGATAAAGGGCACAAACTTTTTTACCAAGATCATTTAAAGCCCTATACCACATTCTAGTTTTTTCATTCCTGTGGGTGATACAATATCATTCTTCAATTTGATTATTCTCACAAGGTCTATGTATTCCACAAAAATTAACATGCTTATAAGAAATAGTACTTTCAGAGGTTTGAGCATGTTTATTGCTATCATTAATAGCAATTTCATTTTCCATGCAAGTGTCTTTAAAAGGCTCATGATACATGTCCCATTTTTCTTTAGGAGCATTAATATGAGAACCAAAGGCTCTAAAACAATCAACAAGAATTTGAGATTAAGACCATATTTAGCACTAAGCTCTTGAAAATCAGCAGTTTTAGCGAAAGACTTAATGCAGTCATACTCATAGTTTATACCTGGTTCTTTACCTCTATCGTTATCCCAATATTCGGTATTGCTTTGAATTGTTTCAAGAAGATCCCACTTATCTTTGACCTCCTTACTTGTGAAGGATCCATCTAAACAGGTATCTAGATAGTCCTTGTAATGTCCTGAAAGCCTTGCATAAAAATTATTAATAACAATATTACTGGGGAGCTCATGAATGGGACATTTGAGCATTAGTGACTTCAATCTCCCCCATGCTTGGGAAATACTTTCTCCATCATGTGGATGAAAATTATAAATGTAATTCCTATCTTTATGAATTTCATGAGGAGGATAAAATTTAGAGTAAAAGAGAGATTCAGGTTCCTTCCACTCCAAATGATGAGGATCATCTAGTAGCTCATACCACTCCCTTTCTTTGCCCTTAAGTGAAAAAGGGAATAGCTTCCTCTTAACTTGGTTCATTGAAATATCTGCACACTTGAACAACTCGCATAATTCATGTATAAAGAGTAAATGATCAACATGATGGACAATTCCATATCCCAAATAACAGTTGTTCATAACACGTTCAACAATTTTTATAGGTATTTTAAAAGAGATGCTTTCAGTATGTGGATTTAAAATATCACAAGTATCATTAGAATTACCACATATGGGAGATAAAGTATCATGAGAGCAAATTTTCTTCTTTAAAGCTGTGGAACTAAAAAGATCATTTTCATAAAAACTAACTTCCCCCAGCTTAGACGTTTCCATAGCATTAGTAACAAAGGTGTTCAAAATATTCATACTAATAACATTGCTATTAGCATGCAAAGAAAGTTCCATGGGTTTTTTAATTTTGTTTTCAGACCATTAACTTAGGAAAAATACTAAAAAGCTCTCTAATTTTGTTGTTGTTTTCCATTAAGCCTAACTAGTGAAAAAAACAAGAAAAAAAAGACAAAATTGCAGAATCTAAAGGAAATAACTTCGAGCACTCACACCGGAGGATGTGAGTACCTTTTACCTTACCTCCCCAGCAATGGCGCTAGAAAATAGCTTGATGTCTATGCACTTCTATTCTTGTATACAGTTGTTGGGACTCCAAGTGTAGAGGTTTGTACAACAACAACAAGTTTTCCCTTAAGTGGATCACCCAAGGTTTATCGAACTCAGGGAGGAAGTGGTCAAAGGTATCCCCTCTCAAGCAACCCTGCAATCAAAATACAAGAAGTCTCTTGTGTCCCCAACACACCCAATACACTTGTCAGGTGTATAGGTGCACTAGTTAGGCGAAGAGATAGTAAAATACAAGTGGTATGGATATAATACAACGGTGCCAGAAAAAAGCTTGATGGCGTGGAAGAGACTAAAGGCAAATTGAAATTAAGATGGCAGCAAGCAAACATGTAATAGATCTAGTTGCAAATTGTGTTTCAATGCTTAGAAACAAGGCCTAGGGATCATACTTTCACTAGTGAACACCCTCATATAAATATCTTCTCTTTGTGATACTACTCTGAACTACTCTCCGGTTGGACACTCTAATCCATGGTATGGCTATAACAGCACACCTCAAAGTTCGCTTTCCCCATCTAGATAACCCCACACTGTCACCCTGAGCACTATATGGTTCTAACAAACACCACAATTTCATAGAAACATCCAACTCCAAATATAACTCATAACAAGTAATTGTAATCTCTAGCCTAAGTGCCACCATGGTGTGCACGCTGTCACTTTCACACACATGGGGAGAGCAGAGATCTATTAAAGCACTTGAGTTCTATTAAAGCACTTGAGTAGCAAGGTAGATATACTTGATTACAAAGCTCATGATCACAATATGATCATGCATAGAGAGAGAGATGAACACATAGCTACCCGTAGAACCCTTAGCCTCGATAGAGAACTACTCCCTCCTCATCATGGGAATCAGCAACGGCGATGGAGATGGTGGTGGAGATCGATGGAGATGGCTCCGGGGGCACTTCCCCGTCATGGCAGGGTGCCGGAACAGAGACTTTCTGTCCCCCGAATCTCCCCTTCGGTGGCGGCGGTGCTGCGGAACTTTTTGTGGCTGGAGGCTCCCAGATTTAGGGTTTATGCATCAGGAGGCTTCTTATAAGCGAAGAGGTAAGGTCGGTGGGCAGCTAGGGGGCCTGCACCACCTGGTGGCACGGCCAGGGGTCACCCGTGCCACCATATGGTATAGCCAGGCCCTAGCCCTCCTCCGTCTCTGCTTTTAGCTCCGTGAGTCTTCCGGTAAAATATCGACTAGCATTTTCTAGCTTTTGTCCCGTCCAATTCCGAGAATATTCATTTTCTAGCTTTTCTGGAACCAAAAACAGAAGAAAATAGACAACTGGCATCTTGTTAATAGGTTAGTCCAAGAAAGTGTATAAAAATACTCCAAAGTGTGGACCAAATATAAGAAAGTAGATATAAAACAAGCATGGAACATCAAAAATTATAGATATTTTTGCAACGTATCAATCCTCATCGTGTTTTTCACTATATTCTATAAGCTCCTTATTCGAGAACACAAACTTTCTCGAAAAAGCACCAAAACTTTATGCAATACTAATTTTGCCTTTATTTTGGTTCTAGTCATGGCTATCATATTCAAAGTTCTCAATTAATACTCTACAAGGACGTATTCGCTATTGTTTGGTTATATCGAATAAATCCAAAACTTTCACGATGATCCATACAAGATATGGTGCCTGATACGTCCATTTTGCATCACTATTCTATGTCATAATTCACTATTATTCATTGATATATTTCGTATTGAGATGTGATACTTATGTTATTTCATCTGTTTTTGCATGGTTGATGACTTTTGGAGCATGGACCGCTGCAGTCAGGATTCTGATGGAAAAGGAGCTGTTTGGAGGCAAAATTCGTGAAGATCAGAAAATCCGGGAAAATACATGGAAAATCCTATTTTTCCAGAAGACGAAGGAAGCCAGAAGGGGGGCTGGAGATGGGCCATAGGGGGCCCACACCACCCCCTAGCGCGGGCCAGCCTAGGCCGCGCCACCAGGTGGTGTGGCCGCCCTGGTCCACCCTTGGCACTCTCCTCTGGCATATATTTATCCTCCTGAAACCCTAAGACTCGGGGAGCGACCATAGAAAGATTCCGCCGCCTCTGCGGGCCGGAAAACACCGAGAGAGAAAGATCTCTCCGACAGACAGATTTCTGCCGGGGGAATTCCTTCCCGGAGAGGGGAGATCGTCGCCATCAACACCACCATCAAGCTGGACTTCATTGGGATCATCATCATCATCATCATCACCACCATCATCATCATCAGCACCCTCATCACCATCTCCATATTGCTATAACAATTGGGTTGAATCTTGCATAGTTCATAGGGGAAACTTTCCCGGTGTTGATTACTCTTTGTAGTTGATGCTATTGAGTGAACCATTGAATTATTGTTCATGTTCATATTGTTATACATCATTATTCTATCTCTGATCATGATCCATATGATGTCTTGTGAGTAGTTCGTTTTGTTCTTGAGGACATGGGAGAAGTCATGTTGTTAGTAGTGGAGTTGTGTTGAGAAATATTAAATAGTTTTTATAGTTAAGTTGTGGTGTACTTATTCTAGTGGTGTCATGTGAACGTCGACTACATGACACTTCACCTATATGGGCCTAGGGGAATGCATTGTGTATTTGGCTACTAATCGTAGGGGTTGCCGGAGTGACAGAAACCTGAACCCCCATTAGGAAACTATTGCACAAGGGACGTAAGGGTCTTAGAGTTTAAAGTTGTGGTTAGGTTTCTACCTTAATTACTTTCTTGTACTTACGGATGTTTTCAAGGGGTATAATCACAAGTATGTATTAGTCCTAGGAAGGTCGGTACATTAGCACAGGTTCACCCACACAACACTTAGCAAGCTAAAGAAGATTAATCAACTATATGAAGCGAAAGCACTTGACAGTCTTCCCATGTGTCCTCGAGAACGTTTGGTCATCTGATGTAATACAACCGGCTTGTCCTTTGCTGCATAAAGGATTGGGCCACTTGCTGTATTTACTCCTACTGTCTTTTATTTACTCGTACTTTGTTTACTTGCTTTATCAAAAAACCCTAAAAATCCGTTTGCTAAGTATTTGCAGAGAATTCCTGATCCATACCACTAGCCAGCACCTTCTGCTCCTCGTTGGGTTCGACACTCTTACTTATCGAAAATACTGCAATACACCCCCTATACTTGTGGGTCATCAAGACTATTTTCTGGCGCCGTTGCCGGGGAGTGAAGCGCTATTGGAGAGTGGAACTGGTAAAGGAAACTTCTACTGTGAGTATTGTTTACTTCTGTTAGTTGCTTTATTTTCGTTACTTCTGTTAGTTACTGAAAGGAAGAGCTGGGAAATGGTATAAGCTGCTGAAGAATGGTCAAGCTCTGGAATGGGAGGAAATAGTACCTCTCTTTTATTCAAAGTTTTATCCTCCTAGTGAGATTCATAAAGATCGGTATCAAATATACAACTTTTGGCCTCTTGATGGAGAGAGTACAGCTCAAGCTTTGGGGAGATTGAAGTTACTTATGCTCAAATGTCCCATTCATGAGCTCCCCAACAATATTATTATCAACAACTTTTATGCAAGGCTCCCTTTACATGACAAGGATTTATTGGATGCTTCTTGTGCTGGATCATTCACTCGTATGGAAGAAGAAGCTAAATGGGATCTTCTGGACCATATTCAAGACAATGCTGAAGCTTGGGAGAATGACAAAGGCAGAAAGTCAGGTATAAATTATGATTAAGAATGCATTGAATCTTTTATGGGAACTAATGACTTTCAAAATATTAATAATACCTATGGTCTTGATTTACAAGTGAAAGGATCGTATGGGCACCTAGAGGGGGGATGAATAGGCGCTACTCCAAATTTTACTCTTAATCAAATTAGTGTTTGACACAAAAGGTAAATTCTCTAGATTATGTAACTAAGGTGAATTAACCTATATGTCAACTAAGCACAGGAACTGAGCAAGAACTAGATATGTAAAGTGCGATAAAGGATAGAAGTAACCAAAGTGGAGCGCTCGGAGACACAATGATTTGTTTCCCGTAGTTTCTTCCTTTTGAGGGGAAGTACGTCTACGTTTGGAGAGGGGGTGGTATCAAACCACCAACGCCACAAGAGGCCTCCCTTGTTCTCCGATGAATCTCACCCCAAGGGGATCGATTCACCTCTTCCACTATACGACAACCTTCGAGGTGGAAGCCGACACCTTTCCAACGAGTTCGGGGCACACATCCACAACTTAATTGGAGTCTCCCAAATACAAGCAAGTTGTCAAACAATCAAAGACAATCTTGTAAGAACCAAATCAAAACCCAGGGTTTCCAACGAAACACTAGAGCATGGGGGCCCTCAAGTGAATGAGGGGGAAATGAAGATCTCTCTGGGTGAAGATGTAGATCAAGACCTCCTCCTTCGATTCTCCAAAGATCAAAGACTTTGGATGGTTGGATGAAGAGATCTTGTTGATTTGGTGGCTCAATGGACATGGTGTTCTTGAGGTGGACGAGCAGCTGGAAGAAGGGGATAAGGTCCTCTATTTATAGCCCCTTGCATCAGTGAACCATTTTCTGACCGTTGGAGAAGAAGCAGACCGGAGCCTCCGGTCTCCACACCGGAGACTCCGGTCAAACTCCGGACCAGCCTCCGGACCTACCGCCAGAATGACCCAGCCCACTTGGGAGCCAAGTGGACCGGAGACTCCGGTCCCTCTACACCGGAGACTCCGGCCTGGGGCACGGACCGGAGACTCTGGACCAACCACCGGACCAAGCTCCGGACCAGCCTTCTGGCTATCCCAGGCAGGAAACTAGAAGCCCCTCCGGAGACTCCTAGGGAAACTCCGGACCACACCGGAGACTCCGGTCATGATAGACCGGAGACTCTGGTCTGGAATTCCAAGAAACAAGTAATAGTGCAGGGAATGTTCCGCAAGCCAATGGTCCTTTTCACTTTGTAAAATATCAACCTGTAGAGAATAGCAAACTGTAAAAGAGGTCTACTAGTTGTTAACAAACACCAAAAGTGATTATGACAGTAAATGTCCTTTCAATCTCCCCCTTTTTGGTGTTCGATGATAACTAGTGATTTCTACATGAAAAAAGTTTGCAGTGACTTATGACAGAGTATGGACATGCTCCCCCTGCCTATGTGCCCAGAGATAAACATGTAAAGCAGGCAAGGTAGGTAGAGTATGGATAAAACACATAGTTCTCACACGAGATACAATAATGTAGGAGCACCCACAGAGTCACACACAAATAGGAAAAAGTGTCTCGCAATAGCATAAGGCAAATAGAGACGAGAAAGCAAATAAGAATCAAGTAGCCCAAACCCATGCAAATCCCGATGACAATGTCTTCTCCCCCTTTGGCATCGAAACACCAAAAAGGGAAAAGACCTAAGCTAGCGTCCCAACGGATCAGTAGTCCTCGTCATCATCCTCCTCGTCCTCCTCATCCATATCATGATCCGCATCATCATCATCATCATAATCATAGTCCTCATCACCATCTTGAGTTGCAGGCCCTTTGCCGTGAGGGCGAGAAGAGGATGTACCTTGGTACCCAAATCCAGAAGTGACATCAGAAAGGTCTTCCAATCCACCAAGCTGTCATGTTGGGCATTCCATGCCCCAAACGAAAGAGTGTGATCTGACTCGGTGGATGGCTGGCGCCATGCTCATCAGTGTACTCAGCCTCACCTTCCTCATCATACGCTTCACCCTGAGCCTTGATCTCCTTGAGTAGTTTCTCGATGCGATGGTTGCTCTTGTAGCAATCATGCTGTTGCTTGCGGATATCCACATTCATGCAACACAGGGTCCTCTCCCAGAATGAGGCCTTCTTGACCCTCTCATGTACATAGTCACATGTCATGGGAGGAAGAGGTGCATTGGAAGCATTCTTCCTCCGAGCCCTAGGAGGAGAGGGGGCCCTTTCGGTCTCTGAGATCTCCTCCTCCACATGTGCATGGGAGCGTTTAGGAGGAGCCCTCATTTCCCCTTTTTTCTATAGAGATACGAGAGTGTGCTCGGTAAGTTTGGGAGGCATAGGAAGCGGAGAACCATGTTGCTGAGTGTTGATGAGTCTCATGACCAGGGGTGCATATGGAGGGGCCTTCTTGTATAAGATGGCATGATACATCTCCTCAAATATGTAATCCATCACATCAATAGGATCAGCATCAGCATCGGGGCCAGCCATGTAAGTCTTGTGGGTGTGATACAGCAAGTTGACCAAACCACATCTGATGGCATCATCATTCCCAGCACTAGGGGAAATGGTCTGGCGAAAGATCCTCAACATCAGATTGTAGAGAGGCTTTAGTCCCTTGGACCCTCCCACAACACCCTCACTACCATATAAAGGTGCAAGCTTGTTCTTGTTCACCCCAAGAGCTGCTGAGTGCATGCGAACTCCAACATGAGTAGATACCCCCTAGAATGTCTCGAAGATAGCCTCAGCAAAGTCATAGAAAGTTGCAGAACAGCGGTGGTTGCCAGTCATCCAAGTCATTGTCCTGGCTTGGTTAGTCCCAAACACAACTGTGGTGTAGAACTGCTGCACAAGGGTGATGTTGTAGTCTTCATGGATCTCCATCAAGTTGAACAACCCCAACTTCTCAGTAATCCACAGTGCATCAGAGAAGTAGGGGATCTTCCTCATCTGCTCAACACTCAAGTACTTCTGAGGGCACACAGGAGATCTCTTGAGCACACTGTAAATGTCTTTCATGAAGACAACTTGCTCCTTCCTCCAATAGCAGGGGTCATCACTGGTGCGAGGCAAGTCATAGAAATTAGTCTTCCGCAGCTGACGGTACTCCTGCTTAGACATGTAGGCCAAAGACTGAAGATTGTCGTATTTTGCCCTCTTCGCACGGTTCTCTTCCTCAACCCTGTCCTGCTCCCACCGCATATAGGCTGCATCACGGGCCTGTTGTCTATGGTTGGATGGGGGCACAATGTACTAACCCTCTGACTCATCATAGCGAGAATCCCCACTCTTCATCTTGGCCTTGGTGCGAGGAGGACGGCGAGAGCCAGAACCTGTGAAAAGCAGCGAGGGAGATAGCATGGAGGTAAGTATATATGTCCCAAGAAGGCAGCACAGAACCCTTGAGACCTTGCAAAAAGTGTCAGATTCAGATCACACCGGAGTCTCCGGCTCAGACCGGAGTCTCCGGCCTGCGGGCCGGAGTCTCCGGTCAGGAGACCCGGGGGAAGATCAGGAAGGCTCCAATGGTGTTGAATCCAACAGATCGGGCAGGGTAACAAGGGTAGAGTACACAAGTGCACGAAAACAAGGGATTTCCATCGCCAAAACTAGTACCAATCCTCAAAAACAAAGCAAGGGAAGAACCCTAGGTGAGGAAAAGGAGGAGAGGTACCAGATCTGTCCATGGGATGAATTCCACTGGTGGGAATCACCCAATGGTGGAAAGGAGATGATTGGCCGGCGGCACGGCAGATCCCGGGGGCTTCTTGACCTCCGGGGAGGAGATTTGGGAGAGGAGGCGATGGGGTAGAGAGGGGAGGACGGGGTGGATGAATGAAACTGATGTTTCAGTTTACCCCGTCCTCCCTTTAAGTGGTCAGAAACCGTCCAGACCGGAGACTCCGGTCTACACCGGAGAGTCCGACCCACACCGGAGACTCCGGTCCTCTGCGACCAACAAGCTCCAAGGTAAGTGTATGGGGACATATATTAGATAGAGTGGGTTTTCAGTACAGAGGGAGGGCTTGGGTTAAGATCTCATGCTGTGAAAAGTCAAGAAAACCATGGAAATCTATTCAAATGCGTCAAGTAAATCCGAACTAAGAACCAACTCTACAAATGAGAAGAGGGTGGTGGCCAAAGCCACCAAGTAGGATTTTATGGCATGACACCGTGAAGAATTATCCTTGGGCTCATAGCCACTACTCAACAATGACGCTCACATATCACTAAATGATAATAAGAGAATTGAATTTCTTAATGTTGGTATTATGGGGGGAGGGATAATCCACTGACTTAGGACCGCACTCCCCTATCTCCATGCCTGCACCTACACCAAATATGGGTCAAGACATAGGTGAGTATGCAAGGCAATCAAGTCAAGCTCCTAGAATCCACGATATTTAGTTCATTCCTCAAATAACAAAACCTTGCTTCATCAAGTGGCTTCGTGAAAATGTCGGCAAGTCGGTCTTTGGTTGACACATATGATAGCTCAATATCACCTCGGCCAACATGATATCTAATGAAGTGATGACGAATCTCAATATGCTTTGTTCTTGTATGGTCCACTGGGTTATATGCAACCTTTATAGCACTTGCATTGTCACATAGAAGAGGCACTTTGTCACAATGGACACCGTATTCCTTTAAAGTTTGTGATGTCTACGCACTTCTATTCTTGTAGACAGTTGTTGGGCCTCCAAGTGCAGAGGTTTGTAGAACAGCAGCAAGTTTTCCCTTAAGTGGATCACCCTAGGTTTATCGAACTCAGGGAGCAAGTGGTCAAAGATATCCCCTCTCAGGCAACCCTGCAATCAAGATACAAGAAGTCTCTTGTGTCCCCAACACACCCAATACACTTGTCAGGTGTATAGGTGCAATAGTTCGGCGAAGAGATAGTGAAATACATGTGGTATGGATAATTATAAGTGGTAATGGTGATAGAAAATAGCTTGCTGGCGTGGAAAAGACTAAAGGTAAACTGAAATAAAGATGGAAGCAAGCAAACATGTAACAGATCTAATAGCAAACGGTGTTTCAATGCTTAGAAACAAGGCCTAGGGATCATACTTTCACTAGTGAACACTCTCTCATATAAATATCTTCTCTTTATGATACTACTCTTAACTACTCTCTGGTTGGACACTCTAATCCATGGTAGGGCTATAACAGCACACCTCAAAGTAAGCCTTTTCCATCTAGAAAACCCCACACTGTCACCTTGAGTACTAGATGGTTCCAACAAACACCACAATTTCATAAAGACATCCAACTCCAAATATAACTCATAACAAGTATTTGTAATCTCTAGCCTAAGTGCCACCATGGTGTGCACACTGTCACTTTCACACACATGGGGAGAGCAGAGATCTATTAAAGCACTTGAGTAGCAAGGTAGATCTATATATTACAAGGTCATGATCTCAATAAGATCATGCATAGAGAGAGATGAACACATAGCTACCATAGAACCCTTAGCCTCGAGAGAGAACTACTCCCTCCTCATCATGGGAATTAGCAATGGTGATGGAGATGGTGGTGGAGATCGATGGAGATGGCTCCACGGGCATTTCCCCGTCCCGGCAGGGTGCCGGAACAGAGACTTTTTGTCCCCCGAATCTCCCCTTCGATGGCGGCAGCGCTGCGGAACTTTTCGTGGATTTCTGATTGAGTATCTAGGGTTTTTGTCTCCGGAGGAATATATAGGCGCATGGGCAAGGTCGGTGGCTAGCGGCCTAGGTGGACCCGCGCCTAGGGGTGGTCTGGCCACTCTGTGGCCCCTCTCCGGCTCTCCTTCTGGCTCCATGAATCTTCCGAGAAAATATCAACTTTGGCTTTTGTCCGGTCCAATTCCGATAATATTGATTTTCCGACTTTCCTGGAACCAAAAACAGCAGAAAACAGGCAACTGGCACTGTGGCTCTTGTTAATATGTTAGTCCAAGAAATCATATGAAAAGTACTCCAAAGTGTGGACAAAACACAAGAAAGTAGATAAAACCAAACATGGAACATCAAAAATTATAGATACATTTGCAATATATCAACATCCCCAAGCTTAACTCCTGCTCGTCCTCGAGTAGGTAAGTGATAAAAAAGAAAGAATAATTTTTTAGGTGACATGCACCATCATAAACTTGATCAAAGTATTTGTAAAACATTGATAGCGGGGATCATAGTACTTCAACATAGCATGAAAGATAAAGTTCTAGCAATAAGACAAAGAAACTAAGATGCAACATGAAAAGGCACAAACAAAAGATTCATGAATAACAATGCTTTGCAAGATGTTTGTTTGTTTCACATAAAGAAAACTTAGCATAATAGTATTCAACTTGTCCTTCATAGAGTAGCAAATATAAATGCATAGGACACCTTCAAAGTTTATAAGAGTGACTAGATACAAATAGTTTAAAACAAGCAATATCAATTTATGCATCAATCAACTAGTCTTGGGACAATGCACATAGAACTAAGAATGGCCACTATGCTCTCAAAGTAGGTGCATAAAGATAGAAGGTGGAGACTCAATATAATGGTGGAAGAAAGGCCTTTATAAAAGGAAGTAGGGATTCAAGTCTCATAAAGAGCTTCCAAAAATTATGGTACTTATAGCTTTCAG
Source organism: Avena eriantha (assembly GCA_910589775.1). Classification (NCBI taxonomy): domain Eukaryota; kingdom Viridiplantae; phylum Streptophyta; class Magnoliopsida; order Poales; family Poaceae; genus Avena; species Avena eriantha. Next base: position 397,988,033 of record OU342740.1, on the reverse strand, counting down.
CTCTCATTGCCCCTATCATAAGCATCTTTAAGGTGATTAAGGTTAAAGTGACACAACTAAGAGGATATGCTTGACAAGTTATAAACCGATATCTCATGTCCCTTACTTACGAAGACCGAACCTCATGCTACTCAACTTTAGTCACGAGTAAGCTCTTGTCATTGTAAGTACATATGTATCATAAAGAACCACCAACGGGGTACCCCTTGCACATGATATAGGAGCTATCCCATAACCAAAATGACAAGGCAAGCAGACAATGAGCATCTCAGCAATCTTTTTATTTGCTATTTTCATAGGTTTTTATTGAGGATGCTTCATAGAGTGCTCATTATGGTGATGCTGCAAGTTTCCACCATGATTAGGCATGTCTTAGGCTAGCGGCCTAGGTGTTTCTCTAACACACATACAAACTCCATGATCTTACATTTCACACCGCCGGGATCCATAAGCAAAAGAACATGATACAAACGGGGTACAAAGTACAAGTGCAATGTTGAAAGCGTTCCCCATGATACATGGTTATGATAATTTCAACTTATAAAGCGCAAGCATATACGCAACAAAGAAGGACCCAATGGTTCAAGTTTATTATATGCAAAAAAGTAAAGTGTGCCATCAAGTTCGTGAGAGCTTTAATCACTAGTTTTCTCATAACAAGTTTAATTTGGAAGGTAAACAAAAACATGAATATACTTGGAATAGCATAAGCTAGTAGGTAGGTATGGTGGACTCTTTGGAATAACTTGGTTTAGGGAGCTGGATGCATGAGTGGAACTCATACTTGGTTGTGGAGGCTAGCAAAAGACTGGGAGCGACAAACTAAGAGAGCAATAATGGCCATAATCATGCAGAGCGACAAAACATCATTGATAAAAGCATAAAGTGATACTACAATCTGAAAAATAAAGGATCATCATGGCTATGGTGACTTTGGATAGTCATAACATGGTGTGAGCATGTGCCAAGTCAACCCAAATAAAGCATCAAAGGAGAATACCACGATATTATGCTTTAATATGCTAAAACAACGCATGATTAATCCAAAGCTCATTAAGCAATCTCAATTGTTTATAACATGTCATGCTACATCAAATAATACTAAGCATAAGGCCAAAACAATATCAAGCATGGCATGAAAAAGCATAGGCCACAGTCAAAAACAAGCTCTCTTTATCACTTAAGCATGAACTTTCCTACTCTTTTCCAAATCCAAACCAAACTATTTGAAAACCAATGTATGAAAGAGGGGGTCCAACTAATTTATTCAGAAAACTAAGAAAACCAAGCAAACGAAAAACCAAAATAAAAACGAAAAGAAGACGCTCCAAGAACAACACAACTGTGCATGAAACAATAAAAATGAAGCGTTTGGAAGAAACCTGAGATTTTTATTGATGAAGAAGGGGATGCCTTGGGCATCCCCAAGATTTGACGCTTGTAATTCTTGGATATTTCTTGGGGTGACGCGTGTGGCATCCCCAAGCTTGAGCTTTAGTCCATCCTTCATCTCATTACTCATTCCTTCTATACACCTGAAATTTTTCCTCCATACAAAACTTCACACAATCTTTATTAGCAACATTAGTGCACTCAATATAAAAGGTCTTAAGGTTCAGTTAAAACACCAATAAACTTCCATTAAAACACTAGATACTGTAGCACTTCCCTAAAAAAGCTCAATTCCCCACAAGAACTCAAAAAGGAACCAACAAGAAGCAAATGCAGAAAACTGTCAAAACAGACCAGCAGGTAAAGACAAAAATTTTATAAGACCTTCCGTTGCTCAAATCAAAAAGTGTTGAACTAACGAAAGTTAGATAACAGCCTGGGGCAGAAGCACAAAAATTCACGCCTAAAAAAACGTTCAGATATTTTACACGAATTTTTACGGTGAAGCACAGAAATCTGTTTCGGGACAGCAACTTTCCCAATCATTACTTCTCCCTCATTAGAGGTTATTCTTGGCACAAAAAACAAATAAAAAGGATAAGGAGCGGTTATTACAGAGGTAATAACTTCCAAGACTCATCTAAAACTTTTGGGTTATCTCCCAATAAGTACTTTTCTTTAACGCATTTAAGTTAGGCATGATAGTTTGAGAAGATGCTCACATAGGAAATATGAATTGAAGTAAAAGAGAGCATCAAGAAGCAAATTCAAAGCACATTTAAGTCTAACCCACTTCCTATGCATAGGAATCTTGTAAAGAAACAAGTCATGAAAGCACAAAGCAACAATCATAGTAAAGAAAAACAAGTGCAATTTCAAGACTTTGAACATAAAGAGGGGAAAAATAATATTATTGAGATGCATAAAACCATGTTTCCCTCTCTCATAATAACTTTCAGTAGCATCATGAATAAATTAACAATATAAATATCACATAAAACATTCTTATCATGAGCCACATGCATAAATTTTTTAGTACTCTCCACATAAAAATAGTCATCCTTATTAATTGTGGTGGGAGCAAATTCAATAAAATAGCTATCATTATTATTCTCATCACCATAATCATCAAATATAGGAGGCATATTGTAATCATTAATTTTCTCCTCAATAGTTGGTGCACTGAAAATATCATATTTATCATTGTAATCATCATATATTGGATGTTTGGTATCATCATAAGCAATAGAATAGCTATCTTCCAAAGCTGGGGAACTAAAAAGATCATTTTCATAAAAACTAGGTTCCCCAAGCTTAGACTTTTCCATAGCATTAGCAATAATGGTGTCCAAAGAATTCATGCTAACAACATTGCTATTAGCATGAAAATAAAGTTCCATAGGTTTTTTAATTTTCTCTTCAAACACCTCATGTCCTAACTCAAGATAAATACTATAAAGCTCTCTAATTTTGTTGTTGTTTTCCATTCAGCCTAACTAGTGAAATTAAAAACAAGAAACAAAAAGACAAAATTGCAGAATCTAAAGGAAATAACTTCGAGCACTCACACCAGAGGATGTGAGTACCTTTGACCTTACCTCCCCGGCAATGGCGCCAGAAAAAGGCGTTTTCCGTGGGAGGTTCTTCTTCTTTAATCCTCCGGTGTGAATACCTTTTACCTTACCTCCCCGGCAACGGCGCCAGAAAATAGCTTGATGTCTATGCACTTCTATTCTTGTAGACAGTTGTTGGGCCTCCAAGTGCAGAGGTTTGTAGAACAACACCAAGTTTTCCCTTAAGTGGATCACCCAAGGTTTATTGAACTCAGGGAGCAAGTGGTCAAAGGTATCCCCTCTCAGGCAACCCTGCAATCAAGATACAAGAAGTCTCTTGTGTCCCCAACACACCCAATACACTTGTCAGGTGTATAGGTGCAATAGTTTGGCGAAGAGATAGTGAAATACAAGTGGTATGGATAATTATAAGTGGTAATGGTGATAGAAAATAGCTTGCTGGCGTGGAAAAGACTAAAGGCAAACTGAAATAAAGATGGAAGCAAGCAAACATGTAACAGATCTAATAGCAAACGGTGTTTCAATGCTTAGAAACAAGGCCTAGGGATCATACTTTCACTAGTGAACACTCTCTCATATAAATATCTTCTCTTTATGATACTACTCTTAACTACTCTCTGGTTGGACACTCTAATCCATGGTAGGGCTATAACAGCACACCTCAAAGTAAGCCTTTACCATCTAGAAAACCCCACACTGTCACCTTGAGTACTAGATGGTTCCAACAAACACCACAATTTCATAAAGACATCCAACTCCAAATATAACTCATAACAAGTATTTGTAATCTCTAGCCTAAGTGCCACCATGGTGTGCACGCTGTCACTTTCACACACATGGGGAGAGCAGAGATCTATTAAAGCACTTGAGTAGCAAGGTAGATCTATAGATTACAAGGTCATGATCTCAATAAGATCATGCATAGAGAGAGAGAGATGAACACATAGCTACCGTAGAACCCTTAGCCTCGAGAGAGAACTACTCCCTCCTCATCATGGGAATCAACAATGGTGATGGATATGGTGGTGGAGATTGATGGAGATGGCTCCGGGGGCACTTCCCCATCCCGACAGGGTGCCGGAACAGATACTTTCTGGCCCCCGAATCTCCCCTTCGGTGGCGGTGGTGCTACAGAACTTTTTGTGGATTTCTGATTGACTATCTAGGGTTTTGTTCTCTGGAAGAATATATAGGCGCAGGGGCAAGGTCGGTGGCCATCCAGGGGGGCCACACCGTGCCCTGGCACGGCCTAGGTGGACCCGTGCCTAGGGGTAGTCTGGCCACCCTGTGGCCCCTCTCCGGCTCTCCTTCTAGCTCCGTGAATCTTCCGGGAAAATATCAACTTTGGCTTTTGTCCGGTCCAATTCCGAGAATATGGATTTTCCGACTTTCCTGGAACCAAAAACAGCAGAAAACAGGCAACTGGCACTAGGGCTCTTGTTAATAGGTTAGTCGAAGAAATCATATGAAAAGTACTCCAAAGTGTGGACAAAACACAAGAAAGTAGATAAAACCAAGCATGGAACATCAAAAATTATAGATACATTTGCAATGTGTCAGTTTGCCTCATCCATAGCAATTGTGTACAAGCACTAGCAGCAGCCACATACTCAGCTTTGGTGGTGGAAAGAGATATACAATTTTGCTTCTTAGAAGACCAACATACCAAGGACCTCCCAAGGAATTGGCAAGCCCCGGAGGTTGATTTTCTATCATCCTTGTCACCAGCCCAATCCGAATCCGTGTACCCACAAAGAGAGAAAGTTGAGCCCCTAGGGTACCAAATACCATAGTTTGGGGTATGAACCAAATATCGAAAGATTCTCTTGACTGCCATCAAATGGCTTTCTTTAGGAGCCGCTTGATATCTTGCACACACTCCTACACTCAATACAATATCGGGTCGAGATGCACAAAGGTAAAGCAAAGAGCCAATCATGGACCGGTATACCTTTTGATCCACATCTTTACCATTTGGGTTTAGTTCAAGATGAGTCTTTGTTGCCATGGGAGTGGGAGCTCCATTTAGGTCTTTCATATTGAATCTTTTGAGCATATCTTGATTGTACTTGGCTTGGTTGAAGAATGTTCCTCCTCTCACTTGCTTGATCTCAAAACCAAGAAATACTCTCAATTCTCCCATCATGGACATCCTGAACCTATCAGTCATAAGCTTTGAGAATTCATCATTAAAAGCTTTGTTAGATGAGCCAAAGATGATATCATCTACATAAATTTGGCATACAAAAAGTTCCCCATTGACCCTCTTGGTAAAAAGAGTGTGATCGATTTTCCCAACCTCAAACCCATGATCTAACAACAACTCTCTAATGTGCTCATACCAAGTGCGTGGGGCTTGCTTGAGCCCATAGAGTGCCTTATCGAGTTTGTAGACGTGGTTTGGAAAGTTCGGATCCTCAAATCCTGGGGGTTGTTTCACATAAACCAACTCATGCAATGGACCATTAAGAAATGCACTTTCTACATCCATTTGTTGTAGTTTAAATTTATGATGTGCCGCATAAGCAAGAAGGATACAGATGGACTTAAGGTGAGCCACGGGTGCATAAGTCTCTCCATAATCAATGCCTTCAATTTGAGAGAACCCTTGTGCAACCAATCTTGCCTTGTTCCTTATCACAATTCCATGCTCATCTTGCTTGTTCTTGAAAATCCACTTGGTGCCTATAACATTGCGGCAATCTTTTGGCTTTTCCACTAACTTCCATACTTTGTTTCTCTCAAAGTTGTTGAGCTCTTTGTGCATTGCATCCAACCAATCCGAATCTTCAAGAGCTTCCCATAGTTTCTTTGGTTCCACCATGGAAATGTGTGCTTGGTGCTCACCAAAATTCTTCAGTTAAGCTCGAGTAGACATCCCTCTTCTTTGATCTCCTACCACATTCTCAAGAGTGTGGTCTCTTAATTCCAATATTCTATCCACTCTAGCTTGGCGACGAGTTTCGATCTCCTTGTTGTTTCTTGGAGGGATCACTTCATCATTTTGGTCCTCGTCTTGACCATCAACTTGACCTTGATCATCATTGGATTATTCTCTTCTATAAGAGGCAAAGATTGACCTTGGTATTGATCAAGCATACTCCTAGACAGGCATTGAGCTTTCTTTATGCTAGTTTCTATGGATCTTCCTTGTGTAATAGCCTTTGCACCACTAGACATTCTGGCAAATGGAGATTCAAGTAACTCCTGTCTAGACATTTCTTCTTGATCAGCAGGTTGAGGGTCCACAACTTGTCTTTGGCATGGCTCAATGTTCTCCTCGACAGTAGCTTGTTGAAGTTGTGAAGATGAGGGCTCCACTTGAGTAGAGCAAAGTTCTTCTCGATCCACCATAAGGGGTTCCTCAACAGGGCGGATGATACCCGCACCCATTCTTCCTATGGCATCCTGAGGCATTTCATCATCTACACCACAAACATCAACACGCCTCGCTTGGGGACCATCATATTCTTCAAACACCACACTACAAGATTCTATGACAATTCCTGAGAGCTTGTCATAGATTCTATAAGTGTGGGATTCGAGACCATAACCAACAAAAATACCCTCTAAAGCTTTGGAATCAAACTTGGATAAATGAATGCCCTTAATGCGATAGAAGCACTTAGAACCGAATACTTGGAAGTAAGAAATGTTAGGCTTGTTACCGGTAAGGATTTCATATGGAGTCTTGATCAATTCTTTGCGGAGGTAGAGACGGTTTGACGCATGGCATGCGGTGGAGATAGCTTCAGCCCAAAAGTTGTATGGAGATTTAAATTCTGCCAACATAGTCCTTGCCATGTCAATAAGAGTCCGGTTCTTCCTCTTAGCTACACCATTTTGTTGAGGGTTATATGCAGCGGAATATTGATGTTTTACTCCCTCATCACTAAGAAATCCATGTAATGTGTAGTTCTTGAACTCGATACCATTGTCACTTCTTATTGTTAACACTGGGACATTGTGTTGACGTTGAGCCATGTTGATGAAGTCAATGAAGTTCTCTTGGGTCTCACTTTTTAGCTTGAAGAAATATACCTAAGTGTATCTTGAGTAGTCATCCAAAATCACCAAACAATATTTCTTCCCACCAAGACTCGCATGAGATGGAGGACCAAAGAGATCCACATGAAGGAGCTCCAAGATCCTCTTGGACTTGATGTAGTTCTTAGGCTTGTGGGGAGAATCATGCATCTTTCCTTCAACACATGCCCTGCAAATACGATCCTTGGAAAATCAAACATTTTCTTTTAGTCCAATAATATGACCATCCTTGTGGAGGCTTTTCAAAGTTCTCATGTTGACATGGGCTAGACGGCGATGCCATAACCAACCCACATCAGCCCTTCCGAATAGGCACATCGGACGTGTAGTGGTTTTCCCCGAGAAGTCCACCACATACAAGTCATTCTCGACGTACCCAACAAAAGTGACCTTTAGAGACTTGGTCCACATGAGGATCACAATATCATTATCAATAAAGACGGCAAAACCCATCTTTCCAAGAGCACGGACTGAAAGTAAATTATAGCCAAGAGTCTCAACAAGCATGACGTCCACGAGAGTGATATCGTGTGCGACTACAACTTTGCCGAAACCCATTACCTTGGACTTTGACTTGTCGGCATATGTCACGGATATTTGATCAACATTTGGTCTCAACTCCTTGACACTAGACGTGCTTTCGGTCATATGACTTGTGCAACCACTATCAAGCACCCACTTTGACCCTCCGGAAGCATAGGTCTACAAAAGATCAAACTAGATTTTAGGTACCCATTTTTCAATGGGTCCTCTTTTGCTAGCAACAAGGGTCTTGGGAACCCAAATAGACCATGCAATATAACCATCAAATGGGCCAGCATATTGTGCATACACATCACCATTATAATCACGCAATAGAACATAATGAGGGTTAGCACTACCCGCAAAATCAACATGAGACATAGTTTTGTCACTTGTGGTTTTACTTCCCACAATGACCTTGTTCTTTTCTTGGGCAGGCTTGGCCTTCTTCTTCTTGTTGTTCCTTTTGTTCTTGGCTTTAGAGATAAAACCAATGCCCCCTTTTTCACCATTTGACCTTTGCTTGCTCAAGAGATCATCAATAGACTTGTTTCCTTTTGGAAAGGAGGTCTTAGCTAGCTCCCCCTTCAACTTAGCATGCTATTCAAGTGTATTTGTACAACTAGAAGGAATGAATGTACTAGGTGAGGGAGTATTGATCAATTGAGTTTGAAGCTTTTCACGAGACTTTGTGAGAGACAAGAGTTCACCTTCCAAGGCCTTGTGAGCCATGTCAAGTGACCTAAAGTCCTCGGCAAGTTTTTCATGAACAACATCAAACTCAATCTTGTCCCTTTTAGCCTTTTTATATTTAGCAATAGCATGATCACGTTCCTTGATGAGTTTATTAATAATGAGATCATTTGCATCATCAAGACCCTCTAGTTTAGTTTCAAGAGATAATCTAGTTTCTTGTTCTTCCTCTAGGGCATTACATAGAGCTTCTACCTCAATCATGTGCTCTCTCCCTAATTGACATCTCTCATCTAGAAGTTCTTGTGTGTGTGCAAGTTGATTTAAGAGGTCTACAACATATTTCTTGTGTTCCCCTTGCAAGTTGTTCATGAACACATCAAAAGCAACTAGTTCCTTTTTGACCTCAAGAGATAACTCATCATCAAAATCATCATTGATTAAGGAAGTGGAGTGTGACGATGATAATACCTCTGTTCCTCTTTCCATAAGGCAAGTGACCTTCTTCTTGGAGATATTCTCATTGGGAGAGTCGAAGAGTGAGAATGAAGGAGTAGAGGTAGTGGCAAGAGCCGCCACACCACTTGGTGTATCCTCTTCTTCCTCTTCATCATCATCATCATCGGAGGAGTACTCTTCATGTGTGATCAAGACAATTTCTCCCGGCTTCTTGTTGGTTGGGTTCCTTTTGATGAAGGGTTTCTTGTAGGGAGCTTTGGAGGTCTTCTTCAACACAACTTTACCCCCATGGTCTTCTCTTTTCTCATAGGGACAGGCCGCAACAAAGTGATAGCAGTCACCACAATTGAAACAAGTTCTCAACTTGGACCCATTGTCTCTTCTCCCATTGGGGTTTCTTCTTCGTTGCATTTCCATCTTGGCCTTGGCGGGATCTTTCCAAAAGTTTCTTGCATAGAAGGCCATGTATTCACCATGAGCAATATTGACATCTTCAGGGTGGCTCATTGAAGGTCCCTCATCACTTCCTTCATCTTCATCATACTCCACAACCTTGGCCTTCAAGGCAAGGTTGACACCACTACTCATCCCAATGGAATGACCACGTGCGTCTTTGGCATTCTTGGCAGCAACCTTGAAGGCGGCCATCTCTTGCATCACTTCATTGGAGGTCATGAGATGGTAGTTGTGTCTTCCTTGGAGACTCTTCAAGTCAGTAGGCTCGAAAGGCATGAGTGCACTCACATACTTCCTCTTGATCTAGGCATCATCAATGTGAGAGGCGCCAACATTCCTGAAAGTGGTGGCTGTGGATTTGAGTCTTTGGTACATGTCTTCATGATCCTCACCATCCTTCATGAAGAAACCTTCTGCCTCATTGCTTAATGCATCATATCTATTTATCCTCATACTCTCATTGTCGACAAACAAGTCAATGAGAGCATCCCAAGCTTCCTTGGCGGTGTGTAGTGCTCAATGTGGGGAAAATCCTTTGGCCCCACCCCAAGTTGGATCATGTGCAAGGCAGTTGCATTGAGTTGGCTATTGACCACTTCTCTTCTCGTCAAGTTGGTTGGATCCTCAAATTTGAGTCCTTCTTCAATAATATTCCACAAATCAATGCAAGAGGTGCACACATGAGATTTCATTAACACTTGCCATTGAGCAAAAGTATGTGCATCTAACTTAGGTGGGTCTCCTCTATTATTTATATGTGGATGAGGGATTGGAAGGTCGGGAGAGTACCATCCGGGAACCGTATGGAACTCTTCCTTCCCATCACCCTTTTTGGTGGTGGAGTTGGTGGAATTATGTTCATCCCCCACCACATCCTCCAAAGGCATAGCCGGAGCATTAGCCTTTGGGTTTGGTGGTGTTTCCTCTAGAGAGGGAGGAGGTGAGGCTTGCTTGTCCCTAACAAGTTGATCAATGAGTTGACGCAACTGTTGGATTTCGTTGCCCAAGGTAGAGCTCAAGCTTGTTTCCAACTTCTTGAGATCTACCATGGTCACCGAATGGCTAGCCTCACTTTCTCCCTCCTCTAGGTTGCCCATAATCTCTTAGGTGGTTAAGCCCGAATAAAGAGCAGAGGCTCTGATACCAATTGAAAGGATCGTATGGGCACCTAGAGGGGGGGGGTGAATAGGTGCTACTCCAAATTTTACTCTTTATCAAATTAGGGTTTGACACAAAAGGTAAATTCTCTAGATTATGCAACTAAGGTGAATTAACCTATATGTCAACTAAGCACAGGAACTGAGCAAGAACTAGATATGTAAAGTGCGATAAAGGATAGAAGTAACCAAAGTGGAGCGCTCGGAGACACAAGAATTTGTTTCCTGTAGTTCCTTCCTTTTGAGGGGAAGTACGTCTACGTTTGGAGAGGGGGTGGTATCAAACCACCAATGCCACAAGAGGCCTCCCTTGTTCTCCGATGAATCTCACCCCAAGGGGATCGATTCACTTCTTCCACTATACAGAAACCTTCGAGGTGGAAGTCGGCACCTTTACAACGAGTTCAGGGCACACATCCACAACTTAATTGGTGGCTCCCAAATACAAGCAAGCTGTCAAACAATCAAAGACAAGCTTGTAAGAACCAAATCAAAACCTAGGGTTTCCAACGAAACACTAGAGCATTTGGGCCCTCAAGTGAATGAGGGGGAAATGAAGATCTCACTTGGTGAAGCTGTAGATCAAGGCCTCCTCCTTCGATTCTCCAAAGATCAAAGACTTTGGATGGTTGGATGAAGAGATCTTGTTGATTTGGTGGCTCAAATGGACATGGTGTTCTTGAAGTGGACGAGCAGCTGGAAGAAGGGGATAAGGTCCTCTATTTATAGCCCCTTGCATCAGTGAACCTTTTTCTGACCGTTGGAGAAGAAACAGACCAGATACTCTGGTCTCTACACTGGAGACTCCGGTCTACACTAGAGACTCCGGTCAAACTCCAGACCAGCCTCCGGACCGACCGACAGAATGACCCAGCCCACTTGGGAGCCAAGTGGACCGGAGACTCCAGTCCCTCTACACCAGAGACTTCGGCCTGGGGCACGGACCGGAGACTCCGGAGCAACCTCCGGACCAAGCTCTGGACCACCCTTCTGGTTGTCCTAGGCAGGAAACTAGAAGCCCCTCCGGAGATTCCTGGGGAAACTCCGGACCACACCGGAGACTCCGGTCATGATAGACCGGAGACTCTGGTCATGATAGACCGGAGACTCCGGTCTGGAATTCCAAGAAACAAGTAATAGTACAGGGAATGTTCCGCAAGCCAATGGTCCTTTTCACTTTGTAAAATATCAACCTGTAGACAATAGCAAACTGTAAAAGAGGTCTACTAGTTGTTAACGAACACCAAAATTGATTATGACAGTAAATGTCCTTTCAACAAGTTATTACAAAATGCTTTAAGGCTTTCACTTCTTATATTGAAATCCCCAAAAGGGGATGGAGCAAGTACCATGCACCTTATAAAGATATCGTTGACTGTGTTCCTATTGGGAGTACTTAGGTTTACACTATTGATCACATCTTACCTGAACTTTATATCGAGAAACCCTTCTCGGATAAGGTAAAGGACCATCCTATGATAACTAGTGTAATCACTAAAAGTGCAAAGATAACTGTAAAACCTGATGAAAAAATAAATATTGAACCTGTTGTAGCAATTGTGGAAGACCTTGTCACTAAAAGCATAGAGGATGGACACATAGTCTTTTGTGAGGATGGTTCTAACATTGTTTCACATCCTAATAGAACTAAAAAAGCTAGTGTCCCTGTGCTTTCTGTTAGAATTGGTGATCATTGCTATTATGGTTCATGTGATATTGGTGCAAGTTCCAGTGCTATTCCTTATGAGCTTTACAAAGAAATTATGCATGAAATCAGTCTCTGCGAATTGGAAGATATTGATGTGGTTATTCACCTTGCTAATAGAGAGACCATCTCTCCAATCGGTATTGTACGAGACATGGAAGTTCTTTGTGGTAAGATTAAGTACCCTGGTGATTTTCTAGTACTTGGTTCAGCTGCTAGTAAAACTTATCCTATTATTTTTGGTAGACCTTTCTTGAGTACTTGTGGAGCTATTATAGATTGCAAAAGGGTGAAAATCTTGACTAAGTTTGATGGGGAATCTTATGAGTTTAATTTCTCGAAATTCACTAAAGAACCTTGTGAAGAGGAAACCCATAATGAGGATTTTAGAGTTGAACAACTTGCTTCTATTTCTCTTGCTCCTAACAATGCCTTGCAGCAATTTATGGAAGATCATGAAAGTGAAATCTTCATGGAAGAAAGGAATGAGATTGACAATTTTCTCCGTAATCAGCCTAAGATGCTTAAGCATAACTTGCCCGTAGAAGACTTGGGTACCACGTTGCCACCTAAAAAGGATCCGGTTTTTTATCTAAAACCTCTCCCTGATGATCTTAATATGCTTATATTGATGATAAAAAGATATATCCTATTATTATTAGCTCTAAACTTTCAGGGAAGGAAGAAGAAAGGTTATTGGAGGTTTTGAAGAAACATCGAGGAGCTATGGGATATACTTTGGATGATTTAAAAGGGATTTCACCTACTATATGTCAGCATTTTATCAATATAGAACTAGATGCAAAGCCAGTAGTAGAGCACCAACGATGTTTAAATCCTAAGATGAAGGAAGTGGTAAGGAATAAGGTATTGAAACTCCTTGATGCTGGTATTATTTACCCTATTGCTAATAGTGAATGGGTTAGTCCTGTTCATTGTGTTCCTAAAAAGGAGGTATTACCATTGTTCCTAATGATAATGCTGAGCTTATTCCTCAAAGAATAGTAGTAGGCTATAGGATGTGCATTGATTTTAGAAAAGTCAACAAAGTTACTAAGAAAGATCACTACCCGCTTCCTTTTATTGATCAAATGTTGGAAAGGTTGTCTAAAAAGACCCATTTTTGTTTTCTTGATGGTTATTCTGGTTTCTCTCAAATTGTTGTTAAACAACAAGATCAAGAAAAAACTACTTTTACTTGCCCTTACGGAACTTATGCTTATAGACGTATGCCTTTTGGTTTGTGTAATGATCCTGCTACTTTTCAAATATGCATGTCTGCTATCTTTCATGGTTTTTGTGAGGAAATTGTAGAAGTGTTCATGGATGACTTTTCTGTCTACGGAACTTCTTTTGATAATTGTCTGCACAACCTTGATAAAGTTTTGCAGAGATGTGAAGAAACTAATCTTGTTCTTAATTGGGAGAAATGTCACTTCATGGTTAATGAAGGGGTTGTCCTTGGGCATAAGGTTTCTAAAAGAGGCATAGAAGTTGATAGATCTAAGGTTGAGGCAATTGAGAAGATGCCATGCCCAAGAGACATCAAAGGTATTCGTAGTATCCTTGGTCATGATGCTTTCTATAGAAGGTTTATTAAAGACTTTTCTAGGATATCAAAACCCCTTACTAATCTTATTCAAAAAGATGCACCCTTCATTTTTGATGATGAGTGTAAGGAAGCTTTTGAAACTCTTAAGAAGGCTTTAACTACAGCCCCTATTGTTTAACCACCTGATTGGAGTTTACCCTTTGAAATAATGTGTGATGCTTGTGATTTTGCTGTAGGTGCTGTCCTTGGGCAACGAATTGATAAAAAGTTAAACGTTATTCATTATTCTAGTAAGACTTTAGACGCTGCTCAAAGGAATTATGCTACTATTGACAAAGAATTTCTAGCTGTCGTTTTTGCTTGTGATAAGTTTAGACCCTATATTGTAGACTCAAAAGTCACCATTCATACTGATCATGCTGCTATTAAATACCTTATGACGAAGAAGGACGCTAAGCCTAGGCTTATTAGATGGGTGCTGCTTTTACAAGAGTTTGATCTACATATAGTAGATAGGAAAGGTGTTGAAAACCCTATAGCTGATAATTTATGTCGATTGGAAAACATCTCTTTTGACCCTATTACCTGTTAATGATAGTTTCTCAAATGAACAGTTAGTTGCAGTAGGGGTAAGCTCGTGAGGGAGCCCTTGGTACGCTGATTATGCTAACTTTATTGTCTCCAAGTATTTGCCTCCAACTTTTATAGCTCAGCAAAGAAGGAAGTTCTTCTATGATTTGAGGCATTATTTTTGGGATGACCCACACTTATACAAAGAAGGAGTGGATGGTATTATGCGAAGATGTGTTCCAGAATATGAACAAAAGGAGATATTGCGTAAATGTCATGGTAGTGCTTATGGAGGACATCATGTAGGAGATAGGACTGCACAAAAGGTGCTACAATCAAGTTTCTACTGGCCTACCCTTTTTAAAGATGCAAGAAAATTTGTTTTATCTTGTGATGAATGTCAGCGTGTTGGTAATATTTCTGGACATAATGAAATGCCTATGAACTACTCTCTAGTTATTGAACCCTTTGATTGATGGGGATTTGACTTTATGGGTCCTTTCCCTCCCTCGAAAGGTTATACTCATATTCTTGTTGCCGTTGATTATGTTACTAAGTGGGTAGAAGCCATTCCTACGAAGAGTGCTGACGGGGAAACTTCTCTAAAAATGCTTAAGGATGTTATCTTTCCTAGGTTTGGAGTGCCTAGGTATCTCATGACTGATGGGGGTTCTCATTTCATTCATGGTGGTTTTAGAAAGACCCTTGCTAAATATGATGTTAATCATAGAATTGCTTCAGCTTATCACCCCCAAACTAGCGGGCAAGTAGAGTTATCAAATAGAGAAATTAAATCCATCTTGCAAAAGACTGTTAATAGATCTAGAAAAAAATGGGCTAAAAAGTTGAATGATGCTTTATCGGCTTATAGAACTGCCTACAAAAATCCTATGGGGATGTCTCCTTATAAAATGGTTTATGGGAAAGCTTGTCACCTACCTTTAGAATTAGAACACAAAGCTTACTAGGCAGTTAAAGAACTAAATAGAGATTGTAAGCTTGCTAGTGAGAAAAGATTATTTGACTTAAGTTCTTTAGATGAATGGAGGAGTGAAGCCTATGAAAATGCTAGGATGTTTAAGGAACAAGTTAAAAGATGGCATGACAAGCGAATACTTAAGAGAGAATTTCATGTTGGTGAGAAAGTTCTATTGTATAGGTCTCGTCTCAGATTTTTTGCAGGAAAGCTACTGTCAAAATGGGAAGGACCTTTCATTATTGAAGAAGTATACCGTTCAGGAGCAATAAAAATTTCTTCTTTAAAAGATAATACTACACAAGTAGTGAATGGGCAGTGACTCAAACACTATATTGTTGGGGATTCTTATAATGAAGATGTTGATGCCTTTCAAGTTATAACTCCGGAAAAATTTATCAAGGACTAAATTCAGAGACCTGCAGAGTCCACTTTCAAATAGGTAACAGTTCTGGTAAGAAAAGTTCTGAGAAAACACTATCTAACTATATTTTTGCAGTTTTTAGTCAATATGGAAAGCTACAAAGCGAAAGGGAGACGGAAACGGAGCCAGGGTGGCTCACACCACCCTATGGCGCGGGCCCCCCCAGGCCGCGCCACCAGGTGGTGTGGCCTCCCCATACTCCGTCTCTGACCTGTTTTCTCCCAGTACTTTCCTTTCATCATGAAACTTCATAATATATAATCCCCTGGATCTCCCGAGGTTCGTATATCATGTTTTCGTCGTGTTTTCGTTTCGATCTGTTTTTGACAGGTAGAGTCCCAGATTTGGAGCTACAATGTCTTCCGCTGGATCAGCCAAGGAAGATTCTTTAGAGGATATCATCAACCCATACATGAGAGAGTTGAAGATTCATCCCAAGGAGTTGTTTCTTGAAGATGGGGAGCTCCGGATAAAAGAGGTTCGAGGCCCTAAAGGTGAAGGAAGTCTAGAGGACATGATGGAAGCACTGGAGCAAGAAGTCTTTAGGTACAAGAAGATGGCGGAACACAAAGTGGATATCATCCATAAGATTTGTTCCGAACTCATCGCCGAGCACCAAAAGGAGACTGCTGAACTCAAGGATGAAGTTCTCTCACTCCGCCAAACAACCAACAAACTACAAGCACAACTCTACGACGTTCAAAATCAAAACTGTGAGTATGAGGTTAGGTTTAAACACATAAGTGCTACTGCAAGTTTCATGATGCTGGAAACCACGATGTCCTTTGTTGATGGGAAACCCTTACCCTGGAAGTCGGACGATGATGAGAGAATACCACCACCACCGAAGGAGTAATTCGTCATCAGGTTTGGCAACCCCTTGGTTTGTTCCAAGCTTGGGGGCGTGCCACGATATCACATCACTATCTTCTATCTTTTTTACCTTTTTAGTAGAGTCATATCATGAATAGAGAAGTTATTATGTAGGATGGTTTGCATTATGGAAGTGTCCCCTCTCTCGTTAGATATCTATCCCTTGGTGTGAGTTGCCGTTATGGAATATTAATGAGAAGTTCTATCATTTACTCTTTTGCATAGCTTATTTTACTTTTCAATTCGTGGTTATATGATTGATCTTGTTGTTAGTATTGGTAGCACTTTGGGATCATTGAGTTAATTTAGTTGGTTTTGGCAAACCTGGCTCGGTCAGTAGCAACACTATTTTTGAGAGTTGAAAGAAAAGATAAAAGTACTCTAAAGAAATATAATTTCATCATCTTTCTTTCTTGATTTGCTCATAATTCTAGTTTTCTCTGGTTAAGATCTTTTGTGCTTCCAAGGAAGATTGCATGTTTGTTTGTTTTCTTCAACTCTTATACTTGCTACCTAGCCTTGCTAGCCAAAAACCTGTATTGAGAGGGAATTCTTCTTCTGCATCCACCTCCTTAAACCAAAACGCATGCCATTTGTGTCCACCATACCTACCTATTAGCATTATTGCTATTCCAAGTAAATTCTTGTTTTATCTATCTCCCAAATTAAACTTGTTATGTGAAAATTAGTGATTAAAGCTCTCACGAACTTGATGGCACACTTTACTTTTCTTGCACTTAATAAAATTGAACCATTGTGCCCATCTATGTTGCGTATATGCTTGCGCTTTGTAACTTGTGAATTAGCAGAACCATGCTGTCATGGGGAATGCTTTCAACATTGCATTGGTACTTTGTACCAAGTTGATATCATGTTCTTTTGTCTATCGATGTCGTCGGTGTGAAATGAAAGGGGAGCTTGTAAGTCCATGGAGTTATGCATGTGTGTTAGAGAAACGCCTGGGCCACTGGTCTAATCCATGCTGACATGGTTGTCGTTGTATTGGGAACGGCAGTACCTGAGAAGGTTAGATTGAGGTGTGGGGACTAGCAGGGAAGCTATCAACGGCGTCCGCAGACGGGATTGGATACAAGCAAGCGTAGCTGGACGCAGGAAGTACCCAGGTTCGGAGCCCTCGTGATGAGGTAAAACTCCTACTCCTGCCAGATCCGACTATGGGGGATGTACGAACTACAAGTGCTCCTTGAGCTGTATCCTCTAGCTACTGCTTTAAATGCAATGAGACCAACATGTCTATTTGTACGTGTATGTGTGTGCTCGTCCGAGAGAGAGCTAGCTAGCCGAGAGTGATCGATCAGACTAGTACTAGTGTGTGTGGTGAGAATGGTCAATGGGTGGCTGTGTGAATGAGTCCCTCCCTTGCCTTATAAAGGTGGCCAAGAGACATGGTGGGACCCACTTGCCTAACTAGTACTATGCATGGGTCATGCATGATGTAGTGTATAGTATCCACTATTTGCTACATCATCTGATAAAGTAGTATGGGCTTTGTCTTCTTAGTCTTGTCGTTGTCCAGTCCTTGTCCTTCTGCCTTTACGTACGTAACTGCTGGGATCCGATGCTGCTACTAGCTCGTGCGCTGGTCTGGATAGGTAGTAGCAGCATCGAAGGTTGGTGGCGATCCGGAGCCGGGCGTGGCGTCGATCCGGCCTGGAGCGAGCGATCCAGCCAGAGGAGATCGATCCTCCTGATTGATAGATGGCAGCAGCGATCCGGTCCTGGCCAGCGCTGGGCGCTAGGTGGGCCTGCCGGCCTACCAGCCAGCCGCCAGCCGGTCTAGAGCGACTAAGGCCCAGCGGGGACATGAGGAGGGAGCCAGCATGGGCCGGGGCGAGCCAGGGGTCGGATGGAGGAGGGCCCAGCCGGGGAGGCTGGATGGAGCGGTAGTGGGCCGGCTGGGGCGGCCCAGCCGGACGGAGCAGAGGAGGAGCCGGAGTGGGGTCGTGGGAGTGGGCCGGCTGGGTCATCCCAGCCGGAAGGAACTGGAGGCGGCATGGAGCAAGCCGACTGGGGCGGGGGCCCCAGCCGGAAGGAGGGCTCAGCCGGGGGCGCTGTCGGGCCGGCTTGGAGGCTTCAGCCGGCCCAGAGAGCGTCTGCTGCTACTGTTTTTCTTTATTTACCTTGTGTTTTGCCTTTTTAAGCTGTATTGAGACGTTTCTTTGGGGTACCCAGGGAGAATTCCCCTGACACTAGCCCCCGAGCGCGCGTTGATTTCCCCCGGAGAGGGAAGTTCGCACGAGCTCCAAAAACTTGCCGTTGTTGTTGTAGATGAAGTTCTTGAATGGCATTCGGTTGGACACCTTCGGCCCGGAAGCAACACAACCACCGTAGGGGCGCGCGAGCGCACCCGCGGGGTGTAGCCCCCGAGATTCGGAGTAGCTGACGAAGACAGGTGTTGCGAATCTTCTATATCTTATCTTCTTCGACACCTCAAACTTTCTATCCGACTGAACGCCTTCAGCCGGACTGGAGCACTTGATTACACCGGGGGCGCGCCAGCACACCCAGTGGGTGTAGCCCCCGAGATTCGACGTAGCTGACGAAGTCAGGTGCTTTGAATCTCCATCTATACTTGAAGTCCGACTCGGTGCAGTCGTGCAAAACAAACACACAGAAATGAACTTGCCGTCAGTACACCAACATATAGTACACATGCTATCAACCAGATAACGGTTTTATTTTTCAAAAACTAGCTCGTGCTTCTCTGAACACTTAGTCACTTTCTCGTGCGCTCTGCTGTTTACGCTGTGTCCTTGCCGGCCAGCCGGGTTGCGGTATGGAGACGGGACCGAAGGGGGAGCTGACAGTACATTGCGCACGGTACTAGGGGCTAAGCAGCCGGAAAATACCAACTAGGCACAAGGCCGCAATGTCCGATCTTTGGCACCCTTCGCCGTTTTTCATGTGGGATGCCTCGGGCTTTTGCTCTTGCTAGCCGGACAGCCGGGTTGCGGTCTGTAGCTAAGACGAAGAGTGGGCCTCTGATACCGTCACACACTACTCAGTCGGTTTACAAGTTTAGCAGGCCGGGCCAACCGGCGAGCTCCCGGGTAGGGGTTACCGGCACCGGAGAAACTGAAAGCAGGAAGCAAAACAATATCTGGCGAGACCTCGAGGGTTGCTTGAGGTCGAAAAAACACTCTCATTGTAGCTGTCGGTGTAGTAGGGTTGAAGACGCGATTCCACTGGCTCCAGCCGGCAGGCAACCAAACACGGCGTAGTCGGATCCGGTCCGTAGCCGGTCGGGCAGCCAAATGCGCCAGAATGCGCCGAGTCGGCCTGGCCCAGTCGGAACGGGGTCTAGCCGGTCCAACTGGCAACCAAATGGGGCGAAGAAGCTTCTAGCCAGTCAAATCGGCAGCCAAACGGACGAAGTCGCGCCAAGTCGGCCCGACTCAGCAGGAACGAGGGCCGAACCGGATGAATCAGACGGACAAACGGAGTCAGCCGGACCGAAACGGTACACCCTGACATAGCCGGATCTGAATTTTTGTCTCAGCCGGAATTTTCTCTCAATCGGACTAGTATAGCCGGATTTTTTTCTTCTTCTCACCTTTCTCTTTCTTTTCCTAATCGGGTGCAACTGACCAGGCGTGCACCACTTGTTCTTCGTCTTCTTCTTTTTTTTAAACGACTACCACCAACCGGTTGACTTCCCTTCTTTTTTTACTCGTTTTTCTTATCCGGCTACTCCCCAGCCTGTTCCCATCTCTCTCTTTTTCCTTTTACTTTTTTTGGAAAAGAGTATATATTAATATCACAGTGATACCAATTACACCCAGCCTCTGCAACAACGCATGCCCTAGCGGCTCTACGGATGCACACAACCCAGAAAAAAGAAAGAAGAATTACAAAAAAGAAAAGTCCCGCTACAGAGAACTAATCCTCAAAGCAATGACACTGACACCATTCGAACAACACCGGTAGTCCTCCACTCCAATAACAACGCCTTCAAGAAGGAAACAGTGCCCAAGCGCCGTCGTTTCCCGATCAAAGATCATGGGTTTTCACCCTGGAGAAAGTCCTCGCTCACAAAACAATGCCTTCAACAAGGTCATTGCCAGGCACAACCAGTTAAGGCCAGACCTTGGATTTTCACCCTGCAAGGTAAGACTGGGAACTCCCCCTGTGTTGTCTTCCCGCACCAGCAGTCACTGCAACGAGTCCCAGATCACGCAGCCAGTTCTCCGTCGCCACAAGAACTAAAATCACCATCGCTACCCTCATATTTCCGCTTTCCTGACATTCTCTACATCTGACATCACCATGGCTCAAAGAATGGCACTTGGTGGGAACAAACAACAGAGCTTCGCAACGCTCCCGCTGAAACCAAATGGCCAGAAAAACAAGGTGCGCATGACCGAATACCTTCCGATCCAGCAATCTCTAGGCATGATACACCCGTGGGAGTTCGCCGGCGGAGCCTTCCGAAACCCGCCTCTCCAGACCAGATCAACGAGGGCAGACATCAAGCAGATATTCATCTTCGTGCGAAAGAAACCAAAGGACCACCTCCTTTATTAGATCTGACGCAGCGATCCCCACACCGCCGGCCGGTTCCCGGAGAACGGATCGAGCAGGCAATTAGGGATAGAGAGCCGATCTAGATCTTCCAACGGAATCCCATCGCCGGCACCTCCTCCACCAGATTGCCACCCGCTCCACGCCGGTAGAGGCCGCCGCCTCCAGATCCAAGCTCCCACGAAGCCACCGCCGGCTGAAGCCGCGAAGACGTCGATGGCGAGGAGGCCCCGTCCAGCGTCGGTGCTCTCCTCCCTACCGCCGCGCTGGGGCTGGGAGGCCAGATCCCCGCCGCCCCATCACCGGCGCCGCGCACTTAGGCCGGCGGACCTCCGGGGGCGACGAGGAGGGAGAAGGATGGAGGGGAGGAGGTGGCGGCGGGGTTAGGGTTTGGCCCCCTCGGTCCCCAGGAGAGGGCGACGCGAGGGGGAGCCTCAGATGATGGTTCTATTTTCCTTTTACTTTTTCTTCTCTCTTGCTTTTCTCTCAACTAACTAATCTCTCTAGCCGGTCCTACCTCCTCCTCACTATTTTTCCTCTTTTCTTTCTAACCGACCAACAAGGAAACAACCAGCCGGATGCGACCAACCGGCCATTCCATTCCTTTCCTATTTCTTTTTTCTTTTCTTTTTCAAACGACTACCACCAACCGAATACAACCAACCAGCCCTTCTCCACCTCTCTTTCAATCAACAGGTCCCACTTCTCCTAGCCGGACACGCCACCTCCTCTTTCTTTTCTTTTCTTCCTTTTTCTTTTCCCCAACCGGACACCTTCCTCCCTCCTCACGCGTCCTTCTCTGCCTGCCTGCAGCGTACAGGGGCACGCGGAGGCCGGCGTGCGCGCGCCGCAGCACCGCAGGGAGCGGAGAGGCCTGTGAGGATGCAGAGATCTCGCGGAGGCGGGCGCAGCCGGGCTGGGGACGCGCGCTGGCTGACGCGGCATAGCAGTGGAGGCGGACGCGCGCGCCGGCAGCGGGCGACCGCAGCGATGAGAGCGGCTTCTGGCCGGCGCAGGCACGGACGGGGCTCGAGGAGAAGGGGCGCGGTGGGGAAGGCACGCAGGCGCGCGGCGGCAGGAGCTTGTGGCGACGTGCTGCGTGGGCTCGACGGGGACCGTCGCGGGGAGACACGGGGACAGGCTCATGTGCGGGCGAACGGGTAGGCCAGTGCGCCGCAACGCTTGCGGGAAGGCGGCGGCGCGGCCGACGGAGGGTACGCAGGTCGGCAGCGGTAGGTGCTGCCACAGGCGCGGACGGAACCTGCCGCGAACGTGGAGATGACGAGGCCGACGAGAACAAAGATGGTGGCGGTTGACGGAGCTTGGCGGCGGTGCGCGCGAGGCTACGCGGACGCACCGCCGGCTTGCCGCACGCGAAGGTGCGCGGCGAGGGAGACCGCTGCGGGCGCGGTAGCGCACAGGCGTGCGGGAGCTCGCGAAGGCTTGCTCGTGGATGGAGGAGGCAGAGGCGCGGACGGGCGTGGCTGTTGCAAAGCCACGCCGAAACAGTCGAGGGTGAACGCAGCGGCACAGACGACGCGGAGGCGGTGAGGATGACGAGCCCCCGAGCCTCTTGGCGAGATGGCGGCCGTGGCGATGAACCCGGAGAAACTCGGCGAGGCGGAGGCGACGACACAGTCCAGCGGCGGCGGCGAGCCCCCGAGAAACTTGAAGGAGAGGAATCGGCGACGACGGCGCGGAGGCGGCGAGCCCCTGAGCAACTCGAGACGGCGTCGGTGCCGATGAAGACGAAGTGGTCCTGTGCAGAACGGAACTCCGGCCGAAGCTATATTTTGCCGCATGGTGGGCGCCAACTGTCGTTGTATTGGGAACGGCAGTACCTGAGAAGGTTAGATTGAGGTGTGGGGACTAGCAGGGAAGCTATCGACAACGTCCGCATGCGGGATTGGATACAAGCAAGCGTAGCTGGACGCAGGAAGTACCCAGGTTCGGAGCCCTCGTGATGAGGTAAAACTCCTACTCCTGCCGGATCCGACTATGGGGGATATATGAACTACAAGTGCTCCTTGAGCTGTATCCTCTAGCTACAGCTTTAAATGCAATGAGACCAACCTGTCTATCTTTACGTGTATATGTGTGCTCGTTTGAGAGAGAGCTAGCTAGCCGAGAGTGATCGATCAGACTAGTACTAGTGTGTGCGGTGGGAATGATCGATGGGTGCCTGTGTGAATGAGTCCCAATGAGTCCCTCCCTTGTCTTATAAAAGTGGCCAAGAGAGATGGTGGGACCCACTTGCCTAACTAGTACTATGCATGGGTCATGCATGATGTAGTGTATAGTATCCACTATTTGCTACATCATCTGATAAAGTAGTATGGGCTTTGTCTTCTTAGTCTTGTCGTTGTCCAGTCCTTGTCCTTCTGCCTTTACGTACGTAACTGCTGGGATCAGATGCTGCTACTAGCTCGTGCGCTGGTCCGGATAGGTAGTAGCAGCAGCGGAGGTTGGTGGCGATCCGGAGCCGGGCGTGGCGTCGATCCGGCCTGGAGAGAGCGATCCAGCCAGAGGAGATCGATCCTCCTGATCGATAGATGGCGGCAGCGATCCGGTCCTGGCCAGCGCTGGGCGCCAGGTGGGCCAGCCGGCCTACCAGCCAGCCACCGGCCGGTCTAGAGCGACCAAGGCCCAGTGGGGGCGTAAGGAGGTAGCCGGCATGAGCCGGGGCGAGCCAGGGGTCGGATGGAGGAGGGCCCAGCCGGGGAGGCTGGGTGGAGCGGTAGTGGGCCGGCTGGGGCGGCCCAGCCGGACGGAGCAGAGGGGGAGCCGGAGTGGGGTCGCGGGAGTAGGCCGGCTGGGTCGGCCCAGCCGGAAGGAACTGGAGGCGACATGGAGCAAGCCGGCTGGGGAGGGGGGCCCAACCGGAAGGAGGGCTCAGCCGGGGGGGCGCTGTCGGGCCGGCTTGGAGGCTTCAGCCGGCCCAGAGAGCGTCTGTTGTTGCTGGTTTTCTTTATTTACCTTGTGTTTTTCCTTTTTAAGCTATATTGAGACGTTTCTTTGGGGTACCCGGGGAGAATACCCCGGCAATGGTGGAAAGCTGCAGCGTAACCATAACGAGCATCTATGAAGCATTCTTCTTATAAAAAAAGAAGAGTTCGATATTGAGAAAAAAGAGAAAAAGAGAAAAGAGATTATGAAAAGAGGAAAGAGACAAAAAAGCACCATCTTCCCATGGTAAATAAGAAGATTGCTGAGATGTTTGTTGTCTTCTTGGCTTCTCATTTTGATATGGGATTCTTCCGTATCATCGGGCAAGGGGTACCCCGTTGGCGGTTCTCTATGATACACATATGCTTACGATGATAAGAACTTACTGGTGACTAAACTTGAGTAGCATGAGGAGCGGCCCTCGTATTCAAGGGACATGAGATTCTCAATTTACAACTTGTCAATGCATATCCTCATATTTGATCATTTTAAGCTTAATCACCTAGAGATGCCTATGATAGGGGCAATGAGAGCTAAAAGCTAGTAAGTATCATAATTTTTGGGAGCTCTTTAGAGACTTTCAATCCATGCTTCCCTCTACGAAAGGCCTTTTGTTTTACTTTTTAGTTGAGTCAGTAAACCTATTCCCTTATATCTCAGCAAGTATTTTGAGTTGTTGTGTTTCATTCATTCATATGATGATTTATTCAATCATGTTTCTTATGTTCCTTGTTTTGCACATTGCTCTTATCTCGATGTTTACTACTTTGAAAGCTTTCATTGAAAAACCAGTTATTTGTGAACTCCAACAAATTATCAACTATTCTTTGACCAAGAGCTAAGTTTGCCATTACCAATTATGATTCACTTTATGTATCTTTATTGTGTTTCCTTTGCTTATTGCAAGTTAAGTTATATAATAGTGAGTTGTCTTCTATTATAATCTATGTATTGATGAATGTGATGCTTCTAGTCCGTATTCTTTTATCGACTCTTCACTCCATAAACCTGAGGTCATGTTTATTGAGCTTAGTTTCGCTTGGGGACAAGCGAAGTCTAAGCTTGGGGGGAGTTGATACGTCCATTTTGCATCACTATCCTATGTCATAATTCACTATTATTCATTGATATATTTTGTATTGAGAGGTGATACTTATGTTATTTCATCTGTTTTTGCATGGTTGATGACTTTTGGAGCATGGACCGCTGCAGTCAGGATTCTGATGAAAAAAGAGCTGTTTGGAGGCAAAATTCGCGAAGATCAGAAAATCCGGGAAAATACATGGAAAATCCTATTTTTCCAGAAGACGAAGGAAGCTAGAAGGGGGGCTGGAGATGGGCCACAGGGGGCCCACACCACCCCCTGGCGCGGGCCAGCTTAGGCCGCGCCACCAGGTGGTGTGGCCGCCCTGGTCCACCCCTGGCACTCCCATCTGGCGTATATTTATCCTCTCGAAACCCTAAGACTCGGGGAGCGACCACAGAAAGATTCCGCCGCCTCTCTAGGGCGGAAAACACCGAGAGAGAAAGATCTCTCCGGCAGACAGATTTCTGCCGGGGGAATTCCTTCCCGGAGAGGGGAGATCGTCGCCATCAACACACCATCAAGCTGGACTTCATCGAGATCATCATCATCATCATCACCACCATCATCATCATCAGCACCCTCATCACCATCTCCATATTGCTGTAACAATTGGGTTGAATATTGCATAGTTCATAGGGGAAACTTTCCCGGTGTTGATTACTCTTTGCAGTTGATGCTATTAAGTGAACTATTTAATTATTGTTTATGTTCAGATTGTTATACATCATTATTCCATCTCTGATCATGATCCATATGATGTCTTGTGAGTAGTTTGTTTTGTTCTTGAGGACATGGGAGAAGTCATGTTGTTAGTAGTGGAATTGTGTTGAGAAAGATTCAATAGTTTGATATTTAAGTTGTGGTGTACTTCTTCTAGCGGTGTCATGTGAATGTCGAATACATGACACTTCACCTATATGGGCCTAGGGGAATGCATTGTGTATTTGGCTACTAATTGTAGGGGTTGCCGGAGTGATAGAAACCTGAACCCCCGTTAGAAAACGATTGCACAAGGGACGTAAGGGTCTTAGAGTTTAAAGTTGTGGTTAGGTTTCTACCTTAATTACTATCTTGTACTTACGGATGTTTGCAAGGGGAATAATCACAAGTATGTATTAGTCCTAGGAAGGTCGGTACGTTAGCACAGGTTCACCCACACAACACTTAGCAAGCTAAAGAAGATTAATCAACTATATGAAGCGAAAGCACTTGACAGTCTTCCCATGTGTCCTCGAGAAAGTTTGGTCACCTTAAGTAATACAACCGGCTTGTCCTTTGCTGCATAAAGGATTGGACTACATGCTGCATTTATTCCTACTGTCTTTTATTTATTCGTACTTTGTTTACTTGCTTTATCAAAAACCCCTAAAAATCCGTTTGCTAAGTATTTGCAGAGAATTCCTGATCCATACCTCTAGCCAGCACCTTCTTCTCCTCGTTGGGTTCGACACTCTTACTTATCGAAAATACTGCGATACACCCCCTATACTTGTGGGTCATCAGTGCCGATCTCACGAATTCAGATGGTTCACTATATATTCAAATTAAGTGCTAACTATTTCTAACTAATGGTATTTACATCTACACTATAATGATTTATCTGGCACTATCTATTCGCCCACTTTGATATCTAATATTACATTTTGATGCTTTGCATTTTGACATTTCAAACGCATTGCATTCCACAATTTTCTTTATTCCAATCTTATAATATAGAATTTCATTACTATTAATTAAATCGTAGTAATTA
Organism: Avena eriantha; assembly: GCA_910589775.1. Lineage (NCBI taxonomy): Eukaryota > Viridiplantae > Streptophyta > Magnoliopsida > Poales > Poaceae > Avena > Avena eriantha. The sequence goes on along the minus strand of OU342740.1, from coordinate 397,961,308 downwards.
GATTCTCTTTTATCTTTAATACCCTTTGTTGATGAAACACTTTGATCATATCAAATAGTTTCATAATCATGTTTATTTGCGATAACTTCTTTGCAAAATTTAAACAATCATATAATGTTAATCACCATTTTGTTGAAACACAATACATCGAATATGTATTCAATTTCAACAATTCATCAAAAAAAATGTATTCTTTGCAATACACGGTGTTTAAGTTATTTTGCCGAACTTAGGCATGATTCATATGTGATAAGAAATCAAATGACTTTCACATATTATCACATAACTATGAATTTAAACAATGGTTTCATTCATTAATGAATATATCATTAAAATGGGAATTTTCAAAGCATTTTAAATATTTTACAAATGTTCATGCATTATCAATTAGTTTCATAACCAGGATAATTCACACATAATCGAACAGGACATGAACATGAATAGAAATCATTCATAAAAGCAGAACAACTGTTTGTTACAAACTCATATGAATAACCGTCTCACGAAGTGTGAGACACACTGAAGAAGTTCATAATATATCGATTACAATAATCATCCTAAAACGATAAACTAAGTGATAAATGTCGAGGGAGAGTGTCATTGGCCATCATCATCATGCTCGCCATAAACACGCAATGTCACCTCCTCTCCAGCAAGCAACTCTCATGCAGAAGGACCTATTTTCAGCAAAACAGAATAAATATCAAATATACTTAACACTGCAATATGTGTTTGCAAGATTATAACATTTATAAAATTGTATATCAAATATATACCTTTGTCATCGATGACCTCTCCGGCAATGGGTTCAACCTTCACATTCCTGAGATGTGATATGAACCTGTGGAAATCCTGTGTTTCCGCACCGCCTCTCATAATGCAAATCCTGGCATGTGCTTGGTAGCTTGGTGGCAGCGACTGCAGCACAATGCCATTTGCAAAAGAGCTCTTCATCCAGCTATCCAGGAAGTAAACAGGAATCATGTACGCATCATGCATGCGCCCCAAGTGGTCTTCAAGTGAAGAGTTGTCTTCCATCTTAATGGAGAGGAAATCTCCCATCAGCTCATGCTCCCTTATGCGCGCTTGTTCCTCGAAATGTGACCTAAGCTATACCATTTTCGTACGAGGGTCAAGATTACCCACGACTAGCCACAGCTCATCCACCATCCTAAAATGCATCGTCACTAATATGAAGGTGGACATCTCATGATGGTAATAGCGGTATTCCCGCTGCTCCAGGGTCTCTAAGATCCATCTCGTTGAGTATATAGTCGACCACGTCATTCTTGCTAAGGAGAACATGGAGACGCGCAACCCACATAGGGAAGTTGGATCCATCTAACTTGAGCTTCTCTCCATCTAACCAATCGTTAACAGGGAAGGTAGCATCAGGGAGAACCATTTTCTACATTTATAATTGCAAAAGGAATTTTAGACTAAGTTTATAATTAAGTGAGTTAAATAATAACTCCACTAAAAACACCTATCCCCAGAAGGGTTCTAGTGATTACATGATCCCTTTCCCCCACATCTCCCTCGATCGTCACGGCCATCAATGTGGGTGTTAGGGTGGACTTTACTAGTCGATCACATCATTCATGTGACTCGTGCTTGATCTTTCGATCACTGTGTTACGAGGCCATGTCTACACATGCTAGGCCCGCTACCTCAACCTTAGTGTATTTGTTGTGTAACATGTCTTACACCCACTGTATGTGAATGTAGATATGTCTGACAGCCGATCGTCATGGCCTGCCTCATACCGAAGAACTTTCTTGGTGGTGCACAACAAGGGAGAACACTTTCATTAGTATTTTATTAGGTATCATCTTATTAGGCTACCACCGAGTATCTAATACTAGCACACAATAATATATACAAACAATAAACATTGAATGTAAGAGTGATGCGATATGGTCCTTCTCGTTGTGATCTCCATCCAGCACCTCCGGATTCCAGTGCTAGGGTTCCGGCACCATAGGCACCAGGGTACAGGTGCCTTCCGGCATGGTAGTCCGTCACCTCTGTGACCGTCTACTACTACTTAGCAACATAAGATAATTACTTTACCTTTTCCAAAACCATATCACATCACAACGCCCCCAGCAAAACAAAGTTAGACGCCTCTACTTTATCTTTGCATGTTTTACGTGGCTGAGTGGGCTTTCGCGTAAGAACCGTTCTTACCTATGAACTATCACCACAATGCTGATCAAGTAGTTGTCTATACTACACCCCTTTCGGGGCCCTCCGTTGAAAATGGTATACCAACTAATGCGAGAGAGATAGACAACCCCCAAAGCCACTTTATACGGTACAAGTCGTATGTCAAGCGGGGACCAGTCTCGCGAATGAACGCGTAAAGTATGTTGGGGGCCGCTTCATCAAGCATTGCTATAGTATACACAAGTACACGTGGGAGGGTAACAACTAAAAGATCAACGCCCACATGCTACATCTCGTGTGTTCTACCCATACTAGCAATACTACGCATAGATCTTGCTCTGATACCACTATAGGGGCTCGCGTATGAAAACAATAAAATTTTACCCTACGCCCTTGAACCCCCTTTGTTGCTAGGACCTATCTATTAGTAATGCAGTAACGGGAGGGCCTTTTCGTGAACTTAGCCTTGAAGACCAAAAGCGTTGTCAACGCTCGGGAGAGCATGGTTGATGTAGACACGTTGAAGCCGACCTCAAGGTCGTGATGAAGTCCTCGCGCTCCTGTGGCTCCAACAACTTGTAGTGCCTCAAATGTTGCACCTTGCAGGGAGTTACATGCATCTGGTGCATGGCGATGACTCCCGCTTTCCTGATCTAGCAGCAGTTGCGGAAGTAGAGATCCTGGATCCAAATCATGTAGCGTGATTGCGCTCCACGGTGAAGATATCTCTCGCTCGCATAGTCCGAACTTGGGACCACGGTCACGGGAGAGAGAGAGATATCGATTGGAGATCTCCCTAAAAGTGAGGAAACCTTTATTGAATATTGTGTTTCTTTATTTGGTCAAAATACCCCCACTATATATAGGAGGAGGGGAGGCACTCCCTCCCTCAAAGTCCTGGGGTGGGACTAAACAAGGGAGGAGGTGGGATGAGGCGCCGCTGGCCACCCTACCATGGCCCCCACGTAGGGGCTAGCCCACTAGGGATGCAGCCCCCTCTCGGGCCCTTTCCCCTCCGAGATTTGGCCCATTAAGCCTTTTAACCCTTTAATTGATTATCTCTTTATTAAATAATTATGAATAAATGATTAAATCAATATTTAACATTCATTCACATATTATTCAATCTCCGTGGCAATGGAACACCTTCCACCTCCATTCTGGACATCCTCCGGACTTATCGAAACCCATCCAGTTTTCTCTCCTCTCTTTCTTCGGTGATTCTACCGATCCTATAAACACTCTCTAAGAATCACCAAGCCCTTAAGCATGATACCCCATGGTTCGGGAATACTCCAGACATGGTCGGGACACTCCCGGACCAATGATCAACAGAGGGACATGGATGGCCATGTGACCCCTGTGCATTCCATGAAATCTTTCGTTGTTTGAACCATGAACGTTGTGTCATATTCCTTTTGTCTCTCGATACTTGCATTTCCAGAGATCTGATCAATGATATCACCATGTCGATTTCAATCTCATTACCTACAAATGCTACTTGACTCATTCCGACAAGCGACATCCCTGTGATCAAATCACACGCTGCGCAGCTATTGGATATAACTTCTCCGAGTGGGCCCTCGAGTATCTTTCCGTCACGCGGATGGACAAATCCCGCTCTTGATGTATAATGCCTCTACTGTTCCCCTGAATACCTGAACACACCTTTATGATCACCGTTTAACCATGTGATGTTTGATGCTGTCAAAGTACCCTCGGGAGACCGTGATTGATATAGCCTCATGGTCTAAGAAATAGTTCACTAGTCTATTCTAATCATCATAACTTGAACTTCGTGACATGATATGGTCACGATATTTAGGTTGGGTATTAGTTCATCATCTCATTCTCAGAATGAAGTGACTCCATTTCCAACTAGCATAAATGCCACATGATCAGGAAACCGTGATCATCTATTGACCAATGAACCAGTGACTAGAGTTTCACTGGGAACCCCTGGTTGTTTATATATCACACGTGTATTGACGTTTCCTTTCAATACATTTATAGCATGATACAAAACTTAATAATAAACTTTATGAAATATGATAATAATCCTTATTACTTTTTGTCTCTAGGGCATATTTCCAACAGGAAACCCCACATCCTGTTAAATGGCAGACACTAGGCTCCAAAGACAGCGCCTTCAAGAAGGTAATGGCGCCAAAGCGTCACCGCTGCCTGGTCTAGAGCGGACCGTGGATTTTTCATCCAGAGCCCGACGATGGAGGGACCTAGACCCTCGACAACGCCCTCAAGAGGGAACATGGCGCCCGAAAGCCCCACCGTCACCGGCACCAGCAACGTCAGGCAAGATTTTCACCTGGGTATCACATCTAGTGTCTAGCAAAGAGTCCCCGGCAACATAGGTGGAGATCGGAGTAGGAGAGACACAAGGATCTGCAAGAGAACAAGAGAGCTCTCAAACATGATCGTCCCACATCGTGAACCTTACCGCCCTCACAGTCAAGGAAGTCGTCCAACACCTATCATAACGGAGACTGCCGCCAAGCCACTGCCACGCCCACCAACCAGGGCCGCCGCCCCGTCAACCAAACCCCCCTACTCGATAGCCCACACCGCACGCTAGAAATGTAGCAGCCTAAGGGTAGTCGACACCATTTGCCTGCAACACCATAGAAAGGCACGCTTTTGTGGGCGAGATCCCATGATCTGTCCAGCCAAGAATCTTGTCCTGTAGATCCTAACCACTTGGAACTTTGTGGAAAAAGAAAAGGGGAGGGAGGAGACAAGGCTAGTGCAAAGTAGCACCGACAGCATGTGGTTGCCTTTCCCAACATGGCCTTGGTGTGACCATGGTCACCCTTGACCAGATCCACCGATCTTGGGCACTGTCCCTGGGTCGATCTGCTGCTTGAAGGACCTAGTGTTGCCTCCATCGACCGAAGAGCATCAGAGGACACTAGAGGGAGTCGAACCTGTGCCGCCTAGCACCATGGTCAAGCCCTGCTTTCGCAAGCGCCCTGGGATAGAGATTGGGTGCGCCCCCAAGGAACTGCGGGCATCACTCGGAGATGCCTTGCTGCCGCCGTCCTTGAAGGGAACGTGGGATTTCCTGCCGGCTAACTCCGGCAGCAACGAGGGGAGGGAAGGGAGGATGACGAGGTGTTGTGGCGGCTAGGGTTGTTTGCCTCCCGAGTCGCCCCGAGAGGAGTGGCGCGGGGGTGTTTTTCATAAGAGATGTGGGCCTTAATGGAATTTGGGCTTGCTGGTAGGGACTAATAATCAGGATGATCTAATTATGAGGAGAATTGATAGAATCTTTGGCTAATTTTGAAGCTCAATTCCCTCTAGCAAATGCTAAAGCTTTGACTAGAATTGGGAGTGATCAAACCCCCGTTATTTGGGACTCTGGTGAGAATTGCTTCCCCAAGGGAAGTAGGTTTAAATTCGAAAAAATGGTGACTTACCAGACCTGATTTTAGAGAGGTTGTAGTCAAATCTTGGTATTTTTAGGTGAATAGTACCAATGTGCCAAACATTTGGCAAGGCAAGGTGATACTATTTAGGAAACTAGCTAAAGGGTGGAATATTAACCTATAGGCATCCATTAGAAAGCATAGGAAAGACCTCATGGATGAGTATGATGTTCTTGATATTAAATGAAAACACAAATCTAACTGAACTATCCCTCATGTGTAATTCACTCCAGGTTGAACTATCCCTCGTGTGCAATTAATGTTTCAAAAGTAGCATGAATTGCTCACTGAAACTGGGGTAACTTCTTGAAAGGTTGCGAAAGTAGAGATTGTATTGATATTGCAAGAGGTGATTACATCGTGAGCCCTTAGGCTGTTTATATAGTACTAGAAGACTTGGGGGGCAAGAAGACTACTAGAGATAGAATTGGATTACACACTTAAACTACCAAATATATCTAACCGTAACATACTCCAACACCCCCCGCAGTCGGATCGGTAGTGACGCGGACGTTCTGACTGAAGAATAAGATGAAAGTGAGGTGGTAGCCCTTGTTGCCGATGTTGATGTAGCCGAGAGTGAGGGTGCTATAGTTGTGGTCAATGGTGCCATTGGGGAAGTCGTCGCCGTTGATGAAGTCGATGATGTTGTTGTGTTGTGGTTGACGTCATTGTTGAGCCTAGAGAATTCGCCGTAGTAGTTGAGATAGACGTAGTTTGGATCGAAGTAGCTCGACCCGCAATGCCTAGCTTGCTAGACTCAGGAGCGTATCGGGGACGAAGGCACGCATGGTGTTGCCAATACCGGGCGTGCGAAGACAGGGACCGTCATGAGCCATGCGTGCTAGAGCCGGATTGAGGAGCAAATAAAATTTTCCGTAAACGACGGTGTAGAAGTTATACGCCGTATCCGAGTAGACGAAGTGGCTGCAAGAAGAAAAATTGAGCACAGACTTGTGCAAATAAAAATTAGACTACGTCTCTGGCGGCAAGGTTGTGGTGGACGAAGATGATGGTGGTAGTTGTCGATGGTGATTGAATTGTAGCAGTAGTCGATTTCGGGGATTAGACCCATATTTTCCGCTTGTATGAGCGTGGCATCGCTCGTGGAGAAGAACTTGTTGTAGTTGACATGACCACGATCGGTGGTAGCGGCGACGATGTGGCGATGTTGTTGGTATAGATGGTTGTCAGCGATGATGACTACAGGTGATGAAGGTGCAACCCTTTGTTGACGGTGAGGCGCGTACTCAGGAACGTGCGTCCCGATAGATGTTGACGAAGACGGACCGGCATGGAGACGATGTCAGGACGGAGCAGCCGACGCAGCGCGTGAAGGCGTCCCTTGGGGTGCCACGCGGAGCTTCCTTGCCATGATCGTTGATGATGATTTACCGGAGTTGAGTCGAAGCCGAGGTTGAAGTAGAGGCACGCAATGACAACATGCGGCTGTGGACGATGCTTTTGGTGGCTAAAATAAAAATAGATCTAATAGTAAAAAGAAATTTTCTAGAACTACTAAACCGATCTAGGGAATTGGAAGAAAAACTAGCTACAAGATGCGATGCCCCCGACGGAGACCATGGAGATCGACCTCGCCGAGGGCAGCACGGCGGAAGCGGTGGCTAAAACCTAGGCCGAGGAGCGACACGCTCTGATACCATGAAAGGTTGCGAAAGTAGAGATTGTATTGATATTACAAGAGGTGATTACATCGTAAGCTCTTAGGCTGTTTATATATTACTAGAAGACTTGGGGGGCAAGAAGACTACTAGAGATAGAATTGAATTACAAAATTAAACTACCAAATATATCTAACCGTAACATACTCCAACACTTCTGACTACCAATCATGCATTGTTGACATACATGAGAATAAACCATGTTTGTGTCGATGCTTCTTTTTGAGACAAGAGAAATGTAAAATGACATTGGAATAGAGATTAACTTGGTAAGATCACAAGCCAAAGAAGATGAAAGGTATTATGGGACAAAATCCCTTCCACATTCTTGGTACTCATGAATTAGAAGATATGTCTAATGACATTGGAATACAGATTAATCATTTAGATTCACATTCTAGTCATAGTATTTTATTTCCTGCAGTAGAAACATCTAGTACTTCACATACTGAAGAATAAGATGGTATAGCTGAAATTTGGATTAGTTTAGTTTGTAAATCTCGGGGCAAAGAACCCCAATAAAAAAGGTCAATGTTAGTTGGTTTCTGGAATAGCAGAAGCCTTTCTACACCTTGTAGAAAAAAGTATAGAGAGGATAACCTCATTCCTCTTAGATTAGATTACAATGGTTTTTAGGAAAATAAAAAGGATACTTTCAGTAATCCCTTCGTGAAAACATCTTAGGAAATATGAAAACGCCTCAGCCCCGACGCGCTCGTCGGGCGCCGACGCCACGCCGCCCCTGCCTGCCTCCCTGCTTGCCCCCGCCTCCCCCAGATCTAGACACGCCTAAGGCACCAGACCAAATCCCCAATTTTTTTTCTTTTTTTCTTTCTAAACTTGCCTTGATCCTTTCGTGAATCTAGGGATCTACAAATTTTCTTTTTGGGGATTTTTTCATTCAGTTCGTGAATCTAGAGCTGTATGGATTTGCTATAAATCTTGTTTGGATCATCAAAATTCGAGATCAGATAGTGTATGATCTCATATGGATCTTTCATTTGCTGAATCTACATTGAAACATGCATAAATCTTGTTAAGCTTTACATTGTACAAAATGTATTGTCAAATTTTGTATGAATCTTTTGAAAAATCTTTGATGTATTCTCATATTTTTGATGAATCTATGGTGAATCATTGTTGATTTTGGAAGAATCCTCTATGAATCTTACATGAATTTAGCATACTTGTATGAATCTTTAGGTATATGGAACTTGTATGAAACTTGTGTGATTTTCCCTTGAAAAATCTGTGAAAAAATTCCATCTGTATAAAAAAAACTTGTATGATTTTTGATGAATATTTTGTCCGACTTGACAAATCAGCGACGAAATAGGTATAAAACTTGAAAACACTAGGGGCTCAACAGCAAAACTGCAATAAACAAAAAATTAAGGTGGAAGGGTTAGTCTGTCAAAATACTAGCACGAATGTCCAACAAATAGAGGGCTAAGATGGTGCCCGGGGCCCCTCCTAGGGGGCAATGCATTTCCGATTGCGCATGCAGGTCTGATGGAACGCGAGCAGCAGGTCCGGGCTGAGGCATGTACAGTGTCTTGTGACATCAGGCTCTTACGGTTGTCACGTACGATTTTGGTTTTTTTTACATGATTTTGGTTTAGTTGGAGAAGAGAGAATAAAAAAAGAGAAGGTTGTCTTTCTTTATCTAAGAGATGATCCTTTAAAAATAAGAGAAGACTATTTTTCTTTATTATATCTTGTGTCTTCTCTTATCAACACAATTTGTACTATTCCGTAAGAGCTGACAATAAGAGTTGACAATAAGAGATGACCATTATAATTCTTAGAAATGACAATAAGAGATGATCATTATACAACTTATTTCTATTGCCTTCTCTAGATTATGTGGAGGGCTAAGAAAAGACATGCCTTCTCTAGCATTGTACATGCCTTGATGAGCGTATCGCGAAGCACTACCCGTCCCCCGCGGATATTTGCCCCTCGTATCCCCCGGTCCCCAGCTGACACGTGTCCCAAAATCCCCTAGTCCCGCTTTTGCAAAAAAAATGTTCGTTCACGAGACAAAACGTAAAAGATGATCTCGTGGGAGACCTCGCGGGAGTTTCGTCAGAGAGTATGTAGCAAAAAAATTATGCTAATGTAGTAAAACCGGGGAATAATTGTAGCAAAAAAATTGTACTAGTTTAGCAAAAACCCAATTTCGCCGGAGACATCGCCAGGATCTCGCTAGAATTCATATAGCATTCATCGCCGGAGTCAGCTTGAAGGTTGAGAGGGGATGAGCGCCAGAGCGGGCACTACTGGCGGGCGAGGGCCTGCGTGCGAGCGCCGTCCTTGGTGGGGATGAACGAGATTATGCTGCGGAGGATGTCATCAGGGAGTTTGCTGATGAGATCGCCGTGGCTGGGGGGGTTGCCGTCGCCGTTGTCATGTCGTGCTAGTTTCAGCGGCCTGCCTTCTCCTTCTCCCCCTGACTCGCGTCTTTTGTCTCAGGTTTCCGCCGCCCCCGCCTTCTTCTTCTTGGCAGCCGTGGGTGCCGCCGCGTTCTTCTTCTTCATACCCGGCGTCCGACGGTCGGACAAACGGGGATTTGGGGGGTTTACTATCGTGATGGCTTGGGGCTTCGATTGCTACGATGGACAGTTGTGTGGCCGCTGGGGAATGGAACGGGGAGCCGGGGCGGAGCACTGGATAGGGTTAGGGTTGGACGCGCCGCCGCGTCATGGAGAAGCTTGGTGGGGAACGATTTTTTTTAGATGGTGGGGAACGAAATTTCAAGGGAAAATTGGTTCAGTACAAGAGATCTGAACTTTTGAAAAATACCACTGAAAGATTGGGCTCTAGAAAAATACTACCACCGAAAGGTTGGTCTGCTATGAATTTCTACCATCACCGTGAGGTCAACGTGAACTAGGCTGTCATGGTGGTGTCACGGCAGATGCCACGGATAGGCTAAAGGTGGGGACTAATACACGCTAGGGGAATCCAGGGAGGGATAGTGAAGTTATTCTCCACACAGATGTTTATATTGCTCTGTGTCCAAGATTACAAGTGCTCCTTGAGCTGTATTGGCGAGAGGAGGAAGAAGGAGCTCTCTTACTCTCACCCACAGATAGCGCCTAAAACCCTAGCACCAATAGAGAAAATCCAATCAACTAGAGATCAACCAACCCCTTCTACTGAAATCCTAGCCCCTCTTTTATAGAGGGAGCTCGGGATCTGCCTAGGGCATACGTGGAAGCATATTTCTAAGAATATGCTCCCCCCCAAAGTAGCAAGCCGACCGGGGTGCTTTTCCCCCGCGTCACTCATGCTTTAGCTATGTGAGCCTCTACGGCGCCCGCGTCAGCCGACATGGGCTTCGTCACCCTTGTCAGCCACACCCCGGTGGTCCTGTCCTTGCTTGCTTCGCTCAGGTAGTGCGTACCGGGGCTTCTTTTGACTAGCGAGATTTCTTCCTTCTCCTGGAAGCTAGATATGGCCCGGATCATGGTTGATCCGGCCACACCTGTTCCTGCATACAAGTAAAACATGCACTTCCGACTTACTGCTTAAGTCGGATGAGACTTAGTTAGGCGAACGCCCCCCGGTCCGGGTTACCTCGTGATTCGGCCTGCCTTGAGGTGACCCGGCCAGCATCCGCTTTGACTTTGCCGAACCTCGGCTAACTTGGCCTTTATACCCCGGCGTGACCCTACCCGGGGGTATCCCCCCAACATTAGTCCCCGAAGCTAGTGCGTTGTTAGCTGCCTTGGCCGCTAAGGCCACATCAGGTTCAATTTCAAGCTCCAGTCGTTATTTCCGAGTTACCTCTTTACCTCGGATTATATGGATTTACGTTCCCTTCGCACATTCCAAGTTCTCACTTGCCGGCCGGGTTACCACTTCAACTCGGACCTCATGGTTTTACTTTCCCTCCACACATGCCAAGTTTTCACTTGCTGGACGGGTTACCATGGTTCGATCCGGGTCTTGTTTCCTTCTCTCGTACGCCATCCCATGTGATGGGTAATCATTTTGTCGTCTTATTTTAAGGGCCTGCACAGTAACCGCCGCAGTAATTGTCAGTTATCACTGCGCGTGGGTCACGTCATGCCTGCCTCCATGTTTCTCGCATCAAAGTGTCACGTCATAGGATTCTCTCCGCTCCGTGGCCCTCCGTGTGGCTCCCCGCTGATTGGTCCGGACAGGGGATACATGGCCACTGCGTGTGGCTGGTCCGCAGGATACGATCCCACTCACCGCTGGTGGGAGTGGTTAAATAGCGGAGGGGTGCTTCCCTTAGGATCATTCTCCTTTCGCGCCCCTCTGCCCGTTGCCCTTTTTCTTCATCTTCCTCGCGACTGCGCCGCCGCCAGTGATACCAAATAGCAGTATCGCCGCCGCGCTTCTCCATCGCACCTCTGCGTCGCCGCCACCGCGACGCAAATCTCTCGCCACGGGTCCTCGTCAATCCCGGCCACTGTCCCCCGCCGCCTCTAGTGCCAGCGAGGGCCTCGAGGACCAGATGATGGAAGAAGAACTCATCGTTGCTGAACAGGGGATGGAGGAGGACGCCGTGGCGGCGGACCGTGGTGCGTGGGCTGGCTCCTGGGTCTGCTAGGACGACCTGGACTGGCTCTACCGGACCAGACGCATCCTCGCCGGTGTTGCGGCTCGCTTCGCCTCCTCCAAAATGGCCCCCTCACCCAATCCGGGGGAATTCGTCGTGTTCTTGTCTCACTTTCAACGGGGCTTCGGGCTGCCGGTGAGCGATTTCTTCCAGGATTGGCTCAGTACCTACCAGCTCCAGCCGCACCATCTTCTAGCCAATGCCATTACTTCTCTCTCTGCCTTTGCTTCTACGATCGAAGGCTACACCGGACTGTGGCCCACGAAGGAGCTGTGGATCCGGTTTTTCAGCCTTCGTCGCAACGTCATCCCCAACATCCACACTGATCCGGAGGACAAGCGGCTCACTCAGTTCGGAGCGGCTTCCATCTCACCCCGGAGGTTTTCTGTTTTCCCCCGGGTCACAGGGTTAGAGTCCTGCAAAGGGTGGGCCCGGACGTTCTTTTACGTACGGAACACAGGCGCCGAAGACTTAATCCGGCTGCTCCCCTATACTCTGGGTCCACCTAACCCGGATCTGTGGGACGCCGTTCCCAAGAAGCCCACGGCCTTGGCCAACCAGGTCAACAAAAGATTCGTGGAGCTGAAGGAGCTCGGGCTACGCAACGAGGATGCAATGATCACTTTCGTGCGCAACCGAATCTCCCCCCTCCAGAAGCGCACCCACAAGGTGTGCCACATGAGCTTCGGCCGCGATCCCAACCGGACTTCATCCTTCGAGCTGAGCAACACGGAGATTTATCGTCGGGTTAAGGCTCTCTTTACCACCCACAAGGACTTTCCGAGTGGACTTGGGGGATTGAGCATTTTTGCCGCGACCGGCTTCCTCCCACGGTAAGCTTCATGTTGCAAACTTACCCTGGACTAATTATACGTTGGTTATTGTTGCGTTTTTGACTCTTTTGTTCATTCCTTTCCTCAGCAATTCCTTCAGCAAACCCTCGAGGACGGCACCGATCCGACCCTTAAGTGGGCGCCGGACCGGGAGACTCCGGATGAGGAAGAGCCGGACCAGGAGATGTTCCTCCCCATGACCGACGCCACGAAATGGCCCACGGGTAAATCCTCTTCTATTAGAGATTAGCCCGATGATGAAGATGACTCAGAGACCGAGGTGATTGAACCTGTTGAGGCTGTCCCCCTTTCTTTTGCTTTTCCACCATCAGCTCACCCCGATGGTCATATCCACGAGGATCCTCCCCTCGCTACGGGCGAACCTGTTCCGGTGGCATCGAAGAAGAAGCGCGGGGCTTCCACAAGTTCTTCCTCCGGACCTTCCCAGCCCTCTAAAAGGCGAAAGAAGTCCGAGGACAAGACTGCCTCCAAGCCGGCAGGCAAGGCCCCAGCACGAAGGGCTCGGAAACCCAAGGAGGCCGAAACCTCAGATGCGTAAGTCATTCTTTCTTCTGTAACTTGTTCTTCCTTACTTCGTTGTAATTTTTCTTCTGACCTTATTTGATTTTGCAGGGCTCCGGTGGAGGTCCCTCAAAGTGGATCTAGCATCTCTTCACCTCTCCGACCTAGCCCTTCTCCCCGTCATGATGACGAATCACGTCCGCTGAGCCCAATTCCAGAGGGTTCTGCGGCCGCTCCAGGTTCTGCTCAACCTCGGCAAGAGGAGGGTAACCTTGGAGCGGGGGAGACCGGCCCGGCCGAGGCGACGGCATCCACCACCTCGACAATGCCGCAACCAGCAGCCACTGAGGCTACCTCGGCCCTAGCACCAGTTCCAGTACCAGCAACCGGACCAGCACCAACTCCAACTCTGGCATCAGCACCAACTCCGGCTGCGAAAACATCGGCAGCGGCACCAAGTCCAGCAACAAGAGCACCAGCGCCTAGCTCCTCTGCCTTGTCCGAGTCTTCTCAACCTCGGCGAGGAGCTACCCCGGCCGCTCCTAAGGGGAAATCCGCTGCAACGGCTTCCTCTTCCCAGCAAGTCAAGGACAAGAAGGCTCCGGACGCTACCAAGCCGACATTTGTCGAGGCTGGGCAGCGTACCCTCGTATCAATGCTTCCTTGGAAAGCTCCAGTAGCGAAGGACGCCCCTGCCGAGCCAACTGATGCACAGCAGATGGTTCTGCACACCAGCCCAGCCCTTGCCTTGATTGAAAGGAAAGAAGCACACGCAAAGGGCTTGGTGGCGCCCCATATGCCTAGCGGTGAACGATACCCTCCGAGCCTGATAGAATTCGTCATGAACTGGAATAAGGCGGAGGTCGTTCAAGACGCTGATCTCCCGGAGAAGTTCGGCCCTGCCGAGTTTTCCGCTCAGATGAACACAGCCGCAAAGGCAATTAACCTTGCTGGGCGAATGATGGAGGTATGTCGCTTCCCCTTTACATGTTGTAGATAATAACCATTAGTCCCCGAGCCTCCGGGGGAGTAACTTGTTACTCGGTCGGATGCTCTTTAGTAAACTAACGTAGCTCCATGAGAACTTCAAATATGCACACACCTAGAGCCGGGTTAAGTTCCACTTGGCCCGGATTTTAGTACACTTCGAATATGCACACACCTAGAGCCGGGTTAAGTTCCACTTGGCCTGGATTTTATTACACTTCGAATATGCACACACCTAGAGCCGGGTTAAGTTCCACTTGACCCGGATTTTAGTACACTTCGAATATGCACACACCTAGAGCCGGGTTAAGTTCCACTTGGCCCGGATTTTAGTATACTTCGAATATGCACACCTAGAGCCGGGTTAAGTTCCACTTGGCCCGGAATTTAGTACACTTCAAATATGCATCGAGCTAACTTGTGTTTGTCCTTTTCAGGTGACCACCAATCGCCGGAGTGCTGAATTCCAACGTTTGCTGGATACCCACAAGCTGCTACGTGCAAAGCAGGCTGCACTTATCGCGGAATACGAGAAGAGGGGTAAATTTCTTCCTTAGCGCTTCTTCATTTTGCTTCATTTTCCTTTGCCGGACTAACCTCATCATTCGGTTTCCGCAGCTGGGGTGGAAGCTGAGAACATCATTATGCGCAAAAATCTGGAGCAGATCAAGGGTAAGTCATTTCTGTCGGACTTTGCCGTGCTTTCCATTCCATTTTCTCCTTGGCTCGGCCAACATTCATACCTCGGCTCTGCCGGGCCAACACACTATTTCAGCATCGCTTGAAGATAGTGTGCCCGTGCCTGATATGATGCTGCATTTTCTCAAACAAGCAGGGCAACACCAAGACGAGCTAAAGAAGAAAGATGACGAGCTGGCCCTCCTCCGAAGCAAGGACGCTGAGATTGCCAAGTTCAAGGCTGAGATGGAGAAGATGAAGGCCCAGCACCAATCCGAACTTCAAAAGGCTGGTCAGAACTACACAGAAGAGCGCGAACGCCTCAACCTCCAGATCGCCAAGGACCAGGATCTTCTCAAGGAATCCGGCATCCAGCTTGAGTCGGCGAACGCTGAGCTTGAGCAGCTTCGGAAGAGACGCGATGACTGCACTAAGGAGCTGAACCGGGTCCTCAGCCATATATCACTTAAGTTCCTTTCCCCTTTTCCGACCTACTTCCCCGGGTTACTTCATATGTATTTTCTTGACCTTCCTCCTCTGCCTCGCTTCCAGGCAAATTTCTAGAGGGCACTCCTATTGCGAGCGCAGCAGTTGCCAACTTCCGTCGACAGAGGGGTACTCCGGCCACTTCTGATGGTGAAGGGATTCCTTATGATCTGGAGGATCTGTTGGTCAGCTTGTCAGCTCGCGTGGAGCTCATCAAAAACTACGACAAGGACATCCTCGGCGCTGCAGCTCGCATCTTCAACACCTTCTGGCCCAGTGAAGAAGCCCCGGAAACCACCGTACTTCTCATTGAGAAGTTAATGGAAACTGAGTCTCAGCTTGACCTCTGGAGAGAGTCTGCTAGACGTGCCGCAGCTGATACCATTCTTCACTACATACTCACGTGGTATGAGAAGATCGACCTCAACCTCCTGCCACGTCTGCGCACAGGATCTAGATGGACCAATGACCCGGAGTGGGTAGCTCGGCGCTAGGCTTGCGCCCATAGCCTCATCGAATACGCTCCCATTCATGAATGGGTTGATGGGCCGAGCTTCTTGGAAGCCGCTGCGGACGAAGAGGTCGAGGATGACGAGGGTAACTCGGACGGTGAAGGAGAAGAGGACGCCTCGGATATTGAAGGCGGCGAAGATGATGCCGAAGTTCCTCCTGCTGCTCCTTGAGCCAAAAAACTTGAAAATTTATCAGATCCTCGGTATGCCGGGTGGAGTTGTATTCTAAACACATGTGATATTTTGCTACTAAGTTCTTATGCCGGATTAACTTGGGCGTAGTCCCCGAGTTTCTTTTTCTTGTTCGTCCAATCTCTTGGCTCGGTTCGTGTCTACCTTGATTCGGTTTTATGACTTACGAATCCGAGCTTCAAAAATTGTCTTAACAATACTGGGAAACTTTTAGACTTAGCTCAAAAATAAAGCTGCATAATAACTTGAAAATAAATACTGGGTTAGTCCGAAAAACAAACGTTGGCTCGAATAAATTCTTTTCCTTAGTCGTTTTTCATGTGCTACGCAATTCCAAACTTGTTCTCTTGCTTGCCATGAAGCCAATTCTTGTTGGACAACAACAAGTCGAAGAGTTGGGTTCTTGGTGCTCACACATTACTAATCCGAGTTAAGTAGAATAACTTATTCCAGCTAACGCACAAGAGACAACAAATATTATTAAGGCAGTCCCCGAGTTACTGCTCGAGGTGCCCACATTTCATTGATAAACTCATTGCCTACATACATACCGACACATGAGATGACTCGGATACATACACTTCTTAGCTAAGTGTAGAAAGGACGGAGTAGAGCTATATTCCATGGTCGCTTGGATTCCTCTCTGGACCTGTCCGCCTTGTTCTTTTCTTGTGGCTTTGCATCTATAAGATAATAAGAATCATTGTGCAATGCCTTGCTCACGATGAACGGCCCTTCCCATGGGGGGGATAACTTATGCATGCCAGTAGTACGTTGTACCAACCGGAGCACCAGATCACCTTCCCGAAAGACTCGGGGGCACACTTTCCGGCTATGATAGCGTCGGAGATTCTGCTGATATATGGCGAGTCTGGACAATGCCAGTTCTCTCGCTTCTTCCAGCAGATCAACATCATTTTGCCGGGCTTCTTGCACTTCGGCTTCTGTGTATTGGGTGACTCTAGGCGAATCATGCTCTATGTCGGCTGGTAATACAGCTTCTGCCCCATATACCAGAAAAAACGGCGTATAGCCTGTTGATCGATTCGGAGTTGTTCTTAAGCTCCACAGCACCGCTGGTAGCTCTTCTATCCAGCACCCCGCTGATCTTTGTAGCGGCTCAATGAGCCGGGGTTTTATCCCAGATAATACTAATCCATTGGATCTTTCCACTTGTCCGTTCGATGCGGGGTGAGCTACCGAGGCTACGTCCAGCCGGATCTTCTTATCCCGGCAGAAACGCGCAAATGCTCCTTCTGCAAAATTTGTGCCATTATCAGTTATGATACTGTGAGGATAACCGTACCTCAAGATGATATCCTTGAGAAATGTTACGGCCGTAGCTCCATTACATTTTCTTATAGGCTTTACCTCAATCCATTTCGTAAAATTGTCCACCATTACCAGAATGTGAGTCATATTTCCCCTTGCTGGTTTGAACGGGCCAACCATATCCAAGCACCATACGGCAAAGGGCCAAGTGATTGGTATGGTCTTGAGTTCCGACATTAGCATATGTGTCTTGGTAGCATACTTCTGACAATCGTTACATTTTCTCAGCAGATCTTCTGCTTGCTCTAAGGCACTTGGCCAGTAGAATCCGTGCCGGAAAGCTTTTGCTACCAAGGCTCGGGATGAGGCATGATGCCCGCATTCCCCCTGATGTATATCTCGGATGATTTCAAGTCCTTCTTCCGGGTCAACACATCGCTGGAGGACATTGGTCACACTTCTTTTGTATAGTTCGGAATTGATGATTGTGTAAGACTTTGCCCTCCTCTGTGTTTGCCTGGATAGCACTTCCTCAGTGGGTAACGTTCCGTCCTTCAGAAACTGAAATATAGGTAGTGCCCAAGCTGGTATCGTTCCCATAGGGAATACATCCTAATCAATCTCCATCTGATCCACCAGCATAACTTCAACCGGATCACGCTCAGCAGTCCCCGGGTTTACTGAAGTAGTCCCCGGGTTTGCCGAGGCAGTCCCCGGGGTTCGCGCACCACTTCCCATGTCAATGTCCATGGGCACAGCTCCGGATTCCGTGTCCTCCGGGACATAGATCGAGTCGGTTCCTGGGGAGGGCTTGATGGATGGTTTCCTGAGGTGCTCTAATGCTACACCCGGTGGAATTGCTTGTCGGGTTGACCCGAGCTTTGACAGCATGTTGGCAGCCTCATTTTCCACCCGGGGTGCATGATGAAATTTGCATCCCTCAAAGTAACCAGATATCTTCTGCACATGAAATCTGTACAGTGCCATGTTTGGATCAAGGGCGTCCCACACTCCCGACACTTGCTGCACCACCAAATCTGAGTCGCCAAAGCATATGAACCGACGTATCCCAATTTCTTTTGCTACCTTAAGCCCATGCACAAGTGCTTCATACTCAGCGACATTGTTTGATGCGGTGAAATGGATCTGCAGCACATATTTCAACTGGTCCTTCTTTGGCGATGTGAGTACAACTCCGGCACCTAACCCGGTTTTGGTTTTTGATCCGTCAAAGTGCATGCGCCAATAGTTCGGATCTGGAAGTGGCGGTTCGTATTGCACCTCGGCCCAATCCACGAAAAATTCCGCCACAGCTTGAGATTTGATTGCCTCTGTTCTGTCATATTGCGGCGCGTAAGGAGCTAGCTCAATTACCCATTTTGCAGTTCTGCCACTTGCATTCTTGTTGCTCATTATCTCAGATATGGGGGCCTCACATATGACTCGGATAGGATGCTCCTCAAAGTAGTGCTTCAGTTTCTTGGCGGCCATGTACACGCCATATGCCACCTTTTGGTAATGTGGATAGCTCTGCTTTGAGGCTGACAACACCTCGCTCAAGTAATACACTGGCCTTTGCACTGACTTACCTTCCTCGTCGTGCTCCACCACTATCACTGCACTTACAACTCGGTTGGTTGCGGCTATATAGAGCAACATTGGCTCCTTCGATAGTGGTGAAGCTAGCACTGGTGCTGTGGCTAACATTTTCTTCAGGTGGGTAAAGGCGTCATCGGCCTGTGGCATCCAAACGAATTTATCTGACTTTTTCATGAGTTGGTAAAGAGGCAACGCCTTTTCTCCCAACCGACATACAAACCGACTTAACGAGGCCAGGCAACCTGTGAACTTCTGTACATTTTTAAGACACTTCGGCAGTTCCATTCGTTCGATGGCCTGGATTTTGGTTGGGTTAACCTCGATACCTCGGCTGGAAACAAGAAAACCAAGCAATTTTCCAGCCGGGACACCGAAGGTGCATTTTTCTGGGTTAAGCTTCATCCGGAACCTCCTTAGGTTCGCAAACGTTTGCCTGATATCGTCAAGGAGCGTTTTGCTTTCCTTGGTCTTGATAACCACATCATCCATGTACACCTGTACATTTTGACCTATTTGGTCGTGCAAACATTTTTGCATACATCTTTGGTACGTTTCCCCTGCATTACTTAAACCAAACGGCATGGTGCGATAACAATAAGCCCCATACGGGGTAATAAACGCAGTCTTTATTTGATCATCCGGATTCAGAGGTATCTGGTGGAAACCAGAATATGCATCAATGAATGACAACAATTCACATCCAGCAGTTGAGTCTATGACCTGATCTATTCTTGGCAGCGGAAATGGATCTTTTGGACATGCCTTGTTCAGGTTCGTGTAATCAATACACATGCGCCAAACCACTGCTACGTTCGGGTCATCCTTCTTCTTCTCCACCAGCACTGGATTAGACAACCAATCCGATTAAAGTACTTCCATGATAAATCCTGCAGCTAGCAACCGAGCTATCTCATCCCCAATGACTTTCCTCCTATCTTCGGCGAAGCGGCGGAGAGGTTGCTTCATCGGCTTAGCTCCGGGTCTCACATTCAAAGAGTGCTCGGCCAACTCCCTCGGAACACCTTGCAAGTCCTGTGTGGACCAAGCAAAAATGTCCCAATTCTCACGGAGGAAGCTGACGAGCTCGCTTTCCTATTTATCACTTAACCCGGCACCAATTGTTACGGTGCACTCTGGGAACATGTCATCAACATGAACCTTCTTGGTATCTTTCGTGGCCTGGAAAGAGATACTTCCATGCGGGTTACTCAGCGCCGGCATATACTGCTGCGCGGACTGAGCCAATGCTGCCACCTCTTGAATTTTCCTTTTTTCCTGCGCAATCACAAGTGACTCGGCTAAGTTTGACCCGGCCGACGCACACTCCATGGAACGTCGGAAATCCCCAGCAATGGTAATCACTCCGTTCGGTCCGGGCAACTTCATCTTCAAGTAGTTAACGTGACAGCTTGCCATGAACTTGCTCAGGGCTGGCCTTCCGAGTAATGCGTGGTAAGCACTTTCCAAGTTCACCACCTCGAACTCCAAATTTTCGGTTCGGCAGTTATCCCTCGTGCCGAACAAGACGTCAACCCGGACCTTGCCTATGGGCTCACAAGAAATGCCGGGCACAATGCCATGGAAAGTTGTCCTCGTGGCCTGGAGCATGTTCTCCGAGATACCCAACTTGCGCATTGTGTCCGCATACATGATGTTAATTCTACTGCCGTTGTCGATCAACACCTTTGAGAATCTTACGTTAATGCAAGGTCCAATGAATGTCGGATCCAGCACCAACGCATACGAACCAGGGCTTGGCATGAGCTTGGGATGATCCCTGAGGCTCCAGGTGATTTCCTGATCGGACCAAGGCATGTACCTCGTCACTGCAGGCATCACTGCATTCACCTCCATATGCCTACGCTGCAAGCTTTTTCTATTGGTTTCCTCAGTGGTGAACACACAATAGCTCTGATGGTGCTCCCTGTACTCGTTTCTCCCCTCATTTCCGGGGTACCTCTGATCCGGCTGATGCTGATTTTCCACTTGGTGCACTGCATCCCTTCTCTCATTGTTATCATACCTCGGCGGAGGGGGAGGCAACATTAGCTGTTGCGTGTTCGCTCCGGAGAGCAATTGCTGCTGGGGTAACTCCTGCCGAGGCTGATCATTCCGGGGTGCCTGAGCATTCCCCGAACCGCCTTGTTCAATCTTGCGCATCCACTCACATTGCCTCGTCGTATGACCCGCTGGGTTATTCGGATTTGGCGTGTGAAACTTACACGGCTGGTCCAACATCGACTCATAAGTATACCTCGGACGGACTTTCCTTTCTTGCCACTGCTTCTTTTGCTCTGGTGTCCAAGTTTTCTTGCCATCATTTCTCGGAGTCCACTTCCCTCCAGTTTTTTGGCGTTGACTGCCCCCTGCTCCGGGCTGATCTTGATTCACAACTGCAACTTGGTGCGAACCATACCGATGATCCGGTCTATCATCTCTCCTTTTTCCTCTGTAGTCATTCCTTCGGGATGATCCGGCCCCATCTCTCTGATAGTACTCATCGTTTGACTCGTTTGATACGAGCCTAGGTTGAGTCGGATCACCCAGAGCATACGAATCTGCAATCCGGATCATCTCTGCCAAAGTAGTTGGCATTTTCCTTTGCAACTTCATCCACAGCTCGCTTCCATACCTGCACCCTTGTGCAAACCATGCTATGGCCTGTGATTCAATCATGCCCTCACACGAATTTCTCACAGTGCACCACCGGGTTAAAAACTCCCGATCCATCTCATTTGGCCTTTGCTTGCACATAGCTAGGGTCTGTGGCCTATTTGGCCTCTGATACGTACTCGAAAAATTGCTGATGAACATCTCCTCGAAATCTATCCAGCAGTTGATGCTTCCTGGTGGCAAATTGTTCAGCCATACCCTTGCCGGGCCTTCCAACATCTGGGGTACATATCATACAACCCATCTCCGGTTGCCAGTGGCAATTTTCACAGCCGTAGCATAATTTATCAGCCAATCCTCTGGCTTTGTACTGCCATCATACGTCTTCGTGCCCCTGGGTAGCTGAAAGTTTGGTACCGGTGGCTCCTTCATGATCCGGGGTCCAAAACATGCTGGGCCCGGTGGACCTTGACATTCAATTTATTCCGATCTATACAGTTGATCCAGTTTCAACCTGGCATCATCCGGCATCAAATCCCTGCTCCCCAATCTTGACCCTATCACATGATAGTCCGTCCTTGGGTATCCCGCGTTTGCCATTTCCGAGTCTCCATCATTATACCTCTCTTGCTCTCTTGGAGCGCCTTTCTGTTGCATACCTCGGCCGGCACTTTGCTCTCGCCTTGGTACATTCCGCTGCTGCGGTTGTCCTGCTCTAGCCGAGTTTTGCTGTCCGGCATTGCCGTTGACAATGTTCCCTTGACCGGCATTGCCTTGGTCGCGGTTACCTCGGCCAGCTTCACCTCGGCTCACACTCCGTCGATCATCATTTTTCTGAGCTTCTTTTCCTTTCCCTGCCCGCGTCGGGTCATACAGGACGATCTGTTTGTTCCGTCTGGCCGAGGTTACCACCTCTTCTCTCCTTGGACCACCATGAGGAGACGATGCGGCTCCAGTGGATTTCTCCGGGTTACCCACCGCCGAATGGACGATCTTGGAGGCTCCAGCTCTCTCCGGGTTAGCCCTGAGCAGTTCCTCGTTTTGCCTATTCGCAATCCGAACCAGCTCGTTAACCCTATCTTGTTGTCTTTGCCGGGCTTCACCCGTCAGACCCTCCAACTCGGATGCAGATGCATCTGCTGCTCTGAGGTTCTTTGCGGGGTACTGTACCTCGGCAGCCCCACGGACAAACAGTTTTCTGATACCTCAGTTCCAGTATCACCCTCTCTGTTCATCTCGCTCATGAGATTTCTCCGCTTCACTTTTACAGCGTCAACCTTGTTCGCCTTTGCGTACTCACGCAGCATCATATTCAACGACTGCTGAGCCACGGCTATTTTCTTCGCGCCCTCTAGTATTTTCTGCCTAGTTTCTTCCAGCTCGGCCTGCGCTCGAGCCGGATCTATCGCTGCTACTACAGGGTTTGCCAAGCTATCCATTGCTTCCCTCAACACGTTCTCTGGCCTCTCTAGTGGAGGACCTCTACCTTTCCTCGGTGCCTTAGGCGTTACCTCTAGATCTGCCGCCGGATCCTTGCTCGCGCCCGCACCTGGCGTAGTCATCATCACCTCTGCATGGTCCGGGGAGCGAGCGATACGCGTCCCGGGGACCACGGTGAGGGGAGGCTCCCCCGCGTCGATGACGTGACGCGGATGAACACCTGACACGTCCACAGCAACGTAGACCTTGTGCGCGCCGAGCCTGACGAAGAGGCCATTGCGCGGAAGAGGGCGTGTGCCGAAGCAGCCAGCGTTGTCATTGACGAAGTCCAACGCTCCAAAGCGCTGAACGAGCCCGGAGACGACGCGTTCGCCGGTGCCGATGATGTTTCCTGTCCGGATCTTGACCCCTGCTAGCGCCGCTGGCCCCACGGTGGGCGCCAACTGTCGTGGTGGTGTCACGGCAGATGCCATGGATAGGCTAAAGGTGGGGACTAATACACGCTAGAGGAATCCAGGGAGGGATAGTGAAGTTATTCTCCACACAGATGTTTATATTGCTCTGTCTCCAAGATTACAAGTGCTCCTTGAGCTATATTGGCGAGAGGAGGAAGAAGGAGCTCTCTTACTCTCACCCACAGATAGCACCTAAAACCCTAGCACCAATAGAGAAAATCCAATCAACTAGAGATCAACCAACCCCTTCTACTGAAATCCTAGCCCCTCTTTTATAGAGGGAGCTCGGGCTCTGCCTAGGGCATACGTGGAAGCATATTCTTAGGAAGCCGACCGGGGTGCTTTTCCCCCGCGTCACTCATGCTTTAGCTACGTGAGCCTCTGCGGCGCTCGCGTCAGCCGACATGGGCGTCGTCACCCTTGTCGGCCACGCCTCGGTGGTCCTGTCCTTGCTTGCTTCGCTCAGGTAGTGCGTACCGGGGCTTCTTTTGACCAGCGAGATTCCTTCCTTCTCCTGGAAGCTAGATATGGCCCAGATCATGGTTGATCCAGCCACACCTGTTCCTGCATACAAGTAAAACATGCACTTCCGACTTACTGCTTAAGTCGGATGAGACTTAGTTAGGCGAACGCCCCCCGGTCCGGGTTACCTCGTGATTCGGCCTGCCTTGAGGTGACCCGGCCAGCATCCGCTTTGACTTTGCCGAACCTCGGCTAACTTAGCCTTTATACCCCGGCGTGACCCTACCCGGGGGTATCCCCCCAACATAGGCCAAATTGACTGAGGCCAGCCCCCAGCCTGAACTCACGCACGGCCTGAACTCAAGCATCAGACCAAGGTTTCCTCAAAAAAAAGTAGCAGACCAAGGAGAAGAGAACGAAAAATGGCGCGCTGGCGGCTCCTCCTCCGGTAGCGCGCTTCCCTGGCTGCGGTGGCTGCTCCTGCTCCAGCGGCGGCGAACCTCCCGTCAGCGCGCTTCCCCGATGGCGGTATCGGCTCCTCCTCCTCCTCTGGCCTCTCCTCCATGGTGTATCCTCTGTTGGGCCATGTAGAGATAAACAAAACTTTTTCCCTACGCGGTGATCCCAAGATCCAGCTTAGGTAGAAGGCCACGAGGATTATGATGGGTTCGTAGCATGGAAAACAAAATTTTCTACCGCAAGAATGAACAAAACCCAGATCTAATCTAGATAAAAGCCAAGATCTAATCTATTAGACATGTGCAATGAGATAGATCTGTACTAACCCTTGTAGATCTGAAAGCGTTACGAGATTGGATCTCGTGGTTGATGTAGTTGATCACTTGCCGATCTCAAGATCGAGTGGACGATCCTTCTGGCGCCACGTTCTGGCAGCGCTTTCGCAGTCGGTCACACGTGCGGAGTCGAAGCAGACCTTCCTCTCCTCGTTCCAGCGAGCAGCGGAGGTAGTAGATCTTCTCCACGGAATCCCAGCAGCACGACGGCGTGGTGGTGGTGGTGGAGTAGAGAATTCTGCAGGGCTTCGCCTAAGCCTGAGCAGAATAATGGAGGAGAAGAGAGGCGGCTAGGATTGGAGTAGTGGAGGAGGGCCAGGGGTTGGCGCCCCCACCCTTCTATTTAAAGGGGGGAGGCGCCATGGGGAGGTGGAGTCCTTGTAGGACTCCCCTCTCCCTTGGCCGGCGGATTGGGAGGGGGGAAGGAGTCCTCCTCCCCCACGACTCCTTGTCTTGCCCCACAAGGACTCCTTGATCCTTTCTTGGTTTTGAAGCAAACTCCAAGAAATCTTCCAAAACCTTCCGGAACATTCCGAAACCTTCTAGAATCCTCATACAAATACTCCGGAACATTTCCTAACTCAGAAAATGATCCCCAATATATGAATCTGAATCTCCGGACAATTCCGGATCTCCTCGTGATGTCCCGGATCCAATCCGAGGCTCCGAACAACATTCGGTCTCCAACGCACATTCCATATCTACTTAAAACAACTTTGAACCTTAAGTGTGTCACCCTACGGTTCGTGAATATGTAGACATGACAGAGACACATCTCCTATCAATAACCATCAGCGGGACCTGGAGATCCATAATGGATCCTACATACTCAACGATGACTTCATGATCGATAGAACCATTTACATACGAAACCAATTCCCTTTGTCACGAGATACTATACTTATCCGAGGTTTGATCGTCAGTATCTCCATACCTAGTTCTGCCTCGTTACTGACAAGTACTCTTTACTCGTTCCGTGATATGTCATCCCTTGTGACCCAGTCACATGCTTGCAAGCTAATTAGATGACATTCCACCGAGAGGGCCTAGAGCATATCTATCCGTCATATGGATGGACAAATCCCAATCTTGGTCCATGCGCTTCAACACATACTTTCAGAATACCCAATGACACCTTTATGACCACCCAGTTACGAAGCGGTGTTTGATGTCATCAAAGTACCCATCCGGTGATGGTGATTAACATAACTTCATGGTCGAAGGATTAGGTTACTATGTGTTTTAATGCTTATAGCAAACAAACTTAATGACTTGATCTTATGCTATGCTTACTACGGGTGTGTGTCCATCACATCATTCTCCTAATGATATGATCTTGTTATTAACGACATCCAATGTCCATGATCAGGAAACCATGATCATCCATTAATCAACAAGCTAGTTTAACAAGAGGCTTACTAGGGACTCTTTTATGTTTACAAAACACACAAGTATTAATGTTTCCGGTTAATACAATTATAGCATGGGATGTAAACATTTATCATAAACATAAAGATATAATAATAACCACTTTATTATTGCCTCCTGGGCATATCTCCAACAGATTACCACTAGACGCGTAGTTGCGGAATTGATGAAGCACGTCGCTTGATGCTGTGCAGTCCTCGCGATCCGTTCCGGTTCCACGATCCATGATCCGTACTTTCTTCACGATCGTCAAAGTGCTGAACGTACATCACCTCCGCCGGTATCCACACGTACGAGGAGGAGCGCCGGTGATGGACTGCTAGATCCGGTACGGCGGCGACAGGACGGACTAGGGCTAGGGTTTCCAACACATGGAGTGACCTAACCTTGTGCTCTAAGCACCTGCGCCCCAGCTTATATAGGGAGTGAAAGTGGGCTCCACTCACTTGTGGCCCATTCACTAAAAAGGCCTATATTAGCCACTGCAAATCTCACTTGCTGACTAAGTCCATGTCTCTATTTGGGTCCAACCCAAATAGGTTCCCTGTTTGGGTCTAACCCAAACTTGCTCCCGCTCTTAAGTGTGTGACCTGACATGCTCATGGTAACCCGGACACGATTCCGCTCACTCGTGATCGATTAGTTGGTAGCGGCTCCTAACAGAACGTGCCAACTCCCAAGTACCAATAAGTCATGACAACATACCTTCCAATGCGACTTTCGTCTGAGTCCCTTTTGCCTCACGATATACCTTGTCGGACTATAGGTGAATGATCGTCATCCCTTAAATAGTCCGACTCTCTTTCTTGATCCGAGATAAGTGATTCATCCGACTAACTCTTAGTCGGCTGCCTCGGTTAACACTTAACTGTGACGTGCATGGCCATGCTTTCCGAATCATATCTTCCGAGAGGGCCCAGAGAATATCTCTCCAGATGGAGGGGCAAAATCTCGTCTTGGTTATTCACATCACGCATCTTGATTCTTAGTCGACCCGAACTCCGCCTTTATAACTGCCCAATGACGGAACAACGTTTGACAGAACCTAAGTCGGAGATCCTCAACTCGGATTGTGCAATAACCTCAGGTCTAAGCATTACATTGATTGAGACATGCAAATGACGACTTGTTCGTTGCATCTCAATATGGGTCAGTCCGACTCGCTAAACTCTTTAGCCGAATCCGTGTAAGTCGGAATAGCATCTCCATGCCCATGACAAGTGGAACCTAGTCATATGCCGACTTTCACATTGGTCTAAGTTGTGTGTCCGGCACAACCTTGATGACCAATGACAATTAGTATGAACAACATGAATATGTTGTTCCACAATCGAATCACATATTCAATGATACATATCAGTAGTTCATACATGGACCATAACCTTATGAATACACATGAATAACATCATACATGATTGCCTCTAGGGCATATTCCCAACATCCTCCCTCCAGCCTCTCTTCTCCTGCTTCCGTTTTTCTCTTGTTGTTCCATGGTATCAAGTCTAGTCTTGGAACAGGCACGGGGAAGGTAGGGTTTTTTTCCCTGACCTTGTGGTTATAGCAGAGTTATAGGTGCGGGGAGGGGGGGTGGAATGTAAAATCTGGTTGGATCCAAGGGTGGGAATGAGGGAAAAAAGGAAAAGGAGTTGGCAATTAAGTGTGTTGCCCATTTATAACAGTTGACCAGGCTAATAGTTGAACTCTTTGCTTGTCTGACGTGAAGGCCCAAAGCTCCAAGAGATTAGCGATGTTTGCGAGCAGCGTGTTCCTGTTTGTCGTCCTCTTATGAAAGACTCTATCATTTCTTGCATACCAAAGTGCCAGGAGGCAGGCAGCGACACATATGGGCCAGGTATTGTGGTCTTGTCCATGGATCCTAACCTCATGTAGTGTTGGAAGTTCACTTGCCCTTTTAACTGTTTCATTTACCACACTCTTCCTAGACCCAAGCAGCTTGTCTGCAGTGTAGTGTTGTTCAAAGGTTTCTAAAGCAGGACATTGGTCACATCCATCGTCTGCGCACCAGTAACCATGTTGCTTCTGGTGTTTAGCCTTCCCCTATAAGCTAGCCACAAGAACACCTTATTCCTATGTGGGATTGCTTTCAACCAGGTCCATTTGGCCGGTGCCCAAATTATACCGTGGTCCGAGAAGAGCTGGTAGTAATCCTTTGTTTTCGATGGCCTTGACATTTGTCTGGAGTCACATGTCTCAGACATTTGTGGTGTTATATATGATAGGGCTGTCAGTGGTGACTGCATCTGTTCCTTGGCTATCATAGATAAGGGGTGATGCAAGCTAAGGACCCAGTTGCTATCAGAGAATTGTGGCCGTACAATGCATAACTGATCTGTTGCGAACGACTAGAGTATTGGTATTTTGAACTGTAGTCTGCCAAGTTTGGTCTTGTTGTCTTGCCAAAAAGCAGTCATCGCCCCATTCTTAATCTTATAGTATGTAGCACTTTGAACTGCCTCAATCAGTGGCACTAAATATTTCCATAATGGCGAGTCCCACCTAGTTGTGAACTGCGGTATGTTGTTGCTTAGGTACCAGTTGTGTAGCCATGAGAAGCAGGGCCCCGTCCCCTGGGATAGGAGCTTGGTTGTCAGGTTACCCATCAAGGACCTGTTATGTATTCTTAGATTTCAGATCCCAAGCCCTCCCTATTTTTCGGCATAGTAACAACACCCCAAGCAACAAGGCAGTGACCACCCTTGACCTCTTTCTCATTCTTCTAAATAAACACTCTTCTGATCTTGTCCACTGAGTCTATGCTTGTTTGATCCCACTCAATGCAGGCCATGAAATGTTTTGGGATCTCTGAGAGCACGATGTTTATCATTTGCACACAGCCACCTTTGTTCATCATCCTTGTTATCCAACCTGGTACTCTCTGACTTATGCGATCCACCACAGGTTGTAGCATTGATCTTGTTATCCTTGTTTGCATTAGTGGTAGTCCAAGGTATTTGCAAGGCAGCCGTGTTATTGTACATCTAAGGACTGAGGCAATGTCACTAGCTGTATGTGGCGGCAGGTTGATAGGAACAAATGTACTCTTGTGGTAATTGATGTGTAGCCCAGTGAAGCTTGCAAATGCATCAAGCAGATGTTTGGCCAATTGGGCATGCTCTACCATCGCTTGTAGAATCAGTAAGGTATCATCTGCATATTGTAGAGCAGGTAGTAGGGCTCCATGCTGAATTGGGTGCTATAGTATACCATTTTCATATGCTTTTTGTATCATTCTTTGTAGGATATCATCAATTAGGATGAAAATGTAGGGGGACAGAGGGTCACCTTGCCTCACTCCTTTCTCAATCTTGAACTTTTTCCTAGTCATCCCGTTGATTAGAAGTTGTGCCCTGGAGGTGTGCAACAGCTCTTTTACCCACCTAATCCATTTATCTGGGAACCCTCTAATAGCCATGGTCTCATAAATTGCATCCCAATGCACACAGTCAAAGGCCTTCTGGAAGTCAAGCTTCAAGACCACTATTGGGGTTTTATGTTTGTTGGCACACTGTATCATCTCGACTGTAGTAGCAAAATTCCCCACAATGGATCGATCCTTAATGAAGCCAGACTACATGTGATCCACAAGTTGGGTAATATTGGGTTGCAACCTGTTTGCCATGACCTTTGCAATTAATTTAGGGATGGAATGTTGTAGGGAGATAGGTCTGTAGTTAGTGACCTCTTCAGGTGTTTATTTTTTGGCAGGAGAGTGATATATGCCAAATTCACTCCAGACATGTCCAAGGTCATGTTGTGCATTGAATTGAATACATCCATGATGTGAACTTTTAATTCTTGCAGATAAAACTTGTAAAACTCATTTGTGAACCCATCTGGCCCTAGGCTCCTATTAGCAGGCGCCTTTAGAATTGCCTCCTTGTCCTCCTCCCAGCTAAAAGGATCTGCTAGGCTCTAGAGCATTTGTTGTTGACTATTGTACAATTGATGTAGGTCAATTGACATGTTCCATTCTCTTCTTTCGGAAAAAATGTCATTGTAGAAGTCTGTTGTGATTTTCATCTTTTCTTTCTCTCCAAAAAAGTGTTGTTGCCCTATTCTGAACAGCTTAATCTTGTTCTTCCTGAACCTATATGTTGCCATTCTGTGAAAAAACTTGATGTGTTCATCTCCCAGCTGGCACCACTTGATCTTGGCCCTCCTTTTCCATCTTTGATTGCCAGTTGTGCATAAGGAGTCCAACTTCTCTTGGCACAAGACCCTGAGGACAAATTCCATTTCAGATAGAGGCCGCCATTCCTCGATTGCATCAAAGAACATGATGGAATGATTAAGATTGTAAGGTGTTTTCCTTTCTGACTGTTTTCCTTTGTGCCATTCCCTTGTAGCTGCTCTAGTAGCCCTTAACTTGTACACTACCGACATCTGCTTGGTACTGCATTTTAGCAGTTCTTTGGATATGTGAACTAGCTGTGGACAGCATAGCCAGTAATCTTCGTACCTGAATATCTTGGCAGTTTTAGTGGAGGTAGATGTGTCCAATAAAATGGCCTTGTGGTCTGAGGTTTGTCTTCCGAGGGACTTGCACTACGAGTGAATGAACTTTTGGCCCTGGTCAACATTAATTAGCACCCTGTCCAATGATACGTTGTAAATGTATCTATAATTTTTGATGCTCCATGCTTGTTTAGTATCTACTTTCTTATGTTTTGTTCATACTTTGAGGTATTTTTATACATTTTCTGGAACTAACCTATTAACAAGATGCCACAGTGCTAGTTGCCTGCTTTCTGCTGTTTTTGGTTTCAAAAAAGCTAGTAAGGAAATATTCTCGGAATTGGACCGGACAAAAGCCAAAGTCAATATTTTACCTGAAGCAACACGGAGTCCGGAGGGCAGCCGAAGGGGGGCCACGAGGCGGCCACACCCTAGGGTGGCGCAGCCAGCCCTAGGCGCGCTGCCACCTGGCGTGGGCCCCTCGAGCCTCCACCGACCTTGCCCTTCCTCCTATAAAAGCCTCCCGGGACGAAAACCCTAAGTACCCGATCAAAATTCCACGAAAGAGTCTGTAGCCGCTGTCATCTCCATCCCTAGATCGGGAGGGATCTGAAGCTCTTCCCGGCACCCTGTCGGAGGAGAGAGATCACCCTAGAGGCCTTCTTCATCACCATGACTGCCTCTGGTGTTATGTGTGAGTAGTTCATCCCTGGACTACGGGTCCAAGTAGTAGCTAGATGGTTGGTTCTCCTCCTTTGTGCTATCATGTTTAGATCTTTTGAGCTCCGTTCATGATCAATATCATCTATTTGTAATCTTACATATTGTGTTTGCGGGGATCCAATGGATATTGAGATGCTATTTTAGATTCATTATTGATTCTATCATGTCTATGTTATTTGTTATCTTGCATGCTTTCCGTTGTTAGTAGCTATCTTGGCCAAGTAGATGCTAGCAACTCCAAGAGGGAGTATTTATGCTCGATAGTGGGTTCATGCCTCTAGTAATCTAGGGAAGTGACAGGAATCTCTAAGGTACTAGATGTGTTGTTGCTACTAGGGAGAAAACAGCAATCCTTTGTCCATGGGACAATCGTATTATTTCCTTTACACACTTTGCTTAATGCAATTATCTGTTGCTTGCAACTTAATACTTGAGGGGGTTCAGATGATAACCTAAAGGTGGATTATTAGTCATAGATGCAGTTCGATTACGGTCTATGTATAATGTTGTAATGCCCAATGAAATCTCATAGCAGTCAAGATGATTAGTATATGCATGGTATGCTTTCTCGAGTCTGTCAATTTCCCCGATGTAATTTGTTCACCCAACATGTTATTTACCTTAAGGAGAATCACCTCTAGTGAACTATGGACCCCGGTCCATTATTTTACTATTGCTAAACCATCCACTATTTACTGTTTACTATTTACTTTCTGGAAGCAATTATTATCTTCCACACAATACATTTAATCCTTTGTTTTCAGCAAAACCGGTGAGATTGACAACCTCACCGTAAGTTGGGGCAAAGTTCTGTGGTTGTGTTGTGCAGGATTCCAAGTTAGAAACAACACCTTGGACTTGTTTCCTTGCTCCTACAGGTTCGATAACCTTTGTTTCATAACTGAGGGAAAACTTCCTGCTGTGCTCATCATACCTTCCTCTTGGGGTTCCCAACGAGCTCGATATATTTTGATCCATCAAGCCTTTTTTCTGGTCCCGATCCATCGAGCACACCAGGCACGTTTACCAACATCCCTATGAACTATTATGAATTTCGATTGACCCGATGAACTTCTGGGTGAGTGCTTTGCACTCGACACAATAGTCGACTCCGACATCCTAATGCAAAACTCAAGACTTCTAAGTCTCCACCCGAATCTACGATTCGCATGCACACTCGGGGGCTACTGACATGGGTATGCCCAATAGGCACTCAACTACAGTCTACCTGGTGTGGCTTGATGGAAGACCCACTCGACAACATACCAAGGTCCATGACGCCCATGACGGTTCGAGTGGTATGAAGGCCATATGGACACGGACTCCCAAACGCACAAGACAATGAAGTCGCAATACTAGAGTTCTAATCCAACTTGTAACCAACTCGTATTGGTACCTGAGACCTAGCCTCCCCATATATAATGGCTAGGAGGGTCCAACGAGTAGACGACCTAAGACCCCCATAGACAGATCTACGGCATCACGACTCCTACAATAGATCGCCACAATAGACAATAGATCTAGACAACACCCATAGCATACACATACGTCAGATCTAATCTGCGCATACACCGCCATCGGCGACATTG
Source organism: Avena eriantha (assembly GCA_910589775.1). NCBI lineage: Eukaryota > Viridiplantae > Streptophyta > Magnoliopsida > Poales > Poaceae > Avena > Avena eriantha. The sequence goes on along the minus strand of OU342740.1, from coordinate 397,928,359 downwards.
TAATCCTTCGGATTATCATCAATCAAGATCAGACAAGCAGGAGTAGGGTCCTCTACGAGGCCTGAACCTGGGTAAACCTTGCGTCCCTGTGTGCTTGTTTGCTAGCCGATCGAGACTTCCAGCGCTCCCCAATTCCTCGAACCAAAGTCCATAACAATGGGCTGATACGTCCATTTTGCATCACTATTCTATGTCATAATTCACTGTTATTCATTGATATAGTTCGTATTGAGAGGTGATACTTATGTTATTTCATCTATTTTTTCATGGTTGATGACTTTTGGAGCATGGACCGCTGCAGTCAGGATTCTGATGGAAAAGGTGCTGTTTGGAGGCAAAATTCATGAAGATCAGAAAATCTGGGAAAATATACGGAAAATCCTATTTTTCCAGAAGACGAAGGAAGCCAGAAGGGGGGCTGGAGATGGGCCACATGGGGCCCACACCACCCCCTGGCGCGGACCAGCCTGGGCTGCACTACCAGGTGGTGTGGCCGCCCTGGTCCACCCCTGGCACTCCCCTCTAGCGTATATTATCCTCCCAAAACCCTAAGACTCGGGGAGCGACCACAGAAAGATTCCGCCGCCTCTACGGGGCGGAAAACACCGAGAGAGAAAGATCTCTCCGGCGGATAGATTTTTGCTGGGGGAATTCCTTCCCAGAGAGGGGAGATCGTCGCCATCAACACCACCATCAAGATGGACTTCATCGGGATCATCATCATCACATTCACCACCATCATCACCATCAACACCATCATCACCATCTCCATATTGCTGTAACAATTGAGTTGAATCTTGCATAGTTCATAGGGGAAACTTTCCTGGTGTTGATTACTCTTTGTAGTTGATGCTATTGAGTGAACCATGGAATTATTGTTTATGTTCAGATTGTTATACATCATTATTCCATCTCTGATCATGATCCATATGATGTCTTGTGAGTAGTTCGTTTTGTTCTTGAGGACATGGGAGAAGTCATGTTGTTGGTAGTGGAGTTGTGTTGAGAAAGATTCAATAGTTTGATATTTAAGTTGTGGTGTACTTCTTCTAGTGGTGTCATGTGAACGTCGACTACATGACACTTCACCTATATGGGCCTAGGGGAATGCATTGTGTATTTGTCTACTAATCGTAGGGGTTGCCGGAGTGACAGAAACCTGAACCCCCGTTAGGAAACCATTGCACAAGGGACGTAAGGGTCTTAGAGTTTAAAGATGTGGTTAGGTTTCTACCTTAATTACTTTCTTGTACTTACGAATGTTTGCAAGGGGTATAATCACAAGTATCTATTAGTCCTAGGAAGGTCGGTACATTAGCATAGGTTCACCCACACAACACTTAGCAAGCTAAAGAAGATTAATCAACTATATGAAGCGAAAGCACTTGACAGTCTTCCCATGTGTCCTTGAGAACGTTTGGTCATCTTAAGTAATACAACCGGCTTATCCTTTGCTGCATAAAGGATTGGGACACTTGCTGCATTTATTCCTACTATCTTTTATTTACTCGTACTTTGTTTACTTGCTTTATGAAAACCCCCTAAAAATCTGTTTGCTAAGTATTTGCAGAGAATTCATGATCCATACCACTAGCCAACACCTTCTGCTCCTCGTTGGGTTCGACACTCTTACTTATCAAAAATACTGCGATACACCCCCTATACTTGTGGGTCATCAAGACTATTTTCTGGCGCCGTTGCCGGGGTGTGAAGCGCTATTGGAGAGTGGAACTGGTAAAGGAAACTTCTACTGTGAGTATTGTTTATTTCTGCTAGTTTCTTTATTATCATTATGGATAATTCACCGAGTTTCTTGTTTGGTAATGCTACTACCACTGCTAAGGTAGTAGATAAGCCACCACCTGCTGAGAATGATGCTTTTAAAATACCTACAAGAATTATTGATCGTGTTATGGATAATTACTATGTTGGGGATGGAACTGTCCATCCCGGTGATCATTTTCTCTTTATACATGAATTATGCGGGTTGTTCAAGTGTGCACGTATTACTACAGATCAAGTTAAGAAGAAGTTATTCTCATTATCACTAAAAGGAAGAGCTGAGGAATGGTATAAGCTGTTGAAGAATGGTCAAGCTTTGGAATGGGAGGAAATAGTGCCTCTCTTTTATTCGAAGTTTTATCCTCCTAGTGAGATTCATAAAGATCGGAATCAAATATACAACTTTTGGCCTCTTGATGGAGAGAGTACAACTCAAGCTTGGGGGAGATTGAAGTTACTAATGCTCAAATGTCCCATTCATGAGCTCCCCAACAATATTATTATCAATAACTTTTATGCAAGGCTTTCTCTTCATGATAAGGATTTATTGGATGATTCTTGTGCTAGATCATTCACTCGCATGGAAGAAGAAGCTAAATGGAATATTCTGGACCGTATTCAAGATAATGCTAAAGCTTGGGAGAATGACAAAGGTAGAAAGTCAGGTATAAATTATGATTATGAATGCATTGAATCTTTTATGGGAACTGGTGACTTTCAAAATATTAGTAATGCTTATGGTCTTGATTTGCAAGTTATTACAAAATGTTTTAGAGCTTTTGCTTCTTATATTGAAATTCCAAAAAGGGGATGGAGTAAGTACCATGCGCCTTATAAAGATATTGTTGACTGTGTTCCTGTTGGGAGTGCTGAGTATTGCATTATTGATCCTATCTTACCTGAACCCTATATTGAGAAGATTCCCTATATTGATCCCTTCCTATGATAACTAATGTAATCACCAAAAGTGAAAAGAGAACTGTAAAACCTGATGAACAAATAAACGTTGAACCTGTGGTAGCAATTGTGAAAGACCTTATCACTAAAAGCATAGAAGATGGACACATAGTCTTTTGTGAGGATGCTTCTAATATTGTTTCACATCCCAATAGAACTAAGAAAGCTAGTGTCCCTGTGCTTTCTGTTAGGATTGGTGATCATTCCTATTATGGTTTATGTGATATTGGTGCAAGTTCCAGTGCTATTCCTTATGAGCTTTACAGAGAAATTATGCATGAAATCAGTCCCTGCGAATTAGAAGAGATTGATGTGGTTATTCACCTTGCTAATAGAGAGACCATCTCTCCAATTGGAATTGTACAAGACGTGGAAGTTCTTTGTGGTAACATTAAGTACCCTGCTGATTTTCTAGTACTCGGTTCAGCTGCTAGTAAAACTTATCCTATTATTTTTGGTAGACCTTTCTTGAGTACTTGTGGAGCTATTATAGATTGCAAAAGGGATAAAATCTTGACTAAGTTCGATGGGGAATCTTATGAGTTTAATTTCTCGCAATTTGCTAAAGAACCTTGTGAAGAGGAAACCCATAATGAGGATTTTAGAGTTGAACAACTTGCTTCTATTTGTCTTGCTCCTAACAATGCTTTGCAGCAATTTATGGAAGATCATGAAAGTGAAATCTTCATGGAAGAAAGGAATGAGATTGACAAGATTCTCTGTGATCAGCCTAAGATGCTTAAGCATAACCTACCTGTAGAAGACTTGGGTACCACGTTGCCACCTAAAAAGGACCTAGTCTTCGATCTAAAACCTCTCCCTGATGATCTTAAATATGCTTACATTGATGATAAAAAGATATATCCTGTTATTATTAGCTCTAAACTTTCAGGAAAGGAAGAAGAAAGGTTATTGGAGGTTTTGAGGAAACACCGAGGAGCTATGGGCTATACTCTGGATGATTTAAAAGGGATTTCACCTACTATATGTCAGCATTCTATCAACATAGAACCAGACGCAAAGCCAGTAGTAGAGCACCAACGATGTTTAAATCCTAAGATGAAGGAAGTGGTAAGGAATGAGGTATTGAAACTCCTTGATGCTGGTATTATTTACCCCATTGCTGATAGTGATGGGTTAGTCCTGTTCATTGTGTCCCTAAAAAGGGAGGTATTACCGTTGTTCCTAATGATAATGATGAGCTTATTCCTCAAAGAATAGTAGTAGGCTATAGGATGTGCATTGATTTTAGAAAAGTCAATAAAGTTACTAAGAAAGATCAGTACCCGCTTCCTTTTATTGATCAAATGTTGGAAAGGTTGTCTAAAAAGACCCATTTTTTGTTTTCTTGATGGTTATTCTGGTTTTTGTCAAATTACTGTAAAATAACAAGATCAAGAAAAAACTACTTTTACTTGCCCTTATGGAACTTATGCTTATAGACGAATGCCTTTTGGTTTATGTAATGCTCCTGCTACTTTTCAAAGGTGCATGTCTGCTATCTTTCATGGTTTTTGTGAGGAAATTGTAGAAGTGTTCATGGATGACTTTTCTGTCTATGGAACTTCTCTTGATAATTGTCTACATAACCTTGACAAAGTTTTGCAGAGATGTGAAGAAACTAATCTTGTTCTCAATTGGGAGAAATGCCACTTCATGGTTAATAAAGGGATTGTACTCGGGCATAAAGTTTCTAAAAGAGGCATAGAAGTTGATAGAGCTAAGGTTGAGGCAATTGAAAAGATGCCATGTCCAAGAGACATCAAAGGTATTCGTAGTATCCTTGGTCATGTTGGTTTCTATAGAAGGTTTATTAAAGACTTTTCTAGGATATCAAAACCCCTCACTAATCTTCTTCAAAAAGATGTACCCTTCATTTTCGATGATGATTGTAAGGAAGCTTTTGAAACTCTTAAGAATGCTTTAACTACAACCCCTATTGTTCAACCACCTGATTGGAGTTTACCCTTTGAAATAATGTGTGATGCTAGTGATTTTGCTGTAGGTGTTGTCCTTGGGCAACGAATTGATAAAAAGTTAAACGTTATTCATTATGCTAGTAAGACTCTAGACACTGCTCAAAGGAATTATGCTACTACTGAAAAGGAATTTCTAGCTGTCGTTTTTGCTTGTGATAAGTTTAGGCCCTATATTGTAGACTCAAAAGTCACCATTCATACTGATCATGCTGCTATTAAATACCTTATGACGAAGAAGGACACTAAGTCTAGGCTTATTAGATGGGTGCTGCTTTTACAAGAGTTTGATCTACATATAGTAGATAGGAAAGGTGCTGAAAACCCTGTAGCTGATAATTTATCTCGATTGGAAAACATCTCTTTTGACCCTATGCCTGTTAATGATAGTTTCCCAAATGAACAGTTAGCTGCAGTAGGGGTAAGTTCGCGAGGGAGCCCTTGGTACGCTGATTATGCTAACTTTATTGTCTCCAAGTATTTGCCTCCAACTTTTACAGCTCAGCAAAGGAGGAAGTTCTTCTACGATTTGAGGCATTATTTTTGGGATGACCCACACTTATATAAAGAAGGAGTGGATGGTATTATGCGAAGACTTGTTCCAGAATATGAACAAAAGGAGATATTGCGTAAATGTCATGGTAGTGCTTATGGAGGACATCATGCAGGAGATAGAACTGCGCAAAAGGTGCTACAATCAGGTTTCTACTGGCCTACCCTTTTTAAAGATGCAAGAAAATTTGTTTTATCTTGTGATGAATGTCAGCGTGTTGGTAATATTTCTAGACGCAATGAAATGCCTATGAACTACTCTCTAGTTATTGAACCCTTTGATTGATGGGGATTTGACTTTATGGGTCCTTTCCCTCCCTCGAAAGGTTACACTCATATTCTTGTTGCCGTTGATTATGTTACTAAGTGGGTAGAAGCCATTCCTACAAAGAGTGCTGACGGGGAGACTTCTTTAAAAATGCTTAAGGACATTATCTTTCCTAGGTTTGGAGTGCCTAGGTATCTCATCACTGATGGGGGTTCTCATTTCATTCATGGTGGTTTTAGAAAGACCCTTGCTAAATATGATATTAATCATAGAATTGCTTCAGCTTATCACCCCCAAACTAGCGGGCAAGTAGAGTTATCAAATAGAGAAATTAAATCCATCTTGCAAAAGACTGTTAATAGATCTAGAAAAAACTGGGCTAAAAATTTGAATGATGCTTTATGGGATTATAAAACTGCCTACAAAAATCCTATGGGCATGTCTCCTTATAAAATGGTTTATGGGAAAGCTTGTCACCTACCTTTATAATTAGAACACAAAGCTTACTGGGTAGTTAAAGAACTAAATAGAGATTGTAAGCTCGCTAGTGAGAAAAGATTATTTGACTTAAGTTCTTTAGATGAATGGAGGAGTGAAGCCTATGAAAATGCTAGGCTCTTTAAGGAAAAAGTTAAAAGATGGCATGACAAGCAAATACTTAAGAGAGAATTTCATGTTGGTGAGAAAGTTCTATTGTATAGGTCTCGTCTCAGATTTTTTGCAGGAAAGCTACTGTCAAAATGGGAAGGACCTTTCATTATTGAAGAAGTATACCGTTCAGGAGCAATAAAAATTTCTTCTTTAAAAGATAATACTACACAAGTAGTGAATGGGCAGCGACTCAAGCACTATATTGCTGGAGATTCTTACAATGAAGATGTTGACGCCTTTCAAGTTATAACTCCGGAGAAATTCATCAAGGACCGAATTCAGAGACCTACAGATTCTGTCTTCAAATAGGTAACAGGTCTGGTAAGAAAAGTTCCATGAATATACTATCCAACTATATTTTTGCAGTTTTTAGTCAATAAGGAAAGCTACGAAGCGAAAACGGGACGGAAACGGAGCCAGGGTGGCTCACACCACCCTGTGGCGCGGACCCACCCCTGGCCGCGCCACCAGGTGGTGAGTCCACCCTGGACTCCGCCTCCGACTTGTTTTCTCCTAGTACCTTCCTTTTGATATGAAACTTCGTAATATATAACCCCCCCGGATCCCCCGAGGTTCGTATATCGTGTTCTCGTCGTGTTTTTGTTTCGATCTGTTTCTGCTAGGTAGAGTCCCAAATTTGGAGCCACAATGTCTTCCTTTGGATCAGCCAAGGGAGATTCCTTAGAAGATATCATCAACCCATACATGAGAGAGTTGAAGATTCATCCCAAGGAGTTGTTGCTTGAAGATGGGGAGGTACGGATAAAAGAGGTTCAAGGCCCTAAAGGTGAAGGAAGTCTGGAGGACATGATGGAAGCACTGGAGCAAGGAGTCTTTAGGTACAAGAAGATGGCGGAACGCAAAGTGGATATCATCCATAAGATTTCTTCCGAACTCATCGCCGGGCACCAAGAGGAGACTGTTGAGCTCTAGGATGAAGTCCTCTCACTCCACCAAACAACCAACGAACTGCAAGCACAACTCTACGATGTTCAAAACCAAAACTGTGAGTATGAGGTTAGGTTTAAATGCATAAGTGCTGCAACAAGTTTCAGGATGCTGGAGACCACGATGTCCTTTGTTGATGGGAAGCCCTTACCCTGGAAGTCGGACGATGATGAGAGGATACCACCATCACCTAAGGAGTAATTCGTCATCAGGTTTGGCATCCCCTTGGTTTGCTCCAAGCTTGGGGGAGTGTCGCGGTATCACATCACTATCTTCTATCTTTTTACCTTATTAGTAGAGTCATATCATGAATAGAGAAGTTATTATGTAGGATGGTTTGCATTATGGAAGTGTCCCCTCTCTTGTTAGATATGTATCCCTTGGTGTGAGTTGTCGTTATGGAATATTAATGAAAAGTTCTATCATTCACTCTTTTTCATAGCTTATATTAGTTTTCAATTCGTGGTTATATGATTGATCTTGTTGTTAGTATTGGTAGCACTTTGGGATCATTGAGTTAATTTAGTTGGTTTTGGCAAACCTGGCTCGGTCAGTAGCAACACTTTTTGAGATTTGAATGAAAGAGATAAAAGTACTGTAAAGAAAAATAATTTCATCATCTTTCTTTCTTGATTTGCTCATAAGTCTAGTATTCTCTAGTTAAGATCTTTTGTGCTTTCAAGGAAGATTGCATGTTTGTCTTTATCACTTGTATGTTCGTTTGTTTCCTTCAAATCTTGTACTTGCTACCCAGCCTTGCTAGCCGAAAACCTGCACTGAGAGGAAATACTTCTCATGCATCCACTCCTTTAAACCAAAACCTTTGCCATTTGCGTCCACCGTACCTACCTATTAGCATTATTGCTATTCCAAGTAAATTCTTGTTTTATCTACCTGCCAAATTAAACTTGGTATGTGAAAATTAGTGATTAAAGCTCTCACGAACTTGATGGCACACTTTACTTTCTTGCATCTAATAAATTTGAACCATTGTGCTCACCTATGTTGCGTATATGCTTGCGCTTTGTAAGTTGTGAATTAGAAGAACCATGCTGTCATGGGGAACGCTTTCAACATTGCACTAGTACTTTGTACCTATTTGATATCATGTTCTTTTGCCTATGGATGTCGTCGGTGTGAAATGAAAGGGGAGCTTGTAAGTCCATGGAGTTATGCATGTGTGTTAGAGAAACGCCTGGGCTGCTGGTCTAATCCATGCTGACATGGTGGAAACCTGCAGCGTAACCATAACGAGCATCTATGAAGCATTCTTATTATAAAAAAAAGAGATAGATATTGAGAAAAAAAGAGAAAAAGAAAAGAAAAAAGATATTATGAAAAGAGGAAACAGAGAAAAAAAAGCACCATATTCCCATGGTAAATAAGAAGATTGATGTGATGCTTGTTGTCTTCTTGCCTTGTCATTTTGATATGGGGATTCTTCCGTATCATCGGGCAAGGGGTACCCCGTTGGCGGTTCTCCATGATACACATATGCTTACGATGACAAGAACTTACCAGTGACTAAACTTGAGTAGCATGAGGAGCGGCCCTCGTATTCAAGGGACATGAGATTCTCAACTTACAACTTGTCAATGCATATCCTCATATTTGATCACTTTAACCTTAATCACCTAAAGATGCCTATGATAGGGGCAATGAGAGCTCAAAGCTAGTAAGTATCATAATTTTTGGGAGCTCATTATGAAACTTGCAATCCCTGCTTCCCTTTGCGAAGGGCCTTTGTTTTACTTTGTAGTTGAGTCAGTAAACCTACTCCCTTTGTCTCAGCAAGTATTTTGAGTTGGTGTATTTCATTCATTCATATGATGATTTATTCAATCATGTTTCTTATGTTCCTTGTTTTGCACATTGCTCTTATCTTGATGTTTACTACTTTGAAAGCTATCATTGAAAACCAGTTATTTGTGAACTCTAGCAAATTATCAACTATTCTTCGACCAAGATCTAAGTTTGCCATTACCAATTATGATTTACTTCATGTATCTTTATTGTGTTTCCTTTACTCATTGCAAGTTGAGTTATATAATAGTGAGTTGTCTTCTATTATGATCTATGTATTGATGAATGTGATGCTTCTTGTCCGTATTCTTTTATCGACTCTTCACTCCATAAACCTGAGGCCATGTTTATTGAGCTCAGTTTCTCTTGGGGACAAGCGAAGTCTAAGCTTGGGGGGAGTTCATACGTCCATTTTGCATCACTATTCTATGTCATAATTCACTGTTATTCATTGATATATTTCATATTGAGAGGTGATACTTATGTTATTTCATCTGTTTTTGCATGGTTGATGACTTTTGGAGCATGGACCGCTGCAGTCAGGATTCTGATGGAAAAGGTGCTGTTTGGAGGCACAATTCGTGAAGATCAGAAAATCCAGGAAAATATACGGAAAATCCTATTTTTCCAGAAGACGAAGGAAGCCAGAAGGGGGGGCTGGAGATGGGACATAGGGGGCCCACACCACCCCCTGGCGCGGGCCAGCCTGGGTCGCGCCACCAGGTGGTGTGGCCACCCTGGTCCACCCTTGGCACTCCCCTCTAGCGTATATTATCCTCCCGAAACCCTAAGACTCAGGGAGCGACCACAGAAAGATTCCACCGCCTCTGCGGGGCGGAAAACACCGAGAGAGAAAGATCTCTCCGGCGGATAGATTTGTGCCGAGGGAATTCCTTCCCAGAGAGGGGAGATCATCGCCATCAACACCACCATCAAGATGGAATTCATCGGGATCATCATCATCATCACCACCATCATCACCATCAGCACAATCATCACCATCTCCATATTGCTCTAACAATTGAGTTGAATCTTGCATAGTTCATAGGGGAAACTTTCCCGGTGTTGATTACTCTTTGTAGTTGATGCTATTGAGTGAACCATTGAATTATTGTTTACGTTCAGATTGTTATACATCATTATTCCATCTCTGATCATGATCCATATGATGTCTTGTGAGTAGTTCGTTTTGTTCTTGAGGACACGGGAGAAGTCATGTTGTTAGTAGTGGAGTTGTGTTGAGAAAGATTCAATAGTTTGATATTTAAGTTGTGGCGTACTTCTTCTAGTGGTGTCATGTGAACGTCGACTACATGACACTTCACCTATATGGGCCTAGGGGAATGCATTGTTTATTTGGCTACTAATCGTAGGGGTTGCCGGAGTGACAGAAACCTGAACCCCCATTAGGAAACCATTGCACAAGGGACGTAAGGGTCTTAGAGTTTAAAGCTGTGGTTAGGTTTCTACCTTAATTACTTTCTTGTACTTATGGATGTTTGCAAGGGGTATAATCACAAGTACGTATTAGTCCTAGGAAGGTCGGTACATTAGCACAGGTTCACCCACACAACACTTAGCAAGCTAAAGAAGATTAATCAACTATATGAAGCGAAAGCACTTGACAGTCTTCCCATGTGTCCTCGAGAACGTTTGGTCATCTTAAGTAATACAACCGGCTTGTCCTTTGCTGCATAAAGGATTGGGCCACTTGCTGCATTTATTCCTACTATCTTTTATTTACTCGTACTTTGTTTACCTGCTTTATCAAAAACCCCTAAAATCCGTTTGCTAAGTATTTGCAGAGAATTCCTGATCCATACCACTAGCCAGCACCTTCTGCTCCTCGTTGGGTTCGACACTCTTACTTATCGAAAATACTGTGATACACCCCCTATACTTGTGGGTTATCATGGGCATTGATGAGTTAAACCCTCGTCACTTTGCTTAATGCAATTATCTATTGCTTGCAACTTAATACTGGAGGAGGTTCGGATGATAACCTAAAGGTGGATTATTGGTCATAGATGCAGTTGGATTACGGTCTACGTATAATGTTGTAATGCCCAATCAAATCTCATAGGAGTCAAGATGATTAGTATATGCATGGTATGCTTTCTCGAGTCTGTCAATTGCCCCACTGTAATTTGTTCACCCAACATGTTATTTACCTTAAGGAGAATCACCTCTAGGGAACTAAGGACCCCGATCCATTCTTTTACCATTGCTAAACCATCTACTATTTACTGTTTACTTTCTACAAGCAATTACTATCTTCCACACAATACGTTTAATCCTTTGTTTTCAGCAAAACCGGTGAGACTGACAACCTCACAGTAAGTTGGGGCAAAGTTCTATGGTTGTGTTGTGCAGGATTCCAAGTTGGAAACAACACCTTGGAGTTGTTTCCTTGCTCCTATTGGTTCGATAACCTTGGTTTCATAACTGGGGGAAAACTTGTTGTTGTGCTCATCATACCTTCCTCTTGGGGTTCCCAACGAGCTCAATATATTTTGAGCCATCATCCAGCTTGATCAAGTTCGGCTCACTCCTTTTATTCGACCATGTGTACTATGTGTCGCAGATTTCAATGTCCATTAGCTCCATCTCATTGATCCAACATTTAAAGCTCTCCATCTCTGCCCACGCTATGTTGTGGTTGTTCTTTCTAGTCATGTATCTATAGATGTTGAAATCTTCTACAAGTGCCCATGGTAATGTGATCTGTTGCTTTAGGTGAAGAATGTCATAAAAAACTTGCTCTGTCTTGTCACGTAGACATTGGTAAGTACAAAATTTGTGTTGTTAGTTGTGGACTCTACATCAGCTATAAGCGATGATCTATTCTTTGATCTAATAGTAATGTGAAATTCTCTTTCAGACTAGGTGATCAGCGTACCACCCGCGGAACCATCAGCTGGTTGGTAAACAAAACCAGAGTACAATGGAAGGAGAAATTCTCTGACTTAAAAAACATCAATATTTCTCAGCTTACTCTCTTGCAAGCAAATAATCCTTTCTCCTGAATCATGGATAGGCTTGAAAATTATCAAGTTCTTGTCTGCATCCCCCAGGCCTCTCAGATTCCAAGTCAAACTTTTCATTTAGAAGGTAAGTTTCCCCAAATGCAGAGAATGCAATGCGATGCAGCATGTAGTGATAAAGTGCAAAGAGATAGTGACACAGAGAGTAGACTAAAAAGGATGTTGGCATTACAGGGTGCAGCACAGATTATAGCGGTTGAACTAGGAAAAGGTTGTCGATCTCGTGCGCCATAGGGTGTGCAATATCGACTTTGAAGGGAAACTAAAATGCAAGTGGTGGTGGAAAAGTAAAAGCACCCTAGCTAACTAACACCTAACAGCAACATGTCCTAACGGTATCGCATCAGCCATGAGAGCTTCCCTACCCCTAGATCTTCTTATTGCCCTTCTGAAATGGATCGTATGGGCACCTAGAGGGGAGGTGAATAGGTGCTACTTCAAATTTTAATGCCTTTTCAATTTTAGGCTTGACACAAAAGGTAAATTCTCTAGATATGCAATTACGAAGAATTTCCCTATATGCAAACCTAACTACTAACGAGTAAAGGCGAGTAAGAGTGAGGAACAAGGAAAACGTAGTGGAGCATGCGGAGACCCAGGATTTGTTTTACTGCAGTCCCTTCCTTGTTAAGGGAAGTACATCTATGTTGGAGGGGTGGGTGGTAGTAAGACCACCATGCCACAATAGGCCCCACCCTGTTCTCCGATGGATCTCGCCACCAAAGGCCTGATCCACCTTTCCACTATTGGTACCCTTCGAGGCGGGAACCGGTGCGTTTACACAACTAGCAGGGCACAACTCCACGACCGAATTGGAGGCTCCCGTAATGAAAACAAGCTGCCACAAGAACAAATATTATCAAAAACGAAACACAAGATCTAGATATCAACAAGAATACTATATCGAGAGATCTCCAAGTGAATGGAGAGAACGCTTGATTCGTGATGTCGATGGATGAAGTCTCCTCCTTCGATTCTCCAAAGATCAGAGCCTTTGGGTGGTTGAAGTGGGAGACCTTGAATGAGAGATTTTTCAACAGAACAGTACTTTTTCAAATGAATCAAGGAGATCTGACAGGAGGGGTGATTGGGGCTTTTATACCCCATGTCCAAATATGGCTGTTGGTGAAGTCTGGGGCCGGATTATTCGGCCCAAGTGAAGGCTGGATTATCTGGCCGGGGGAAAACTCCGCCTCAGCCTCGGATTATCCGGGGGATATTCTGCCCCCCACACAGAAGGTCACGCTGTGGCTCCCTTAGCAAACTTCTCTAGGTGCGGATTATCCGGACCACTTTGGGGATAGATTATTCGGCCTGAGTAAAAACTTCGGCCCTGCCGGACAATCCGAGATATTATCCACCCCCCCCCCCCACCACAAAGGGTCGCGCCTTGTCCAACTTTGATAGCCTTCTCAGGGGGCGAATTATCCGGCCCCCTTTGGGGCAGATTATCTGGCATGGGCAAATACTCCATCCCTGGCCGGAAAATCCGAGGGATTATCCCCCCCCCCCCACAGAGACTCACGCTGCTCCCACCTTTGTCAAAGGGGTTAGGACAAATTATTCGGCCCTTGATAGGGGCGGATTATCCGCCCCCCAACAACAGGTTTTCTAGCTTTTCATGTGAATACTTATCTGCAGCACTTAGCACACATGAGATACTCCATGGCAGGTTTTCCAGCTTTTCATGTGAATACTTATCTGCAGCACTTAGCACACATGATATACTCCATGGCATTGTTATCTAACACACAAAACACTAGAGATCATGAAATGTTCTTTCAATCTCCCCCTTTTTGGTGTTAGATGACAATACTAGGATATGCAAGATAGATCCAATATCACAAACACAAACATGAAGTAGACTCCCCCTAAGTGTGTGTATAGTTGAGTAATTTGCATTTGAATATAAATGCACAGAAGTAGGTACAAGTCTATTTCATCGGAAAAGAAATTTACACACATGAAAATATAGCACATAACCTCATACCATCGTGAGATAGAAGACCACAATATAATACAAGGATAGCCAATATGATAACCATTATTGAGGTCTTCCACAGTGAGAGGGATAACCAATAACCAATGAGATAGTTGGATCCATAATAACCAATAGATAAATCCATAGGACCATTCTAGTGGCACACACCACATAGTCTCATACAAACCAAATCACGAATAAAAGTTCAACACTAAATGGGCATGATACATTGCAAATGTATCTATAATTTTTGATGCTCCATGCTTGGTTTTATCCACTTTCTTGTGTTTTGTCCACACTTTGGAGTACTTTTCATATGATTTCTTGGACTAGCCTATTAACAAGAGCCATAGTGCCAGCTGCCCGTTTTCTGCTGTTTTTGGTTCCAAGAAAGTCAGAAAATGAATATTCTCATAATTGGACGGGACAAAAGCCAAAAATCCTATTTCACCAGAAGACTCCCGGAGCCAGAATATGAGACGAAGTGGGGCTGGGGCCCAGCCACACCACCTGGCCGCGCGGGCTAGGCCTGGCCGCGCCAGGGGGTGGTCTGGCCGCCCCAGACACGCCCTCAGTCTCCCTCTTCGCCTATAAGTTGCCTTCTGACCTAAAAACTCAGGGGGGTTCGAAGTTTTTCCAGAAGGAGTTCCGCTCCGCTGCCACCACCAGATTCCACAAAACAGCACCAGAAACTCCGTTCTAGCACCCTGCCGGGACGGGGAATTGGAGGAGATCATTGCCATCATCATCACCATCGCTTCTCCATCAACCATCCATGTTTCTCCCATCTATGAGTGAGTAATCCCCTGCTGTAGGCTATGGGGATGGTAGGAATTGGATGAGATCGTTCATGTAATGGCATCAGATTGTTAGGGCATGGTGCCTAGTATCTTTTATTAGTGCTTTATGACTTTGTTGCGACTTGTTATGCTTAATGCTTGTCACTAGGGCCCGAGTGCCATGATTTCAGGAACATGTTATTGATTCATTATGATAGTATTTTTTATGGTCTTACCTGCAAGTTGTATACACACGTTGTTGTCTAGAAGCAAAGGCCCCAAAGTGACAGAAATTGGGATAACTAGAATGGCTTTGATGTGAGGATCACATGTGTTCATGGAGTGTTAATGCTTTGCTCCAGTGCTCTATTAAAAGGAGCACCTTAATTGCCAGTAGTTCCCTTGAGGCCCCACTGCAAACGGGCTGGCAGGACAAAAGATGTTGTGCAAGTTATCATTGTGAGCACGTACGACTATATATGGAACACATGCCTAGGATTATCTAGTACTTGGATGCTTTATCTTATTTATCTGCAATTGCCCTATGTTCTGATTGTTATATGAATTGTCTTGTTCATGCAACGCCTGTCCATCCATCCCTATGCCTACTGCACTCGAATCCCACTGTTACTGGTATTGTTACTGCTGTCTTTACTTTACTACTGCTGCTACTTTACTATTCCTACTACCAAATTGTTGCTACTGATAAACTGCTGTGAGCAAGATTGTTTCCAGGCGCAACTGAATTAACAACTCAGTTGTTAAGGCTTATAAATATTCTTTGGCTCCCCTTGTGTCGGTTCAATAAATTGGGTTTCACTTCCCTCGAAAATACTGTGATACACCCCCTATACTTGTGGGTCATCAAGACTATTTTCTGGCGCCGTTGCCAAGTCCACTTGGAATCACTATTGTTCAAGCTTAGTTTATTTCTGCCTTGTTTTCTTATTTCTTTATCAAAAACACAAAAAATTATTTCCTACTCTAGTTTTTATTTTCGTTGGTCTGTTATTGTCTTGCTTTATCATGCTTGTGGTCAATGGTTGGTTTCTTTGAAACTGAATCTTATTGGCAAGGTGGGTTCAGGGAAGATCAAAAATATTATTATAAGGAACACCGCTTGTCACAAAAAGGGAAACACTTATGGGAACAATTTGATAAATTGTATACCATTGCTAGAAAGGTGTGCTCTACTTATAATGTTACTTATTGCTTTGATAAATCTTTTTGTTGTAGGAGGTACAAACACCTCCCTTTTCAATGTGAGTATAATGATAATGTTACCATATCTTCTTATGTTAAAGGGAATTATGACTTTTATGATATGGAACAAATTGAGGAATTTATTGCTTGGAAGGGTGCATTTGAACTTGCTAGTTTGCTTGAAAATATTGATGATTCACCTTATAAACATGAGGTTTATGATATACTTAAATTTATTGCTTGAAAATATTGATGATTCACCTTATAAACATGAGGCTTTGATAATTACAAGGAAGAAAATGGCTATATTCTTAAATATATTAATAGATGCTTTCCACAAATGGAAGAGACTAATGCCTTGCAGGATCCTATGGAAGAAGAAATTGATGAACCTGAAATCTCATTAGATGAAAAAGAGGAGGAGAGTGATGAACAAAAGGAGGAAGAATGGATTAGCTACCCATGCCTATGTTCTAATGAGAGTAACTCTTTATCCCTTACATTATTTGATTGTCCCCCATGCTTACTAAAGAAGGATGAATGTTATGTTCCTAAGGATTCCTTTGAAGATGTTTATAATAAAGCTTTAGTGCTTGTAGATCATGAAAAGCATGCTTTATGTGATAGTTATATTGTTGAGTTTATTCATGAGGCTACTGAAAATTATTATGAGAGAGGAAAATATGGTTGTAGAAGTTTTCATGGTATTGAAACACCTCTCTATGTGCTGAAAGTTTTGAAGTCACTCTTGTTTTATCTTCCTATGCTTTTCACTTTGTTCTTTGTGAATTTATTTGTGTACACGATCCCTATGCATAGGAAGTGGGTTAGACTTAAATGTGTTTTGAATTTGCTTCTTGATGCTCTCTTTTACTTCAACTCATATTTCTTATGTGATCATCCTCTCAAACTATCATGCCTGAAGATGATAATATGTCTATTATTCTTGGGAGACCTTTTCTAAATACTGCAGGAGTTGTTATTAATTGTAATCAAGGGAAGGTGACCTCAATGTTAATGACAAGGAACATACTATCTATTTCCCCAAGAAGATTGATAGGACTTATGGTTTTGAATTCAATTGAACATGTTGAGGGCATTCAAGTTGGAGAAATATATTGTCCCATACCAAGAGAAAAACTTGAAACTATTATGATTGGGACCATTGCTATCAAGGTTAAGGTAACATAATCATTAGTGGAATACAAAGTTTTGTCTCATATGAAATTGTTTTGGTAACAATACCTGATCAACCTTGTTAACGAAAGGATTTCATTGAACAAAACAATGTTTTCACCATGATTATCTCCGCTTACTTCTATTCTATCCATTTTAGTTTTTGCTTATGCCTAACTTAAAGGCGTTAAAGAAAAGTACTTATTGGGAGATAACCCAAAAGTTTTCGATGAGTCTTGGAAGTTATTACTTCAGTAATAACCGCTCATTATCCTTTTTATTTGCTTTTTGTGCCAAGAGTAACCTCTAATGAGAGGGAAGTAATGATTGGGAAAGTTGCTGTCCCGAAATAGATTTTTGTGCTTCACCGTAAAAATTCGTGTAAAATCTCTGAACGTATTTTTGAGGCGTGAATTTTTGTGCTTCTGCCCCAGGTTGTTATCTAACTTCGTCAGATCAACACTTTTTGATTTTAACAACAGAAGGTCTTCGAAAAAATTCGTCTTTACCTGCTGGTCTGTTTTGACAGATTTCTGCCATTTTCTACATTTGCTTCTTGTTGGTTCCTTTTTGAGTTCTTTTGGGGAATTGAGATTTTTGAGGGAAGTGCTACAGTATCTAGTGTTCTGATGGAAGTTTATTTGGTGTTAGAACTGAACCTTAAGACTTATTATCTTGAGTGCACTAATGTTGCTAATAAAGATTGTGTGAAGTTTTGTATGAAGGAAAAAAATTCAGGTGTATGGAAGGAATGAGAAATGAGATGAAGGATGGACTAAAGCTCAAGCTTGGGGATGCCACGCGTGTCACCCCAAGAAATATCCAACAAGTACAAGCGTCAAAGCTTGGGGATGCCCAAGGCATCCCCCTCTTCATCAATAAAAATCTCAGGTTTCTTCCAAACACTTAATTTTTATTGTTTCATGCACAGTTGTGTTGTTCTTGGAGCATCTTCTTTTTCGTTTTCGTTTTGGTTTTTCGTTTTCTTGGTATTCTTAGTTTGCTGAATAAATTGGTTGGACATCCTCTTTCATACATTGGTTTTCAAATAGTTTGGTTTGGATAGGAAAAGAGTAGGAAAGTTCATGCTTAAGTGTTAAAGAGAGCTTGTTTTTTACTGTGCCTATGCTTTGTCATGCCATGATTGATATTGTTTTGGCTTTATGCTTAGTATTATTTGCTATAGCATGACTTGTTATAAACAATTGAGATTGCTTAATGTGCCTTGGAAGAATCATGCGTTGTTTTAGCATATTAAAGCATAGTATTGTGGTATTCTCCTTTGATGCTTTATTTGGGTTGACTTGGCACATGCTCACACCATGTTATGACTATCCCAAGTCACCATAAGCCTTTATGATCCTTTATTTTTGAACTTGTAGTATCACTTTATGCTTTGATCAATGATGTTTTTTCACTCTGCATGATTATGGCCATTATTGCTCTCTCGTTTGTCGCTCCCTTACTATTGCTAGCCTTCACTTTCACTGAGTATGTTTTACTCATGTTTCCAACTCCCTAAAACCAAATATTGCCAAAGTGTCCACCATACCTGCCTATTAGCATCATTTGTTACTTCCGTGCATATTCGATATGCCTGGTTTTCTTTCGAATAAAATGTTTGCTTGTTATGAGAAAGTTAGTTAGTAAAGCTCTCACGAACTTGATGGCACACTTTATTTTCTTGCATTTAATAAACCTGAACCATTGTGTCCTTCTTTGTTGCATATATGATTGCACTTTATAAGTTGAAGTTAGCAGAACCATGTATCATGCAGAACGCTTTCAACATTGCATTGGTACTTAGTACCTCGTTGATATCATGTTCTTTTGCTTATGGATCCCGGCGGTGTGAAATAAAAGTGGAACTTGTAAGATCATGGAGTTTGTATGTATGTTAGAGAAACGCCTGGGCCGCTAGCCTAATCCATGCCTAAGCATGGTGGAAACTTGCAGCATAACCATAATGAGCATTCTATGAAGCATCCTCAATAAAAATCTATGCACATAGTAAATAAAAAGATCGTTGAGATGCTCATTGTCTACTTGCCTTGTCATTTTGATTATGGGATAGCTCCTGTATCATGTGCAAGGGGTACCCTGTTGACGGTTCTCTATGATACGTATATACTTACAATGACAAGAGCTTACTCGTGACTGAAGTTGAGTAGCATGAGGATCGGTCTTCGTAAGTAAGGGGCATGAGACTTCGATTTATAACTTGTCAAGCATATCCTCTTAGTTGTGTCACTTTAACCTTAACCATTTAAAGATGCTTATGATAGGGAAATGAGAGCTCAAAGCTAATGAGTACCATACTTTCAGCATTTGGAAGCCTTTCAAACTTTTCAAAAATTGTTCATTTCCTTGTTGAGTCTCCACACATTCTATGAGCACTTTCTTGAGAGCATAGTGGCCATTCTTAGTTCACTGTGCATTGTCCCAATACTTGTTGATTGATACATAGCATTGATATTGCTTGTTTTAAACTTTGAAGGTATCCTATGCATTTATGTTTGCTACTTATGAAGGACAAACTGAATACTACTATGCTATGTTTTCTTCATGTGAAACAAACAAACGTCTTGCAAAGCATTGTTATTCATGAATCTTTTGTTTGTGCCTTTTCATGTTGCAACATAGTTTCTTTGCCTTATTGCTAGAACTTTGTCTTTCATGTTATGATTGAAGTACTATGATCCCATCTATGAATATTTTACAAATACTTTGATCAAGTTTATGATGGTGCATGTCACCTCAAAAATTATTCTTTCTTTTTATCACTTACCTACTCGAGGACGAGCAGGAGTTAAGCTTGGGGATGTTGATACATTGCAAATGTATCTATAATTTTTGATGCTCCATGCTTGGTTTTATCCACTTTCTTGTGTTTTGTCCACACTTTGGAGTACGTTTCATATGATTTCTTGGACTAACCTATTAACAAGAGCCACAGTGCCAGCTGCCTATTTTCTGCTATTTTTGGTTCCAAGAAAGTCAGAAAATGAATATTCTCGGAATTGGACGGGACAAAAGCCAAAAATCCTATTTCACCAGAAGACTTCCGGAGCCAGAATATGAGACGGAGTGGGGCTGGGGCCCAGCCACACCACCTGGCCGCGCGGGCTGGGCCTGGCCGTGCCAGGGGGTGGTCTGGCCGCCCCAGACACCCCCTCGGTCTCCCTCTTCACCTATAAGTTGCCTTCTGACCAAAAAAACTCAGGGGGGTTCGACGTTTTTCCAGAAGGAGTTCCGCTCCGCCGCCACCACCAGATTCCACAAAACAGCACCAGAAACCCCGTTTTGGCACCCTGCTAGGATGGGGAATTGGAGGAGATCATCACCATCATCATCACCATTGCTTCTCCATCGACCATCCATGTTTCTCCCATCTATGAGTGAGTAATACCCCGCTGTAGGCTATGGGGATGGTAGGGATTGGATGAGATTGTTCATGTAATGGCATCAGATTGTTAGGGCATGGTGCCTAGTATCTTTTATTAGTGCTTTATGACTTTGTTGCGACTTGTTATGCTTAATGCTTGTCACTAGGGCCCGAGTGCCATGATTTCAGATCTGAACATGTTATTGATTCATTATGATAGTATTGTTTATGGTCTTACCTGCAAGTTGTATACACACGTTGTTGTCTAGAACCAAAGGCCCCGAAGTGAAAGAAATCAGGATAACCAGAGGGATTGGCTTTGATGTGAGGATCACATGTGTTCACGGAGTGTTAATGCTTTGCTCTGGTGCTCTATTAAAAGGAGAACCTTAATTGCCAGTAGTTCCCTTGAGGCCCTGTTGCAAACGGGCTGGCAGGACAAAAGATGTTGTGCAAGTTCTCATTGCGAGCACGTATGACTATATATGGAGCACATGCCTAGGATTATATAGTACTTGGATGCTTTATTTTATTTATCTGCAATTGCCCTATGTTCTGATTGCTATGTGAATTGTCTTGTCCATGCAACGCCCGTCCATCCATCCCTATGCCTACCGCACTCGAATCCCACTGTTACTGCTATTGTTACTGCTGTCTTTACTTTACTGCTGCTGCTACTTTCCTATTCCTACTACAAAACTGTTGCTACTGATAAACTGCTGTGAGCAAGATTGTTTCTAGGTGCAACTGAATTAACAACTCAGTTGTTAAGACTTATCAATATTCTTTGGCTCCCCTTGTGTTGAATCAATAAATTGGGTTTCACTTCCCTCGAAAATACTGCGATACACCACCTATACTTGTGGGTCATCAAGGCACAAGCGAGAAAAAGACTGAAACGATAAAGTGCAAATGTTTGCGCCCGACCCATGCAAATCCACAATGACCTAATAGAACTACTTCTCCCCCTTTGGCATCAAAACACCAAAAAGGAAGAAGAGCGATGCTAGCGCCCCAAGGAATCACTCATAGTCCTCATCATCTTCGTCCCTGTCCTCGTCATCATACTCCTCTACATCTTCCCCTTCCTCATCAGCTATTGTAGTGGACGCCCTCGCCGGAAACAGGTGGCGCGCAAGATCTCCATAGTTGAGTCTAGAAGAAGAGTTCCACCGAGCATATGGAATGGGAGCAGTAGGAGCTGGAGGAGCGCGTGATGCCCCAGACACATGATGGAGAATGAGCTGTTGGGTATGGGCCATCTCGTGGCGCTGCTTGTACGATGCATACTGTCCCTTGCGAGTATCCACCCCATGCACAAAATGTTCCGCTGAAACCAATTCAGCTGATTCACCTCACAAGCAACAAGAGGCACTAGGGGCCTACGAGCACTGGCACGAGCATCCCTCATAAAGCCCTCAGGAGCAGAGGATGGATGAGAGGTCTTCCTTGCCTTGTTGTAGATCTTCTTCACTTTATGCTCAACATCATAGTGAAATTCTCCAGTGGGAAGCAAGTACTTGATGAGCATCATAATATAAGGAGCATACGGAATGGAGAGCCTATTGAACATGGCATCAGTTAGCTCATGGTAGATGAATGCCATCACGTCCAGCTTGTAGTCCGCAGACTCATCCTCACAGGAGGCCACCTCATAGGAAAAAGTAAGCAGCTGAACCAAGTGGCCATGAATACTATCATTGTTGCCCCCACTAGGCATGATAGAGTCACGGAAAACACCAACCAAACGAGCATAAAGAGTGGAGAGTCCAGCAAGCGTACCCACTATCCCATCATCAGTTGTGTAAGGAGAAAGAGCATCATCCTTGTTGGGCTTGAGTTGAGTGATGATGCGATGGCCACAAGCACGATCCCTGCCAAGGAATGGATAGCCAAGCACCTCAGCGAAGGTATGAAAATCAGATTCCATCATAGTGTCACGGGTCATCCACTTCATGGTGCGGTTCTCATCGCCAAAAATTACCAAAGTGGAGAAGAATTGCTTCACCACCTCGGAGTCATAGGAACACTAAAGGGACATAAGATGGTGTAGCCCCATCCTTCCAGTCATAGCCATAGCATCAACAAGTTGAGGCTTCTCCATAGCCTCAGCAATATTCATGGGACGCATAGGGCGAACCTTTAGAGCCGAATAGACATCCTCATAGATGGACTTTTTGTCAGCACACCAAAAGCAGGAGTCACCTAGTTGTGTATCTTGCTCATATTCCACAAACAGATCATGATGACGAATCGAAGAATAAGTGACAGGATCCATTGCCTTATAGTTGACCTTGGGTGCCTTCCCTTTTCTCTTGGACACACCCACTCTTCCCTTTGCTTTCTTTGCTTGTTCAGCCATGCGGTCAGCCTCTTTTTTCCTTATTCTCAGTTCAACCTCATCCACGAGACCACCTTCACCGCCGTCCCTAATGTAGAGGCCACGGGGATGGCGCTTGTAGGTTTTGGGAACACTAGAACCACCTGTGAAATGAATAAGATGGATAACACGGGGATAAGCACACACACAACTGCAGGAGGAAATGAGAAATAGTAGGCAAACAATCCACAATCATGCAAAAAGTCTAAAGAATTCTGAATCAGAGATGAATCTGTTAGGCTAGATAATCCGGCCAGGCCAGGGGCGGATAATCCGGCCCTAGCAGAAATTTTGAGAATCGCCTAGATTGATTGCAACAAGTAGATCAGGCACAGGAATTGCAAGGCTACAATTTCTAAACGAAACAAGAACCACAAGGAGACTCCTAGTCCAAGTTCCACCAACAAGTAACACATCAACACAAAATATGGGAGGGATGGAGTTACTCTCACTCATTGAAGGAAGAATGCGGAGGAGGAGGTACCCGGATGCGTGGGGAAGAAGATCCGGGGGAGGCCCGGAGAATCTGGTGGCTAGAACAGCTCTGGGGAGGGCTGGGGCAGCGGGCGGCGGCTTGGGAGAAAAAGAGGGGTCGGGGGAGAAGAACTGCTCTGTTTGAGCTCTTCCCCTGATGCCTAGCCCTTAAAGGACAGAAGCCGCCAGGGCTGGATTATTCGGACCCCACTTGGGGCAGATAATTCGGCCTGATTTCTGAAGTTCTGTTTTACACATATTCAGGCCCGTGCACCACCAAACAAAAAAAACCCACAAGGTAAAGAATGGACTTGTGTGCAAGAAGAGATGGCTCAAGGATAGAGAAATGCTTGGGACTAGACAACCAAACTGAGATGGTACGACACACTCAAGATTGCAAGAACCAAATCAAATAAAAGCCAAAATTGAGTGTGATTTCCATAAGAACATGAGATAAACAAGAAAAACCAAGAAGATCCACATAGAACCAACTCTTCTCACGGAAGAGAGGGGTGGCCGAGGCCACCTTGTTAGAGTGCATGGTATGACACCACGAAGATATATCTTGGGTTCATGACCAATACTCATCAATAAGCTCATATATCACAAAATGATCTTAAGAGAAATGATTTGACTTGCTTTCGGCGTCATGGGGGAGGGTTATCCCAATCACTTAGGACCACACACCCCCTATATCCATGCCCACACCTAAACCAAATAAGGAGGAGACATAAGAGTGTGTGCATGGATAATCAAGACAAACTCCTTGAATCTATGATATTTAGCTCATTCCTCAAATAACAAAATCTTGCTTCATCAAGTGACTTCATTAAAAATGAACAAGTTGGTTCTTCGTGCTCACAAAAGATAGATCAATATCAACACGAGCAACATGGTCCCGAATAAAATGATTCTGAATCTCAATGTGTTTTGTCCTCGTATGTTGCACCGGATTGTACGCAATTTTGGTTGCGCTTTTATTATCACATAAAAGAGGCACTTTGTCACAATTGGCCCCTTATTCCTTTAAAGTTTGCCTCATCCACAATAATTGAGTACATGCACTTGCAGCAGCCACATATTCAGCCTCGGCGGTGGAGAGAGATATACAATTCTGCTTCTTAGAAGACCAACATACCAAAGACCTTCCCAAAAATTGACAATCTCTAGAAGTTGATTTCCTATCATCCTTGTCACCAGCCCAATCTGAATCAGTATAGCCACATAGAGATACATTGGAGCCCTTGGGATACCATAAACCAAAATTAGGGGAATGAACCAAATATCGGAAGATTCTCTTGACCGCCACTAAGTGGCTTTCTTTAGGAGTTGCTTGATACCTTGCACACACACCTACACTCAACACAATATCAGGTCTAGATGCGCAAAGGTAAAGGAGAGTGCCGATCATGGACCGGTATACCTTTTGTTTGACATCTTTACTATTGGGATTAAGTTCAAGATGACATTTAGTTTGCATCGGTGTGGCGACGCCATTAAGATCCGTCATCTTAAACCTCTTAAGCATGTCTTAGATGTATTTTTCTTGATTTATGAAGGTTCCTTCCCTAAGTTGTTTGATCTCAAATCCTAGAAAGAACCGTAATTCCCCCATCATAGACATCTCAAACCTATCAGTCATAAGCTTTGAAAATCTATTATATATTAAAAGTACATGACAGACTACCAGAAAAAAGAGAAATAGACTAGAAAATCCCAAAAAAATCAGAAACATCTAACCATCTATTTAACTAGACATCCAATGACAACCATTAGATCTTACAACTAATTTATTGCCATGAAAGTTGAAGAAAATTATCCACCAATGCCCTACATAATTTTTTCCTTAACCCTTCGTTGATATTGCAGCTAGCTAATTTATCCAAACAAAACAAATCTAAAGCCTCATGCACGCCGCCGCTCCACCACCGCCGCCGTCTCTGTGCCCTTAACTGCCCAACAAATTCCAGTGCATGGCTGCATGCACATCAGTGGAGTAATTCAATTTTGCTTGTCATGAACGCAGCCGACCACCGGTACGTGTCCATATGCATCCGGTACGATTTTCCTCATTGTGATATCCCAGATCAGGAGATTTGCATCATAGAATTAGGTAGGTACATACTCTCGCATAATATACTTTATATACTAGAGCATACATATAGTCAGTACTCACCATCAATGTCGACAATTTAAAAGCATGAATTGTGCATCTTTCATGGTCATGCGTGCGCCACTATGCAAGAAATATGCCACGTGCTATTTTATGATCAAAGTTTGACCAGACTGCTGCTGATTATTTATGACTAATAAACTAAGGCATGGATGTCATCTATTAGCAAAGTTTGACCAGACTGCTGCTGATTATTTATGACTAATAGACTAAGGCATGGATGTCATCTATTCATGTCGTTCAGTAGATGTGCTTCTGCAAGGCTGAGCCAGTCAACCGGCAGGCAGCCGCCCCACGGAACAAGCAACGTTTTTGCTTATCGAATCAGTTTGAAACATATACTCTATCCCAAACTAGATATCGCGGATTTGGCTAAATTCACATATATCTAGACGTGTTTCAGTACATATCTACTTACGGATTATTTAGATAAATCTAGAACATTTACTTCGGAACGGAGAGAGTATTATTCTACATTTACGATAATTCTATCAGGTGTTTACTTTTACATCGTATCCATACAGTTGCGAGCATCTGATTCAGAACCAAATGGGAACTTATCGTATATATGAAATATTTTCGTCGTAAGAACATAGAAATATTGTATCTCAATTATTCAGTAGGGCAGTGGAAGCAAGAAGAAAACCGTCCAAATTTATTTCAAATAAATAGGCACACGTCTTATTTATTCAGTGTAATTTTTGCGTGCACAAGTCGTTTATTAAGAAATTATTATGGCCGCTTCTAAATGAGAATTTTATTATATAGTCGAGTCAGAATTTTATTCTGGAAGCAAGGAGTTGAATCAGATTGACCACATGTGCCACCTTTGCCATGATGTAAATAAATCCTGCCACTTCCCATGAAAGAAATACATTTCTAAAAAATAATAATTTCTTATTTACAACCTCAAAAAACAATTTCTTCTCTAAAACTTATAACATGAAATTAGTGCATATGAGGTAAAGATGGCTAGCGATAGGGATACTCAAACCTTATAATATTTGATGTACACTCCAAGTTAAATATTATGCTCCTGAAAAAAAACAAAAGTGGATAACATTTACGCTCACATGAATTATATTTTAGAAGTTATTATGTATAAGTGGTAGATTTGGTATCCACTCCACGGTCTCACACTTTCCCGATTTCTTAGTCTACCGTACAATTATTCAATTATATTTCATGAAATACACGATAAAGCATGCTTTAGTTGAATAGAGTTGTACTAAGCTAATCTGGAGCATATGTGATGGTGCTAATAGTGTGAATAAGGGATATTTTTCTGATCTCCAACAATTTTTTTCCCACTTCAAGCAAATGGGTAAAAATTGAAAACTATTTATTAAATTTAATTTGTCTCGCTGGTCCGTTTAGATATCTACTAAAGAGGTATAATATTCTATTTGATTGTGTTAGCTCCTGCCATAATTCATCTGAACTTAATTTTCATAAGTTTGTCGTCTATGCCTTTTAAGAAGGGGAAATGGCAACATAATTCAACCATTCAAATGAACAAATAAAAGTACGGGAAAGAAATGATTTATATTTCTGCTCAGCTTCTTTCTTCAACATATATTTATAAATTTTCTGAAGATGAATTTTGTTTTTGTCCATTCCATGACTTCCCATTTATCCAGTATGGTCCAGTTATTCCATTCTATTGCCTGAGTTTTCAGCAAAAGGTACTCTTTCTTTGTTAGATCTGTGGTGTAGACATTCATAAATGAGCCAGTTACTCCGCAAAAAATGCATTATATTTATTTATTTGTAACTGAGCTTGATGTTTTTCTTGAACATGACACAACTACCAATCTAATAGGTTGCTGTTTTATTTAAAAAATTCATAATTAGTTTTTGTTATACATTTATGTATACCATATAGTGTATACCATATAGCATTTTCCACTACCTGATTAATAAAAAATATAATAATTGCTAACCAATGAAAATTCAGTTTCTTTCGTACATATAGTGAAAGCTTATTTTTGAAAATATAGGAACAACACATGATTTCCAATATGAGCAATGAGTTATTAGACACAAATATGAGTGTGGGTAGAAAAGTTGGAAAATGAGCGCTTATTAATATAAGGCTTAAGCACGTTTGATGGTCATTGATTTGTTAAAATAGTATGATCTTAAAAATGAAGGATCTAATTGTATATTCCAGCAAAAGGTATCCTCCTTCATGTGAGGAGCGTAAGGATATGAAAACTGAGTTAGTCTATATAACATGCACATAATAACATATTGGTGCAGAGATGTACAACTAAGGTAGCGAGCACCAAACAATTGATCTAGCGGGTGCACAGATTACATGTTACTTTGATTGTTTCCACTCAAAGCTCCATGCTTGACTATATAAACCAATAATCTAAAATTAGAAAAAAAAACATTAGATTATTCATAAAACAATGTTACATGATTCATTCTTATTTCTTAACAACACAATCAAACATCCATATACCAAATATATGTAAAAGTAAACTACTAATTTAGTAATGTACTACTAAATAAAGTGTCGTGTATTACTTGAGTAGCGGATACATAATATAAAAATAGTATCTACACAATATCATGCCCTCGCATTTGCGAGGGCCACTGTGCTAGTTCATCATTAAAAGCCGTATTAGTAGAGCCAAAGATAATGTCATCTACATATAGTTGGCATACGAAGAGCTCCCCCTTAACCTTCTTAGTAAAAAGAGTGGGATCGATTTTCCCAACTTCGAAACCACGGTCTAGCAAAAGCTCTTTAAGGTGCTCATACCACGCACGTGGGGCTTGTTTAAGGCCATAGTGCCTTATCGAGTTTGTAGACATGGTTCGGGAAGTTGGGATCCTCAAATCCCGAGGGTTGTTTTACATATACCAACTCATGTAGATGACCATTAAGAAAAGCACTCTTAACGCCCATTTGTTGTAATTTAAAGTTATTATGAGCTTCATAAGCAAGAAGGATACATATGGAATCAAGACGAGCCACAGGAGCATAGGTCTCGCCGAAGTCGATGCCTTCAACTTGGGAGCAGACTTGTGCCACGAGTCTTGCCTTGTTCCTTATAACAATGCCATTCTCATCTTGCTTATTCTTGAAAATCCACTTTGTGCCGATAACATTGCGGCAATCCTTGGGCTTCTCTACTAATTTCGAGACCTTGTTGCACTCGAAATTATCTAACTCTTCATGCATAGCAACAACCTAGTCCGAATCTTCAAGAGCTTCAAACACTTCCTTGGGTTCCACCATGGAAATGTGAGCTTGATGCTCACCGAAGCTTGCTAGCTCCCTTCTTGTGGACACCCTCCGTATGAGATCACCTACAACTTTATCAAGAGTGTGACCTCTCAATTCAAGATTCCAGTCCACACGAGCTTTGCGGCAAAGTTCAATCAACTTGTTGTTTCTTGGAGGAATTTCTTCATCATTTGAATCTTCATTGGGACTACTCGCTTGACCTTGATCTTCAGCTTGATCAGTGAGAATAGGAGGCGAAGAACCTTGCCCTTGATGTTGATCAGTAGCCATAACAGGAGGCTACTGCTATTCTGAAAATTCTAGGCCAGATAATCTGGCCGAGGGAGTGGCCGGATAATCCAGCCTGGGAGTAGATGGTCCTTCCTGACTGTCTTGGATGCTCCTTGCTCGAGTTGGAGAAGGGCCGGATAATCCGGTGTCACCCGAAAAATCTGGCCTAGGAGTTGCCTCAGTTCCTTCGTTGATTTGTGTAGTCCTGGCATTCGAGGTAGCCTGGCCGGATAATCCGGTGTCAACCGGATAATCTGGCCTAGAGCTTCTGGAGTAGATGGTGTATGATCTTCAGCAGGTGGCGGTGATAGTGTAGAAGTTTCTCTAGCTATTGGAGCATGTTGATCTTGAGTCGATGAGGGCTCTACTTGAGTAGAGCATTGTCCTTCCCGATCCGCCACAAGGGTTCCTCAATGGGGCAGAAAAATCCCACGCCCATTCTTCTTATGGCATCTTGGGGTATTTCAACATCTGCATCACAAACATCAACTTGCCCTGCACGGGAGCCATCATTTTCCTCGAACACCACACTACAAGATTCTACAACAGTTCTAGAGAGCTTATTGTAGACTCTATAAGTGTGGGATTCGGCACCATAACCAACAAAAATACTTTCTAACGCCTTAGACTCGAATTTAGATAAATGAACTCCTTTGATGAGAAAGAAACACTTACAACCAAATACCCGAAAGTAGGAGATGTTTGGCTTGTTACTTGTAAGTATTTCAGACGGTGTTTTGTCCAAGATTTTGTGGAGGTAGAGCCAGTTGATGAGTGGCATGCGGTAGAAATTGCTTCATCCCAGAAATTATATGGTAACTTGAATTCAGCCAACATAGATCTTGCCATATCCATTAAAGTCTGGTTCTTCCTCTCGGCTACACCATTTTATTGAGGGGTGTACGCAGCGGAATATTGGTGTCTTATCCCCTCTTCACTTAGGAATTCATTCAGAGTGTAGTCTTGAACTTAGAGCCGTTATCGCTTCTAATTGCCAATATAGGAACATTGTATTGACGTTGAACCTCGTTGGCAAAATCGATGACCGTTTATTGAGTCTCGCTCTTCAACTTGAAGAAATAAACCCATGTATATCTTGAATAGTCGGCAACGATTACGAGGCAATATTTCTTCCCACCGAGGCTTGCATCAGATGGAGGACCAAAAAGGTCCACATGAAGGAGCTCTAGTGTCCTCTTTGATGAAATAATTGTCTTCTTTCAATGGGGAGAGTCATGCATTTTCCCTTCAACACAAGCCCTACAAACACGATCTTTGGAAAAGGAAACATTTTCTTTTAGTCCAAGGATGTGGCCACCCTTGTGGAGACTTTGCAAAGTTCTCATGTTGACGTGGGCTAGACGGCGATGCCAGAGCCAACCCGCATGGTCCTTTCCGAAAATACACATCGGGCCTGTAGTTGTTTTCCCCGAAAAGTCCACCACATACAGGTCATTTTCGACGTATCCAACAAAAGAGACCTTTAGAGACTTTCTCCACAAGAGTACCACCAAATCACCATCAATAAAAACAGCAAAGCCCATCTTACCAAGGGCACGAACAGAAAGTAAATTGTAACCGAGGGTTTCAGCAAGCATGACGTCCACAAGAGAGATATCGTGGGAACCACAACCTTGCCAAGACCCAATACCTCAGATTTTGACTTATCACCATAGGAGACGGTTATATGATCATGGTTTTGCCGCATCTCTGAGATGATCTCCTTGCTTCCGGTCATATGACTCGTGCACCCGCTATCGAGCACCCATTTAGACCCACCGGAAGCATAGCCCTACAAGAAAGTTACTTCTTGGTTTTAGGTACCCATTTTTCAATGGGTCCTCTCATGTTAGTGACAAGGGTCTTGGGAACCCAAATAGACCAAGAAATGTAATTATAAAATTGACCAACAAAACTAGCATATATATCACCATAGTAATCACGAAATAATTCATAATTAGGATTATTAGCCCCTGCAAAACCAATATAGTTAGTCTTGTCATTAGTTGTGGTGCTTGTCTTTGTTTGAGCATTTTTTCTCTTCTTCTTCTTCTTCTTCTTCTTTGTCTTGGGAACGTAGCCAAGACCCTCTTTTCCATTTCTTGTCCTTTGCTTGCTAAGAATATCATCTAGGACTTCCTTACCTTTGAGTTGGGATCCCTTGACAAGTTATTCTTTCAATCTAGCATTTTCTTCAATAACATCTTCATGACCACATGATGGTGTGGAGGTGCTAGGCATATCATACTTGTCCAATTGAGTTTGGAGCTGATCACGAGACTCATTTAGAGTAGAGTGTTCACTCTCCAATGCCTTGTAGGCAATGTCAAGTTTCTCTAATTCCTCCGAGAGTCTAGCATGAGCAGCTCCAAAGTCAATCTTCTCCTTATTTAATTTCTTTACCTTAGCAAGAGCATTGGCACGTTCCTTTATGAGCTGGGCAACAATCTCTTCATGAGACTCCTCCATTGACTCAAGTTTCTCCTCTAGAGAGACTCAAGCCTCCTCTTCTTCTTCTAGAGCATTCTTCAAAGAGGCTATCTCCATGGCATCTTCTATTTTAATTCTCCCCTTTTCTTCAAGGATTTCTTCGGAGTGAGGAAGTTGCCTCATAAGAGCATCAAAATGAAGTTTGTGCTCACCTTGCAAGTTAGTAAAAAAGTTTTCCAAAGCAATAACTTCTTTATTTACCCTAAGACTTGTATGGTCATCCAAATCAACATTCATAGTGGTCTTAGGAAAAGAAGAAATAGTAGGTGATACCTCGGAACCTCTTGCCATAAGGCAAGTGACGTTTTTGTTGATGATGTTCTCATTAGGGGAGTCAAAGAGCGATGTGGGAGTAGATGTGGTGGCTATTGCAGCCACCTCTTGAGTGCTCTCTTCATCCTCCTCATCTTCGCTTCTGGATGAGTATTCTTCTTGTGCCACCAAAACAATCTTTGGTTGCTTCTTGTAGGGAGAACTCTTCTTGATGAATGGCTTCTTATGAGGTGCCTTCGATTTTTCCTTGAGGATGAGCCTACCCCCATTATCTTCTCTACTTTGATAGGGACACTCAACCACAAAGTGTAAATGGTCTCCACAATTGTAGCAAGTTATCAGCTTTGGGCCATTCTCCTTTCGCCCACTTGACCCATTCTTGCGCTCAAGTTCAGATTTAGCCTTAGCTGGGTCCCTCCAAAAGTTTCTTGCGTAGAAGGCCATGTACTCACCATGAGCACGCTTGACCTCCTCGGGACAGCTCATGGAGACAACATTGAATCCTCTATCATCCTCATCTTGTTCAAAAACGTTGGCCTTTAGTGCAACATTGACTCCTTTTTGCATCCCAATTTCCCAAGCTCGAGCATCTTCGGCGTACTTAGCTGCTACCTTGAAGGCTGCCATTTCTTGCATGAATTCATTGGAAGTCATTTGGTGGTAGTTGTGTCTATCTTGCAAACTCTTCAAGTCCGTGGGCTCAAATGGCATGAGGGCACTCACATATTTCCTTTTGATCCAAGCATCATCAATATGAGTGGCACCATGCTTTCTAAACGTTGTTGCCATGCTCTTGAGCCTTCTATACATGTCTTCATGGTCCTCACCATCCAACATGTAGAATACTTTAGCTTCATTGCTTAGAGAATCATAACTATTTCTTCTCATACTTTCATTTCCGATGAACAAGTCGGTGAGAGCATCCCATGCTTCTTTGGCGGTGTTAAAGTGCTCAATGTGTGGCATGTCCTTGGGACCCATGCCAAGCTGAATCATGTGAAGAGCCGTTGCATTTAGTTGACTGTCCACCACTTATATCCTTGTCAAAATGGCGAAGTCTCCAATATGAAGGCCATCTTCAATGGTCCTCCAAAGCTCAATCGACGAACTGCACACATGAGATTTCATTAAGAATTGCCATTGATTAAATGAAGATGCACTAAGCTTGGGTGGATCACCCCTATTGTTTATATGAGGATGAGGGATAGGTGGGTCGGGAGAATATAGGTGAGAAACCTCACTATAATCCTCCTTACCACTTCCCTTCTTGGAAGCGGAGCCATTATTTTTCTCACCCACCACCTCCTCTTCCTTGGATTTAGCATGAGCTTTATCCTTAGATAGAGGAGTGGTGGCCTCAGAGGTAGATCGAGGTGGGGCTGTAGATGAGGTGACATGGGCAATCATTTGCTGCATCTCTTCCATTTTAGTCTCAAAGGATTTCAACAAGGTTGTTTCCAACGTCTTGAGGTCATCCATTGTAACCTTGTCCACAGCCTCACTCCCATTTTCCTTAGTACCCATACTTCTCTTAGGTTGTTAAGCCTGAATAAAGAGTCGAGACTCTGATACAAATTGAAATGGATCGTATGGGCACCTAGAAGGGGGTGAATAGGTGCTACTTCAAATTTTAATGCTTTTTAAATTTTAGGCTTGACACAAAAGGTAAATTCTCTAGATATGCAATTACGAAGAATTTTCCTATATGTAAACCTAACTACTAGCGAGTAAAGGCGAGTAAGAGTGAGGAACGAGGAAACCGTATTGGAGCACGTGGAGACACATGATTTGTTTTACTGCAGTTCCTTCCTTGTTAAGGGAAGTACATCTGCGTTGGAAGGGTGGGCGGTACTAAGACCACCACGTCACAATAGGCCTCACCCTGTTCTCCGAAGGATCTCGCCACCAAAGGCCTGATCCACCTTTCCACTATTGGTACCCTTCAAGGTGGGAACCGATGCCTTTACACAACTAGCGGCACAACTCCAAAACCAAATTGGAGGCTCCCGTAATGACAACAAGCTGCCACAAGAACAAATATTATCAAAACCGAAACACAAGATCTAGATATCAACAAGAATACTAGATTGAGAGATCTCCAAGTGAATGGAGAGGAAGTGTGGTGCTTGATTCATGATGTCGATGGATGAAGTCTCCTCCTTCGATTCCCCAAATATTGGAGCCTTCGGGGGTTGAAGTGGGAGACCTTGAATGAGAGATTTTTCAACAGAACGGTACTTTTTCGAATGAATCAAGGAGATCTGACAAGAGGGGTGATTGGGACCTTTATACCCCATGTCCAAACATGTTCGTTGGTGAAGTCTGGGGCCGGATTATCCTGCCCAAGTGAAGGCCGGATTATCCGGCCAGGGGAAAAACTCCGCCTCAGCCTCGGATTATCCGGGGGATATTCCGCCCCCCACACAGAAGGTCACGTCGTGGCTCCCTTAGCAAACCCTAGCCTCAAATGTATCTATACACTAAAATGCGTCTAGATACATTCAAATCTAAACAAACCCAAGTCAG
Organism: Avena eriantha; assembly: GCA_910589775.1. Taxonomy (NCBI): domain Eukaryota; kingdom Viridiplantae; phylum Streptophyta; class Magnoliopsida; order Poales; family Poaceae; genus Avena; species Avena eriantha. The sequence continues at coordinate 397,894,006 of OU342740.1, read as the reverse complement.
TTTGTCCTACATGGAGGAAATATGTCATTTAATTGACATAAATGAAACTAGATTATATAAACTGTTTACCATAAGATGTAAAGACGACTACATAAATATAAACCAATGGATTATTATATGCTACACATCCCATCTGACAGAACTGATTGAATGTGTCCAATTAATAAAGTGTCAGTATGCCAATTGATGAAGAAAGATTTGCATATGACATCGTGCAATCCTAAAATAATTAATGGGCTGCCTGCAATAGGATACCAGTTCACACGGAATATTTTGGTAGATAAAACTGTACAAACTCATGCAACAGACTAAGAACCAAAGACATTCTACATTTTTTGTTTCTTATCAGCATTATGTGCTCCAGAACTTTCACCGTAATACAAACAAATCAAAATGATACTAGCAGCATGACACTGACACTAGTAGAAACAAGGGTTTTGGTTTGGCCCGATTCTGGGTCTAGTCCCGGGTGGGTTACGGGTCGGGACTAGTGTGAGCACTAGTCTCGGTTCGTCCTGGCTCCAACGGCTAGGAGGCCGGGCCAGCTCCAGTCTCAGGTTGTTCCGGACCTCTTGTCCCGGTTCGTAATAGGGCCTCGGACTAGAGGGTTCGTGCCAGCCAGCCTCGCGTGTGGGAGCCTGTAGTCCCGGTTCGTAATAGGGCCCGAGAATAGAGGTCAATCTACTGAAAATTTTAGGTGTGTGTAGGGAGGATTTTAGGTGTCTAATTTTAGGCAAATTTTGATTAGGCAAAAAGTTACTAGAAATTGAAATGTGTAATTTTGGAGTTTCTGAGCTCAGAATGGAATGAAGTTTTTACTACTACATCAATAATTAAAAACTCCACATTTTTCATGTTAATTGTTTTGTCCAATTCAAAAATTGTTGCATGTAAAATTTTCAAAATTCAAATTTTTAGTTTTCAACAAGTAAATGAAGTCAAAATTATCCAAGCTTTTTATATGTTGTTAGTACACATTAGGTGTGCCTATTTTGGGTATCGGCCCATTTAGCAAACTTTGTTTGAAAATAGTTTGGAAAATGAAAATGGTTTTTGATATACTTATATAATAATGCAGATGGGGATGAGTCTCGCTAAAACTTGAATTGGATCTCTGAAGAAACATCATATTGTGAGTCTAGAAATGATTTTTACAAAAAATCATGAGCATTAGATCATGTACCTATAGTTCAAACCGGACCCACTTCCTACCGATTCGGCAAAGCTTTGTCTTTTTCACCCGAGGTAGACGAAAGGTTTGAGATACTCTGGTTGGGACATTGTCCATGTAAGGTGGTCTAGTTTTTTAAGAAATAGGGTGGTAGCATTTTGAATTATTCCTTTGGTGGTTGCTTCACAAAACGCCCCATTGTTAGCACTCATAAAATGGAAAATAGCTTTTCCGTGCGATGAAAAGGAAAACTTCCTCCTGCAACATTATTCGCCATCAAAAGATACACATGCATGCACAATATGAGCACACTATCATAAACTATGTCGTGATTCTGGTCATAACATTGGTCATTTGATCCAAAAGCCATGAAACCTCGAACATGATTGCTCATTTTGAGAAGGACTTTTCGAGATGCAATCATTATACCAAGTTTGCTATTTTTCCTTGCAACTATGTCACATAATATGACACCACGCATTGTTCGGACCATTTTTGAATTTCTTATGCCCATTTCAAAATTTTCCCATTTCAAACTATGGTCAAAATGGCGAGCATGTAGATGGGGGATGAGCCTCGCTAAAAGTTGAATTAGATCTCCGAAGAAATATCATATTGTGAGTCTAGAAATGATTTTACAAAAAATCATGAGCATTAGATCATGTACCTGTAGTTCAAACTGGACCCACTTCCTACCGATTCGGCAAATATTTGTCTTTTCCACCCGGGGTGGACGGAAAGGTTTGAGATACCCTAGTTGAGACATTATCCATGTAAGGTGGTCTAGTATTTTTGAAAAATGGGTAGGTAGAATTTTGAATTATGACTTTGGTGGTTGCTTCACTAAACGGCGGACACATCATTCATGCGAATCGTGCTCGATCTTTTGACCATCCATGTTACGAGGCCACGCTTCTGTGGCGTGCTAGGCTCGCCAACTCAACCTTAGTGTATTCGCTATGCAACATGGCTTACACCCACTGTATGCGAACATAGATATGTCTGACACCCAGGCATGTAACCCTAGATCGCCTCATACCAAAGAAATTTCTTGGTGGTGCACACTAAGGGGGAACACAATCATTGGTAATTTTAGTAGGGATCATCTTATTAGGCTACCGTCGAGTATCTAATACTAGCACACAATAAGACATACAAACAATAACATTGAATGTAAATGCTATGTGATATTGTCCTTCACGTCGTGATCTCCATCCGCCGTCACCAGGTTCCGGCGCCAAGGTTCCGGCGCCGTAGACACCAGGGTACCGGTGTCATTCCGACATGGTAGTTTGTCACCTCCGTGACTATCTACTACTATGTAACAAAAGGTAATTACTTTACCTTTGCCACAACCATATCACAAAGCAACGCCCCCTTGCAAAACAAAGTTAGACGCCTCTACTTTATCTTTGCATGTTTTACGCGGCTGAATGGGCTTTCGCACAAGAACCGTTCTTACCTACGAACTTTCAGCACAACGCTGATCAAGCAGTTGTCTCTACTACACCCCTTTTGGGGCCCTCCGTTGCAAATGGTATACCAACTAATGCGAGAGAGACAGACACCCCCCTAAGCCACTTTATACGGTACAAGCCGTATGTCAAGCGTGGACCAGTCTCGCGAATGAAAGTGTAAAGTCGGTTGGGGGGCGCTTCATCAAGCATTACTGCAGTATACACAAGTACACGTGGGAGGGTAACAACTAAAAGATCAACGCCCACACGCTACATCTCGTGTGTTCTACCCGTACTAGCATTACTACGCATAGATCTAGCTCTGATACCACTGTTGGGATTCTGCGTATGAAAACAATAAAATTTTACTCTACGCCCCTGAACCCCTGAAGCTGCCAGGACCTATCTATTATTAATACAGTAATGGGAGGGGCTTTTCGTGAACTTACCCTTGAAGACCGAAAAGCATTGTCAATGCTCAGGAGAGTGTGGTTGAGGTAGACGAGTCGAGGCCGACCTCAAGGTCGTGATGAAGTCCTTGCGCTCCTTGGCTCCAACAACTTGAGTGCCTCAAGTGCGACACGTCGCGGGGAGTTACACACATCCGGTGCCTGACGATGACTCCCGCTTCCCTGATCCAGTAGCAGTTGCAGAAGTAGACCTCCCGGATCTGAATCCCGCAGCGCGACGGCGCTCCGCGGTGAAGATGTCTCTCGCTCGCGCAGTCCAGACTTGGGACCACGGTCACGAGAGAGACAGGGGGAGAGATAAAAATATCAATTGGAGGTCCTCCCAAAAGTGGGGAGACCTCTATTGATTATTGGTGTATTTTTCTAGGCCAAATACCCCACTATATATTGGGAGGGAGTACTACCTCCCTCAAAGTCCCGAGGTGGGACTAAAGGAGAGGAGGGTGTGGAGAGGCTTCCGGCCAGCCGCTAGTGGGCCCCCGTGGGGGGGCTAGGCTCAGTCGGCCAGCCCCCTTGGCCCCTCTCCCTCTCTCCTTTCCCCTAATGGGCCCTCTCCCTCCGGAAATCGGCCCATTAAGCCTTTTTGACCTTTAATTGATTTTCTCTTTATTAAATAATTATGAATAAATGATTAAATCAATATTTAACATTCATTCACATATTATTCAACCTCCGTGGCTATGGAGAACACCTTCCACCTCCACTACGGACATCCTCCGGACTTACCGAAACCCTTCCGGTTTTCTCCCTTCTCTTCTTCGGTGATTCCACCGATCCTTTAAACACTCTCTAAGCATCATCAAGCCCTTAAGCATGATACCCCACGGTTCGGGAACACTCCAGACATGGTCGGGACACTCCCGCACCAATGATCGACAGAGGGACCTGGATGGCCATGTGACCCATGTGCGTTCCACGAAGATCTTTCGTCGTTTGAACCGGGACAGTCGTGTCTTATTCCCTTTGTAACTCTATACTTGTATTGCACGAGATCTGATTAATGACATCACCATGTCGTGTTCAATCTCGTTACTGAACAATGCTACTTGACTCGTTTTGACAAGTGATATCCCTGTGATCTAATCACACGCTGCGCATCTATTGGATATAACTTCTTCGAGTGGGCCCTTGAGTATCTTCCCGTCACATGGACGGACAAATCCCGCTCTTGACATATATTGCCTCTACGGTTTCCTCCGAATACCTGAACACACCTTTATAACCACCGTTTTACCAGATGGCGTTTGATGCTATCTAAGCACTCTCGGGAGACAGTGATTGATATAGCCTCACGGTCTAAGGAATAGTCTACGAGGATCCATTTCTAATCATCGTAACTTGAACTTCGTGACATGATCGGGTCATGATGTTTAGGTTGGGTATTAGTTCATCATCTCATTCACAGAATGAGATGACCTCATTTCCAACTGGCATAAATGCCACATGATCAGGAAACATGATCATCTGTTGACCAATGAACCAGTGACTAGAGTTTCACTGGGAACCCCTGGTTGTTTGTATATCACACGTGTATTGATGTTTCCACTCAACACAGTTATAGCATGATATAAAACTTAATCATAAACTATATGAAATATGATAATAGTCCTTACTACTATTTGTCTCTAGGGCATATTTCCAATAGTCTCCCACTTGCACTAGAGTACAAATACACTATCTGCATTTTTTCTTAATCATTGGCACCAAACATATATATATTAAGCCTATTGTGACTATATGCATTAATTAATTGATCTATATATATATTAATCACTGTTCTTTTAGCCCTCCAGATCGAGGCAATCGGCAGGTAGAACGAAACGAGGCCCTAACAAAAATTTGGATGGTAATCAAAGGTTCACCATCGACGAAATAGAGAACCGATTGTTTCAGAAAAGCACGCGGGGATGTTTGTAAATGAATGCGGAGTGATTGCTAGGGACAACCTCCCCATCACCATTCAAGAATGGAATAAGCCAAAAAAATGCAGGTGAAGAATTCACTAGTTATGTCGACGATGATGCCAAAGATGACCTTTGGCAGAAGCTCATAGCATATTTCATACTACCTCCAGAGTATGAAGAATTCGAGGCAGATGGTACTACCCCAATTCTAGGTGGGCTTGAAAGAAGAGCGAGAGTCAAGGAGTGGGCTCTATCGAAGATGGTCAAACTATTACGGAACCACAAGAAAACTTTATACACGGAATATGTCGTGAAAAAGAAAACTCCAAAATTCATAGGAGCATACGAGAAATTGAGAGAATAGTGGCCTGATTTTGTAAAGTACAATCTATCTTCTGTAGCCAAGGCAAGGTCGGAAAAAATATGCTGAGAAAAAGCAATACACCATAAAATGGGGACAGGTGGCTACAAGAGTGTCGTGCCTAAGTGGGAAGCTATGGAGTCCAACATGAGGGCTTAGAGGGATCACTCCAGATACATATGGATGGCCCGACAGGTTAACTCACTGGTGGTACTGGCATGGAGAACATTGAACCGAGAAACAGGGGCGACAATTTTTCAAGAATTTTTTAATACCCTTCAAAGCAATTATTAAAGAAATGGCCGATGCTCAAGCAGGATTATTCCAGCCCTAGAGAGAGAATGATGAGCTAATACGTTCCCTCTGGAATCTTGAAAAACCTAGATGAACACGAGGCAAAGGTGCTGGTGTTACGTGGAAGAAAGGGTTTTCCGAGTACGACGATAGTTATAGAAGCCGTAAGAGAAAGAATGACCAGGAGGCAGACTAGATTGGGAAGATAGAAGAGGAACTAGCTGGGATGAAGAAGCTGGTAGTGGAAGCACTTAGCCAAAGGTCATCTCAGCCACAGGAAAATCATGCATTGGATAATAGCAAGTGGAGAAGTAGTGTGGCTTCTATGGATGTCTAGGCTGATGATCATGCACTGCTGGAGGATGCGCTGGTGACTTGCTACCCCATGCATGATGTCAGATGGATGACACAATGTGATCTACATCAGCCAATGAACAACTTGTCCTTCAAGGTGGCGATCGGCACTGCTTTACCTTGTCTACCCGGAGCACTCCACCATTCACTTCCAATTCCACCTGGCTATGCTCGTGTCTCGGTGGATGACCTAGTGGAGGGGTATGAGGGCATAGAGATTGAAATCGCTACACCTGAAGGCCATAAGAAACTAGGAGATGTCAAGAGCCACATCATTCTATGGCAAAAGAAGTACATCAAGTTTCTAGGCTCGGCACTAAGGCCACCAACTCCGAGGAATCTAAGTCCACCCCCCTCGATGATCGTCAACCTCCAAGTCCATCCCTCGATGATCGTTAACCTCCAATTCCACCCCTCGACGATCATCAACCTCCAATTCCACCCCTTGACAAGAGGGATGTTGATCGCCGCAGCGTGAGTACATCTCGATCTCCGCCTCCGCGCAATACTACATCGTTGAAAAAACAGAGGGTCACTGCTCCCCCGTGCGCCACTCAGAAGAAAGGTAGTATGGTCAAGATAGTAGGCATCCCAATGGCTCTTCCCACGATACCTTATGACGAGACTGATGAGGAAAACACTACGGAAGTGGATGCCTACACTGAGACTTTTTTTTCACCAAAAAAACCCGAGCCACCGCAGGTATTTGATGAAAAAACCAAAAAGTGGGCTAAGTCCTTTCTTCAGCAACCATCCCAAATATCCATGAATCTGCATTTAGACTATAACCACGAAATTCTTAAGCAGACAAGAAGTGCCAAGTCTAAGTAGAACACACAAACAAGTGCAAAACACGGAAAACAAATTCCCCATCTCGGCCAACAACAAAATCAATCGGTCCCCCTGCTCATAGTGAGTTCCGGTATCGAAAAGGACTTCAGAGCCGATATGGATAAGGACATGCAATTATTGGACCCCAGAGCCAAAGCTGCTGCTAAACAAATGGGTATCACTGTAGCGCGGACCAAAGTTGCTGCTACCGAAGCAGGTATGTCTCTTGGTCAATTTTTAGGCTATGAAGAAGTACCAATGGGTGAGATATCATGGAAATATGTCAAAGGGCAGCCTCTGCTCAGTCATGAGGAGTACATGCGTCTATCAACACATATGTGAAATCTACACGACTGTTACATGTTGCAAACATCAAAGCAGCACTCGAAAGAATGGATTTCGGTGGACGTTAGAGTGGAGCATCACTTCAAACCTTATGATGGCTCAAAATATATCGAGCTCGTTAGGAATCCCAAGAGGAAGGTATGATGAGCACATCAGCAAGTTTTCCCTCAGTTATGAAACCAAGGTTATCGAACCAGTAAGAGCAAGGAAACAACTCCAAGGTGTTGTTTCCAACTTGGAATCCTGCACAACATAACCACAGAAGTTTGCCCCAACTTACAGTGAGGTTGTCAATCTCACCGGTTTTGCTGAAAACAAAGGATTAAACGTATTGTGTGGAAGATAGTAATTGCTTGCAGAAAGTAAACAGTAAACAGTAAATAATAGATGGTTTAGCAATGGTAAAAGAATGGACCGGGGTCCATAGTTCACTAGAGGTGATTCTCCTTAAGATAAATAGCATGTTGGGTGAACAAATTACAGTGGGGCAATTGAAAGACTCGAAAAATCATACCATGCATATACTAATCATCTTTACTCCTATGATATTTGATTGGGCATTACAACATTATACATAGACTGTAATCCAACTGCATCTATGACTAATAATCCACCTTTAGGTTATCATCTGAACCCCTCCAGTATTAAGTTGCAAGCAACAGATAATTACATTAAGCAAAGTCTGTAAAGTAAACAATACGATCGTCCCATGGACAAAGGATTGTTGTTTTCTCCCTAGTAGCAACATCACATCTAGTACCTTAGAGATTCCTATCACTTCCCCAGATTACTAGAGGCATGAACCCACTATCAAGCATAAATACTCCCTCTTGGAGTTGCTAGCATCTACTTGGCCAAGATAGCTACTAACAACGGAAAGCATGCAAGATCACATATAACATAGACATGATAGAATCAATAATCAATCTGAAATAGCATCTCAATATCCATCGGATCCCCACAAACACAACATGTAAGATTACAAATAGATGATCTAGATCATGAACGGAGCTCACAAGATCTAAACATGATATCACAAAGGAGGAGAACCAACCATCTAGCTACTACATGAACCCGTGGTCCAAGAATGAACTACTCACACATCACACCAGAGGCAGTCACGGTGATGAAGAAGGCCTCTAGGGTGATCTCTCCCCTCTGGCAGGGTGCCGGGAAGAGCTTCAGATCCCTCCTGATCTAGGGATGGAGATGATGGCGGCTACAGACTCTTTCGTGGAATTTTGATTGGGTACCTACGGTTTTCGTCCCGGGAGGCTTTTATAGGCGAAAGGGCAAGGTCGGTGGAGCACCAGGGGGCCCACAGCCCCTGGTGGCGCCCCTTAGGCCGCGCCGCCACCAGGTGTGGCCGCCCTGGTGCGCCACTTCACCTCCCCTCTGGACTCCGTGTTGCTTAGAGTAAAATATTGACTTTGGCTTTTGTCCGGTCAAATTCCGAGAATATTTCCTTACTAGCTTTTCTAAAACCAAAAATAGCAGAAAATAGGAAACTGGCATTGTGGCATCTTGTTAATAGGTTAGTTCTAGAAATCTATAAAAATACCTCAAAGTATGAACAAAACATAAGAATGTAGATACTAAATAAGCATGGAACATCAAAAATTATAGATACGATTATGACGTATCAACATCCCCAAGCTTAACTCCTGCTCGTCCTCGAGTAGGTAAGTGAAAAAACGAATAATTTTTCAGGTGACATGCACCATCACAATCTTGATCAAGGTATTTGTAAAACATTGATAGCTGGGATCATAGTACTCTAACATAGACATGAAAGATGTAGTTCGAACAATAAAACATAGCAACTATGTTGTAACATGAAAAGGTACAAACAAAAGATTCATGAATAACAATGCTTTGAAAGACGTTTTTTTGTTTCTCTTATAGAAAACATAATGAGAATGGTATTCAGCTTGGCCCTCATGGTGTAGCAAAACATAAATGCATAGGACACCTTCAAAGTTCATAAGGGTGACTAGATACAAATAGTTTAAGAACAAGCAATATCAAAGTTATGAATCAATCAACAAGTTTTGGGACAATGCACATTAAACTAAGAATGACCACTATGCTCTCTCAATTGGTTCATAAAGATAGAAGATGGAGACTCAACATAAAAGTAAAATAAAGGCCCTTCATAGAAGGAAGCAGGGATTCAAGTTTCATAAAGAGCTTCCAAAAATTATTGTACTTATTAGCTTTCAGCTCTCATTGCCCCTATCATAAGCATCTTTAGGTGATTAAGGTTAAAGTGAACAAATATGAGGATATGCCTGACAAGTTATAAGCTGAAAATCTCATGCCCCTTGCTTACGAGTACCGAACCTAATGCTACTCAACTTTAGTCACGAGTAAGTTCTTGTCATTGTAAGTACATGTGTATCATAGAGAACCGCCAATGGGCTACCCCTTGCCCCGTGATACAGGAGCTTTCCCATATCAAAATGACAAGGCAACAAACAATGAGCATCTCAGTGATCCTTTTATTTCCTATTTGCATAGGTTTTTTATTTCCTATTTGCATAGGTTTTTTTATTTCCTATTTTCATAGGTTTTTTATTGAGGATGCTTCACAGATTGCTCACTATGGTTATGCTGCAAGTTTCCACCATGATTAGGCATGGCTTAGGCTAGCCACCCAGGCGTTTCTCTAACACATATACAAACTCCATGAGCATACAAGCTCCCCTTTTATTTCACAACACCGAGATCCATAAGCAAAATAACATGATATCAACTAAATAAAGTGCAATGTTGAAAACGTTCCCTGTGATAACATGGTTCTGCTAATTAACAACTTACAAAGAGAAAGCATATACGCAACATAGATGGGCACAATAGTTTAAGTTTATTAAGTGCAAGAAAGTAAAGTGTGCCATCAAGTTCGTGAGAGCTTTAATCACTAAGTTTCACATAACAAGTTTAATTTGGAAGGTACATAAAAACATGAATATACTTGGAATAGAAATAATGCTAATAGGTAGGTATGGTGGACTCTTTGGAATAACTTGGTTTTATTTTGAGTTGGATGCATGAGTGGAACTCATACTTGGTACATGTGGAGGCTAGCAAAAGACTGGGAGCGACCAACTAAGAGAGCAATAATGGCCATAATCATGCAAAGCGACAAAAAATTATTAATTAAAGCATAAAGTGATATTACAAGTCAAAAACTAAATGATCATAGAGGCTATGGTGACTTGGTATAGTCTTAACATGGTGTGAGCATGCGCCAAGTCAACCCAAATAAAGCATCAAAGGAGAATACCACAATATTATGCTTTTATATGCTAAAACAACGCATGATTCTTTTAAGGCACATTAAGCAATCTCAATTGTTTGTAACAAGTCATGCTACAGCAATAATTACTAATCATAAAGTCAAAGCAATATCAAACATGAGATGATAAAGTCTAGGCCATAGTCAAAACAAGCTCATTTTTGTACCACTTATAAGCATGAACTTTCCTACTCTTTTCCAATACAAATCAACTTATTTGAAACTATGTATGAATGCGGGGGTCCAACCAATTTATTTAAGCAAACTAAGAAAAATAAAACTAAACATAAAAACGAAGACACTCCAAGAACAACACAATTGTGCATGAAACAATAAAAATGAAGTGTTTGGAAGAAAACTTGAGATTTTTATTGATGAAGAAGGGAATGCCTTGGGCATCCCCAAGATTTGACGCTTGTACTTCTTGAATATTTCTTGGGGTCACGCGAGTGATATCCCCAAGCTTGAGCTTTTGTCCATACTCCATCTTATCACATTGTTCTTCCCTACACTTTAAAATTTCCTTCATACAAAACTTCACACAATCTTCATTAGCAACATTAGTGTATTCAAGATAATAAGTCTTCGGGTTCAGTTTCAACACAAGTAAAACTTCCATTAAAAACACAAGCTACTGTAGCAATTCCTTTTAAAAGTTCAAGTAATTGGCAAGAACTCAAAGAGAAAGAGATTAAGGGGCAAATGCAAATAATGGTAAAAATCTGTCAAAACAGACCAGCAAGTAAAAACTGATTTTTTCGAAGACCTTCTGTTGCTCAAATCGAAAAGTGTTAAACTAAAAAAAGTTAGATAACAACCTGGGGCAGAAGCACAAAAAATTATAGCTCAATCCGATGTACAGATATTTTTCACGGGTTTTTTTAGTGGAGCACAAAAATCTGTTTCGGGACAGCAACATTGCCAAGTCTTACTTCTCTCTCATTAGAGGTTATTCTTGGTACAAAAACCACACAAAAAGGATAAGGAGAGGTAATTACAGAAGTAATAACTTCCAAGAATCAACAAAATAAAAACTTACTGAATAGAAATTTGGGTTATCTCCCAATTGGTGCTTTTCTTTAACGCCTTTGAGCTAGGCTCAGTAATTTGAGAAGATGCTCACATAAGAAATATGAATTGAAGAAAAAGAGAGCATCAAGGAGTAAATATGATACACATTTAAGTCTAACCCACTTCCTATGCATAGGAATCTTGTAAGAAAATAAATCAAAGAAGCACATAGTAACAAGAATGGGTAGATATAACAAAAGCAACTTTGGAACTTTCAAATAAAAGAGAGGTGTTTTAGTAACATGAGAATTCCAACAACCATATTTTCGTCTCTCATAATGATTTTCAGTAGCATCATGAACAAACTCAACAATATAAATATCACACTCATCCTCCTTTGGTAAGCATGGAGGGCTATCAAATAAGGGATTAGTTAAAGAGTTACTCTTATTGGGAGGTAGACATGGGTAGCTGCTCCATTCTTCCTCCTCTTTTTCATCCAATGAGTTTCTAGTTTCAGCAATTTCTTCTTCCATAGGCTCCTGTAAGGCATTAGTCTCTTCAATTGGTGGAGAGCATCTATGAAGATATTCAAGAATATAGCCATTTTCTTCCTTGTAATTATCAAAGCAAAATTTAAGTATATCATAAACCTCATACTTATAAGGTGCATCATTAGTATTTTCAAGCAAATAAGCAAGTTCGAATGCACTCTTCCAAGATATAAATTCTTCAATTTGTTCCACATCATAAAAGTCATAATTTCCCTTAACATAAGAAGATATGATAACATCATCATTATACTCACATTGAAAAGGGAGGTGTTTATACCTCTTATAGCAACAAGATTTATCAAAGCAATAAGTAACATTATAAGTAGAGCACACGTTTCTAGCAATGGTATACAATTTATTAATTTGTTCCCATAAGTGTTTCCCTATTTGTGACAAGCAATGTTCTTTATAATAATATTTTTGTTCTTCCGTGAACCCACCTTGCCAATAAGATTCAGTTTCAAAGAAACCAACCATTGATAGAAAGCATTATAAAGCAAGACAATAATAGACCAACGAAAATAACAACTATAGTAGGAACTAATTTTTTGTATTTTTGATAAAAAGAAGCAAACCTGATAAAGCAGAAATAAACTAGGCAAAACAAAAAACAAAGTAAAGAGATTAGTTATGAGGGACTCCCCTTGTGAAGCTATCCTTGACTCCCCGGCAACGGCGCCAGAAAAAAGGCTTGATGGCTCAAAATATATCGAGCTCGTTGGGAACCCCAAAAGGAAGGTATGATGAGCACAACAACAAGTTTTCCCTCAGTTATGAAACCAAGGTTATCGAACCAGTAGGAGAAAGGAAACAACTCCAAGGTGTTCTTTCCAACTTGGAATCCTGCACAACATAACCACAGAACTTTGCCCCAACTTACAGTGAGAAAAATGAGGTTGTCAATCTCACCGGTTTTGCTGAAAACAAAGGATTAAACGTATTGTGTGGAAGATAGTAATTGCTTGTAGAAAGTAAACAGTAAACAGTAAATAATAGATGGTTTAGCAATGGTAAAAGAATGGACCGGGGTCCAAAGTTCACTAGAGGTGATTCTCCTTAAGATAAATAACATGTTGGGTGAATAAATTACAGCGGGGCAATGGACAGACTCGAAAAAGCATACCATGCATATACTAATCATCTTGACTCCTATGAGATTTGATTGGGCATTACAACATTATACATAGACTGTAATCCAACTGCATCTATGACTAATAATCCACCTTCAGATTATCATCCGAACCCCTCCAGTATTAAGTTGCAAGCAACAGATAATTACATTAAGCAAAGTCTGTAAAGTAAACAATACGATCGTCCCATGGACAAAGGATTGTTGTTTTCTCCCTAGTAGCAACAGCACATCTAGTACCTTAGAGATTCCTATCACTTCCCCAGATTACTAGAGGCATGAACCCACTATCGAGCATAAATACTCCCTCTTGGAGTTGCTAGCATCTACTTGGCCAAGATAGCTACTAACAACGGAAAGCATGCAAGATCACATATAACATAGACATGATAGAATCAATAATCAATCTGAAATAGCATCTCAATATCCATCGGATCCCCGCAAACACAACATGTAAGATTACAAATAGATGATCTTGATCATGAACGGAGCTCACAAGATCTAAACATGATATCACAAAGGAGGAGAACCAACCATCTAGCTACTACATGAACCCGTGGTCCAAGAATGAACTACTCACACATCACACCAGAGGCAGTCACGGTGATGAAGAAGGCCTCCAGGGTGATCTCTCCCCTCTGGCAGGGTGCCGGGAGGAGCTTCAGATCTCTCCTAATCTAGGGATGGAGATGATGGCGACTAGAGACTCTTTCGTGGAATTTTGATCGGGTACCTACGGTTTTCGTCCCGGGAGGCTTTTATAGACGAAAGGGCAAGGTCGGTGGAGCACCAGGGGGCCCACATTAGATACACTCCATTCACAAAGCCAAAACATCTTATATTTCAAAACAGAGGGAGTACATGCTAGTTATACATTTACAAAATGTTACTCCCTCCATTCTAAAATAAGTGTCTTGGCATTATCTAGATTTTGATGTATTTAACACTAAAACATGTCTAGATACATTCAAATCTAAACAAAAAGTTGAGACACTTATTTTGGAATGGAGGAAGTAAGAAATAAAACACCTACTGACTTTGTAAGGAGATGAGGTTTACCTAAAAAAATCTCAAAAAGAGAGATGTAATTACAGTGCCTTCAGATGTAATGTTCGCGTGTGAGATCAAACAAGGAAATATAAATATATGGTCTCTAATTGTTAGTGAATTGACATATACACATAAGTTTAGTAAAAAAAGTACAAAGGCAAACATTAATTAACAACACACAAGGTATACTTTTGCCTAAGGAGAAATGAGTTCTCGGCACAAGCATAAATTGCTTGTTAGAAAAGAAGGAACTTTTCAATCCAAGCATTGCAATGCTGACTGAATCTGGAACAAAATTGTACTCATTCTCAAATACGAGATAGTGCAACAAGAGTTCAATGTTCAGTTTACTATTTCCCAGCTCCCAGTTGATGGCATTCAAATTTGATGGGAATCAGACAGTACAACAGCAAACAGTACATAGACTAATTTTTTTAATCTCTCGACAAGTTGCATCTGTGAAATCCCTGATATTGTGTAAACACTCCTCGTTATAGTGAAGTTTCACTGGCTGGTGCCCGTGGTTTTTTCCTGTCTTTGTTGGAGAGGTTTTTCCACGTTAAATATGTGTCCTCTTACTGTGATTCTTTTATCGCTCTTCGTTATTTGATTGTAGCAAAGCTAACATGACGGTCGTCGAGAACCACACGCGGATCACGGCTTTTTGAGGTCGAGCTTCGTGCTTCACAGTTAGTCGTCAGGATCTCACGCAAGTCGGAAGCCACCTTGGACTTAGGACAGGTGTTAATGTACCTAAACATATTGGGTCTGAAACTTCGTTCAGATCCGTCGTGATGTATTGGTGCCAGTTGTGTAGCACCTCAGGTAAAATCACTACTAGAAAATCGCTTGTTGTTTTTATTTTGTGCATCATCATGACCGCATGCTCATGTCATCATGCCACATCGCATTTGAGGATCATCATCATCATGCATATGTTGCCTAAAAGTATCTTGCTAAAAGTCTATTTTGTTTTCTAATTATTGTCTCTTTTATTTTAAATCAAACTCCGGTCTATTTCGGATCCTTCGTTGGTCTAAAAACTATTTGCAAAGCCTTTTTACAAATAAAATAATAAAAATATTTTTGTACCGAGGGAGGCCACCACCGGCCAGACCCAAAGGTCCCCACTGGCAGCAGCCTACCATCCTAGCTAATCCTGGCCCTAGATCTAATCTACCCAAACCCTAGCCTACCACCTACCACACTCCACCCCGCCGCCGCCACCCACCCGCAGCGACGCGTACAGTACACACCACACCACCCGCCAGCGACCAGCGAGCACATACGCAGCGGCAGCAACGCAATGCGCGCATGACACGCCAACGTGACCCGCACGCTACCGCCCCGCTCCCCTTGGCCCACCCGCGTACACATCACGCGTTCCCGCATCGCCCTGCTCTCACCCCGTGGTCAAACCGCATCCACCAACCTGCCTGGCCCCACCATGACCACCCCTCCCTCGATCCTATCCCTGTTACCAACTCCTCTCGCCCCGTCCCCTACCCCCCGACGCTCCTCTCCCCAATCCCAGGCGTAGCCGCCGCCTGTATCCCTCTCCGGCGCCCTTCCTCGAGCCCGACAATCGCCGCGCCGGCCCCGCGCACCCTCACCCGCGACCTTCCTCACCGGCCCTCGGCCACCTTGCCTCGCGTTCAGACCCCACCGACGTGGCTCCTATTATCCTCATCGGCCACCGCGGCCCGTGCTCTTCCTCGTCGGCCTCGCCTTCCCCGCCCGGCACCGACCTCCGACCGCCGTTGCAGCGCCACCCTCTGCTTCCCCGCGCCGGAGGCCCCCATCCCTAGTGTTGCCGCCTCCATCAGCCTGCACCAACGCATCGCCGGCCGCGACCTCATCTGCCTCCGTCGGTGGTCCTCCGTCCCACGCCGCCCGGTGACCTCGCCTCCTCTCGAAACACCGTGCACGGCCACCTCGTCCACCCTTGCTACGACCCCGCGCGCCTGCGGCCCCCTCGACCTCGCGGCCTCCTCCCGACCAAGCTCTGTGTCACCATCGCCCCTCATCCTAGAGGTACCTGTGACCCCGAGGTCGTCATGAATGCTCCCGGTGCCTCCAGCCAACACATTGTCCCTGGACTTTATGGTTAACTGCTGCTCTCTGGTCCCTGTTTTATTTGGGTGATGCTGTGGAGAATTTTTGATGTGCAGTGGTGTTGGTATGGGCATGTTTCTGTAGCTATGTGAGACCTCCCGGGTTAAAAGAATGAGTAGTCGGGCCAGAACCTCGATGCCAATGCTACGAGAGAAGATCCACACTGACAAGATCCACCGCGATGAACAATAGGTGTCGCTCCTCAAAGTTCCACACCGACAAAAGACGGACGACAAGAACTCCAACATGGAAACCGGAGGCGATGATGAAGAAACCCCCAAGATCTCCTTCCGGAACCTGAACTCCTCAAAATGACAAGTTCTTCTACCCGGATCCGAAGACCGATCCCACCGATCGTGAACCTCGTCGAACCCAAGACCATCTGTGCCAAACCCTAATGTGATTCCCTTTCCAAGTCCCTTATTTTTTATAATATATGACATATACTTGTTGCATATAAATTGTCATGCTTGCATACATGTTTATTTGTTCGGGGGTACTTTGTCGACTCACCTCATAATTAAATATGGAGACTATATGCGGGCTATTCTAGTCTTATATTAGCTCCATTTAAATTTGTGTAGAGAACCGATGCCATATTTGCCTTGTTAAGACAACATTTAAAATGCTGGGTATCTAAACAAGATGAGCCACTTAATTAATTGTCGGACCCCGGTTCCGCTTAATATTGCCTAGTTGCATCGCATCCTTGCCATGTCATGCATCATACATACATCATGCCCGATCTTCTGTTGTAGTATTAAATAGTGCATCCGGTGTTTCTTTTAGTGTTTTGCTTCTTCACGGATTAGGTCGTTGAGTGGATGCGAGTATCGACAAGTTCTTCAGATAATGTAACTTCGGCAATGTTTTCTAGGCGAGAAATCTCCCCCTTTCTACCTATTTTGCATTTATAGTTTTTACTTCCTTCCTATTGATCTACTGCTATCCGTGTTGTGATGCTATAGTTTCCATACCATTTATATTCCTTGTAGCCTCTATATTGCCTTGGACACATCCTATTGCCTATTGTTTGATAGATAGTCGGTCTTGCGAGTCGTAGTTGCTCGCTCAGGTGCTGCTTCGCGTCGTTGTCGTTCCACCCTTGTTGGAAGGTTAGCACATGCTTAATGGTAGAGATGATCATGGCTTTAATTACAACTTGTTAAATAAAATGCTGGGAATAGATATAACTAATGCAGAGGCACCGGTGGGCAATAGGTAATATTTGGTTTTTAACCCCTCACTTGTGTCCCGTAGACCCCGAGTACTTTATACATGTTCCTTGACTATCGCACTATCCGCATATGGGACCACGAATCCCCTTAGCCATAGCTTGATTCATTTCTTATTTCTTGGGGCCACAAACTAGTTTGGGGCTTTATTACTATCTTGTACTTATGCCATGCTTTACTGCTTTATTTACGATTGTGTGGGGAGCACCTGTACTGTTTAGGATTGCGGAGTGTTTTCACGGTATCGACAAGCCCAGACACACTTTCGGGTTCCCGGTCGTTTACAACCATTGACGCAAACCTTGGGTCCGTCTCGGAGCTGGTCAACTTTGTTGCGGGTAGCTTAATAGGGTGGCCCCCTGAAATATTTTATGAATCTTGTGATTGCTTTGTCGTGAAAGCCTCATTGGGTTTTTATTTGGTTTTTCTGAGGTTGATCTGCGTGTGTTGCTATGTGTGCGCCCCTGCAGGGTAAATCTTTCTGAAAGTCGTGTCAGCAGTTATGGACGACTTGGAGCACAGTATCTCGATCATAGACAACTATAACTAAAGTAGTGCTATAAATTTGACTTTGACATGTCTAGTAATCAGTTTTACTACAACAGAATGAGTAAATAAAAGTGCCAACAACTGATGGATTTGGGATGTCTCATGCTAATTGTATCTGAATAGTAAGTATTGCAACTAGAACGGAATGGTTAACTAAAATTGCCCACTGCTTATGATATCAGGATGACTCATCATATCTATATCTGACTAGTAAGTGCTGCAACTATAATGTAATGAATAAAACTGCCAACTATGTGAGTTCCTTGGTTTGACTTCCTTGTTTGGTCTCGAGAGGAAATACCAGGATGGGTATGATTGGTGTTAGTATCAGGTTGGTTCCGCATAGGTTTTTCTTATCTCTCCAATAGCCGTCAGTTGTATCGAGTCTCTATAGATTGTTTAGTGCATGTTGCGCTGCCTCTTCAATCCACCATACTTATGTAGGCGAGAGCCGCCGAATTCTAGACTCACTGTGTACTGGCCTCAGTACTGACCGCTCTCTTTCTCCTTTGCCCTTTGTCGGCACCCCTTTTGTTTTAGCAGGTATAAGTTCGACGTCGTTAGCACGGTTACCCTTCCGGCTTGGCCTGGGCAGTGTTATGGACGCCATTGGTTATTCTTCAGGGCTCTTAGCCCCATTTGCATCTTATCCGTACTCAGATGTTGTATCGTTTTCAAGGTGATTTGGATCTTTGTATTATATATTTGTATTCTTGACTCATGGAGTCGTTGTTGTATATAAATGTTCTGTGGGTTCCATCGTGGACTAATGTGTAATGATATTACTTCGTTTTCCACCCGCACGCAAGTGCCTGGTGGGCATCTTTGAATCGTTTCTATGTGGATTTGACAGGAATCGCTAAAATCTGCTTAGGGTCGATTCGAGGGTGTTACAAATTGGTATCAGATCTCAGTATTTGCGATACCCCACTGGTCCAGCCTGTAGGATAACCTAGCTAACGGCCGATGTAGAGTGTCAAAACTATTTTGCAAAATCGGTTGGATAGATCTGATTAGGTCTGTTTTTACTCCTTACCCCTATGCTATTCTTCTCTTACCTTTGCGTGTTTTAGATCTGTATTCTTATATTTTCTTTGAGTCCAGGATTTATCGTGTTTGGGTTTCCGTCGTACCTTCAAGGTTTCTCTCCCTCCCTGTTATAACGGTGGAGCTACAATCATCAATCTGCATCTCGTCTATTGTACCCTTCATCCAATCTTTTTGCCTTGAACTCTTTATTTGTATCTGCACCTTGACGGATATTTGTATCGTTGAAAAACATTATGAGAAGGATGAGCATTGGTGAAGTTGGAGTATACCTTGAGCATGTGTTGTTCATGCAATGGAACCATCGCGAAACCTAATCGTTATGTATTTTCATACAACTTATTTTGTATCTTCCGGAGTTTTCCCAACGCGATGACATCTTCTACGCTAGTTCCGATGAAGAGCCTGCATCACTCCTTAGTTTGGGTACGGGATGGACTGATCACCCTACCCGGCTCTTACTATTCAGTCTGGTACATTGAACTGGTGGATCAATGCAACTTTACTCCTTTCACAAAAGTTAGAGTTGGCCTTATCTGTTGAGACCTCTCCTTTCATCTTTGTTTCTCTGGAGTGTTCTCTCAACGAACGTGAGCAACAACCCCTTGTTGGTGGTGTCGCCGAATTTAAGATGGAGCGAGAATCTTTGTTACTGGTGTCGCGAGGATCTACACGAAGCGAGAAGAATCCGACCATCAACCTTCTCCCCGGTACCATGAGGCAGATCTCGAGAGCGAGATCCCTTGTTAGTGGTATCAAATTGTAGCACCCCGGGTAAAAACACTACTAGAAAATTGCTTGTTGTTTTTATTTTGTGCATCATCATGACCGCATGCTCATGTCATCATGCCACATTGTATTTGAGGATCATCATCAGCATGCATATGTTTGCCTAAAAGTATCTTGCTAAAAGTCTATTTTGTTTTCTAATTATTCTCTCCTTTATTTTAAATCAAACCCCGGTCTATTTCGGATCCTTCGTTGGTCTCAAAACTATTTGCAAAGCCTTTTACAAATAAAATAAATAAAAATATATTTTTACTGGGGGAGGCCACCAACGGCCAGACCCAAAGGACCCAGCTGGTAGCAGCCTACCACCCTAGCTAATCCTGGCCCTAGATCTAATCTACCCAAACCCTAGCCCACCACCTACCACACTCCACCCCACCACAACCACCCACCCACATCGACGCGTACAACACACACCACACCACTCGCCAGTGACCAGCGAGCACATACGCAGCGGCAGCGACGCAACGCGCGCGTGACACGCCAACGCGACCTGCACGCTACCGCCCCGCTCCCCCTGGCCCCACCCGCGTACACATCACGCGTTCTCGCATCACCCTGCTCTCACCCCGCGGTCAAACCGCGTCCACCAACCGACCTGGCCCCACCATGACCGCCCCTCCCTCGATCCTATCCCCGTTACCAACTCCTCTCGCCCCGTCCCCTACCCCCCGACGCTCCTCTCCCCGATCCCAGGCGCAGCCGCCGCCTGTATCCCTCTCCGGCACCCTTCCTCGAGACCGGCAGTCGTCGCACCGGCCCCGCGCACCCTCACCCACTACCTTCCTCACCGGCCCCCAGCCACCTTGCCTCGCGTGCAGACCCCACCGCCGTGGCTCCTATCATCCTCACCGGCCACCGCGGCCTGTGCTCTTCCTCGTCGGCCTCGCCTTCCCCGCCCGGCACCGACCTCCGACCTCCGACCACCGCTGCAGTGCCACCCTCTGCTTTCCCGCGCCGGAGGCCCCCGTCCCTAGTGTCGCCGCCTCCGTCGGCCTGCACCACCGCATCGCCGTCCGCGACCTTATCTGCCTCCGCCAGTGCTCCTCCATCCCGCGCCGCCCGGTGACCTCGCCTCCTCCCGCAATGCCGTGCACGGCCACCTCGTCCACCCTTGCTGCGACCCCGCGCGCCTGCGGCCCCCTTGACCTCGCGGCCTCCTCCCGACCAAGCTCTGTGTCACCATCGCCCCTCATCCTGGAGGTACATGTGACCCCGAGGTCATCATGAACACTCCCGGCGCCTCCAGCCAACACATCGTCCCTAGACCTTATGGTTCACTGCTGCTCTCCGGTCCCTATTTTATTTGGGTGATGCCGTTGAGAATTTTTGATGTGTAGTGTTGTTGGTATGAGTATGTTTCTGTAGCTATGTGAGACCTCCCGGGTGACATAGTCGGGCCAGAACCTCGATGCCAATGCTACGAGAGAATATCCACACTGATAAGATCCGCCGCGATGAACAATAGGCGTCGCTCCTCGAAGTTCCACACCGACAAAAGACGGACAACAAGAACTCCAACATGGAAATCGGAGGCGATGATGAAGAAACCCCCAAGATCTCCTTCCGGATCTCAAACCCCTCAGAATGACAAGTTCTTCTACCCGGATCCAAAGACCAATCCCGCCGATCCTGAACCCCGTCGAACCCAAGACCATCGGTGCCGAACTCTAATGTGATTCCCTTTACGAGACCCCTATTTTTTATAATATATGACATATACTTGTTGCATATAAATACTCATGCTTGCATACATGTTTATTCGTTCGAGGGTACTTTGTCGATTCACCTCATAATTAAATATGGAGACTATATGCGGGCTATTCTAGTCTTATATTAGCTCCATTTAAATTTGTGTAGAGAACCGATGCCATATTTGCCTTGTTAAGGCAACATTTAAAATGCGGGGTATCTAAACAACATGAACCACTTAATTAATTATCGGGACCCTGGTTCCGCTTAATATTGCCTAGTTGCATCGCATCATTGCCATGTCATGCATCATACATGCATCATCCCGATCTTCTGCCGTAGTATTAAATAGTTCATCTGGTGTTTCTTTTAGTGTTTTGCTTCTTCACGGATTAGTCCATTAAGTGGGTGCGAGTATCAACAAGTTCTTCAGACAATGTAACTTCGGCAATGTTTTCCAAGCAAGCAATCTCCCCCTTTCTACTTATTTTGCATTTATAGTTTTTACTTCCTTTCTATTGATCTACTGCTATCCGTGTTGCGATGCTTTAGTTTCCGTACCATTTATATTCCTTGCAGCCTCTATATTGCCTTGGACACATCCTATTGCCTGTTGTTTAATAGATAGTCCTTGCGAGTCGTAGTTGCTCGCTCAGGTGCTGTTTCGTGTCATTGTCGTTCCACCGTTGTTGGAAGGTTAGCACATGCTTAATGATGGAGATGATCATGGATTTAATTACAACTTGTTAAATAAAATGCAGGGAATAAATATAACTAATACAGAGGAACCGGTGGACAATAACTAATATTTGGTTTTTAACCGTTCACTTGTATCCCGTAGGCCCCGAGTACTTGATACCTGTTCCTTGACTATCGCACTATCCGCATGTGAGACCATGAATCCCCTTAGCTAGAGCTTGATTAATTTCTTATTTCTTAGAGTCACAAACTAGTTTGGGGCTTTATTACTATCATGTACTTATGCCATGCTTTACGCTTTATTTACGATTGTGTGGGGAGCACATGTACTGTTTATGATTGCGGAGTGTTTTCGTGGTATCGACAAGCCCAGTCACACTTTCGGGTTCCCAGTCGTTTAGAGCCATTGACGCAAACCTTGGGTCCGTCTCGGAGCTAGCTAACTTCGTTGCGGGTAGCTTAATAGGGTGGCCCCCTGAAATATTTTATGAATCTTGTGATTGCTTTGTCATAAAAGCCTCGTTGGGTTTTTATTTGGTTTTTCCGAGGTTGATCGTGCGTGTGTTGCTATTTGTGCACCCCTGCAGGGTAAATCTTTCTGAAAGCCGTGTCCGCGGTTATGGACGACTTGTAGCACAGTATCTCGATCATAGACAACTATAACTAAAGTAGTGCTATAAATTTGACTTTGACATGTCTAATAATCAGTTTTACTACAACGGAATGAGTAAATAAAAGTGCAAACAACTGATAGATTTGGGATGTTTCATGCTAATTATATCTGAATAGTAAGTATTATAACTAGAACAGAATGGTTAACTAAAACTGCCCACTGCTTATGATATCAGGATGACTCATAATATCTATATCTGACTAGTAAGTGCTGCAACTATAATGAAATGAATAAAACTGCCTGTGAGTTTCTTGGTTTGACTTCCTCGTTTGGTCTCGAGGGGAATACCATGATGGGTATGATTGGTGTTAGTATCAGGTTGGTTCCGCATAGGTCTTTCTTATCTCTCTCCAATAGCCGTTAGTTGTATCGAGTCTCTATAGATTGTTTAGTGCATGCTGCGCTGCCGCTTCAGTCCACCATACATATGTAGGTCAGAGCCGCCGAATTCTAGACTCGCCGTATACTGGCCTCAGTACTGACCGCTCTTTTTCTCTTTGCCCTTTGTCAGCACCCCTTTTCTTTTAGCAGGTATCACCCCTTTTCTTTTAGCAGTTATAAGTTCGACGTCGTTAGCAGGGTTACCCTTCCGGCTTCGCCTGGACTGCATTATGGACGTCATTGGTTATTCTTCAGGGCTTTTAGCCCCATTTACATCTTATCCGTACTCGGATGTTGTATCGTTTTTAAGGTGATTTGGATCTTTATATTATATATCTGTATTCTTGACTCATGGAGTCGTTGTTGTATATAAATGTTCTGTGGGTTCCATCGTGGACTAATGTGTAATGATATTACTTCGTTTTCCACCCGTACGCAAGTGCCTAGTGGCATCTTTGAATCGTTTTTATGCGGGTTTGGCGGGAATCGCTAAAATCTGTATAGGACCGATTCGAGGATGTTACAAGCTGAAACTGAGTCTCGACTATTTCAAGTTGGTCCGATTGGATAGCTACACCACGACTGTCTTTCGCCTCAATCAGATTTGAGTTTGTTGCAAAAAAACATGCAAACCGAGATTGATGGCGAAGGAGGTGTTTCAGTTGGTGGTTCCTGAGATCTAGGCAGGTCGTTCTAGTGAGTATGTTGAAGATTGCACCTATAAAAGGAAGATGCTCCTAGAGCTTAAATTCTCACAGAAATCAACTCACCTTCTGTTCTCCTTGGTTCGCCGTCAGAGTGAGGAATGTCATGGCCACAGAATATGGTTCATTGTGCCTGGGTAGGATCTCATGAATAGCTTCAGAAGCAGCAACTTTACCCTGCTGAACCATGCCATCCACTTTGAGACCTAGAATAGATATGAACCAAACTGCTCTTGGAAAGTCACAGCTCATGCTTACTCAAGGCCGAGATTTGAGACACGGCGATTTCATGCATTCACAGTTCTGCAAAGGATAAAATGAGAAACTTAAATTTAGCAAACTACTTGAAGACAAGAAGCAAGTGCTCAGCCCAGTGTGGTGTTTCAACAAAAAACACAGTAAGCACGCACAAGATCCCTTGGTTGGAGCGAGCGCGTGCACGACATGGTAGTTGCTCGAGAGGGAGAGAGAGACCTGAACGTGGACATGAGGACATCTTGTCGTTCCTTCGCTCATCCCACCAAGCCACCGGCCTCACCAGTAAGTCCCACTGGCTGAGAGCCCCAATCTCAGTTTACATACATACATCGTTTAGGAGATAACCGATCAATGCATCATTGGGTATCAGACAGAATTTTTTTTAACAGGCCAAGAGAAAATGCTCTTAATTAACAAGTCCTGGGCTAAACTTCACCTACTTTTGAGTGAAGAAAAAATTATAGTTCAGTTACGAACACAAGTATAGATTTTTTGAATAAAATTGAAGACTCTTTTCAACACAGCTAGAGCAAAAACTGGGTTGCATCCACACTTTTATTTCAGACAAAAGACATTAGCCTGGCTTGATGAAGATAGCCATACTAATACATGGTAATGGTAGTTCGATGCACAGTTTACTAGTCTCCAGATACAAGTTTTAGCAGTAAATTTATCTTCCAAATACAGCAGTAGGTTGATGCTGGTTTCACCATCTTCCAGAGACAACTTTTGGCAATAAACCAATTTGCATTACAGGTCTTTTAGATTTTCACGAGGACCAAGGCAAATATGTATATTTGCAATAATGAAAAATAGGACTGAAATGTCAAATACTTACGTAAAAGGATAACTAAGTTTGCAACACAAGCATAAATTGCAGCTGAAACAGAAGCAACTTATCAACACGAGCATTGCAAACTGAAATTGGAACAACCAAGGTAGCATCGATACTTTCTCAGACAAAAGACGGTGCAACAGGAGCTAAGTGCTCCTTGTACTAGTTCCCAGTTACAAATTTTGGCAACAAACTATTTTTGCATGACCTACCCTTTCGGGAATAACAAAGGAACATCAGACTGGAAGTAGAGCAGCCATATCCATTTTAAGGATTATAGACCATGTCTACAGAATAAGCTAAGACACTAAATCCTTCAGGTCTAGACCAAACTCAATGAAGACGACCATCAGCATGATTCTTCCAATTAGCCATCAGTATGATTCTTCTGAAAGAGCATCTACTCCTCTGATCAAATAGCAGGTGAAGGGATCCATAGTTGACAAATCATGGGCATCCAAGCGGCTCTCGTTACTAAGTATAAATTCGAATCGTGCGTCTGGAGAAGCTCTAGATCCCACTTCCAGCAGCCTGTACTGACCAGCCACCCATTCCTTGTTGATTTTTCTAACGACTCCAAATTTAATTTCCTTGAGCAATTTCGCATTCAAAACAAAGAACTTGGCAAAACAAACATCTTGCGCATCACCCTCATAATTCTTCAACACTAGTTCTTTCAGATGAGTCTCAACGCATTTGACTGGATCTAGTGGGTCATAGTGCCGTGCATTTTTCGTTGGTATCATCCTATGTCTCCGCCACTGGGGATAGTGAAGAGAAAATATGTTAGAACTTATTCCAACCTAGACTAGATTATATGTGCAAACAAGGTTTTGCACAAGAATTAATATCACTTCAACTTTACATTACAAAAGGTGAATACTCACAATGACATAGAGCTTTTCCAAGAACGGGAAGCACCTTAAGACATCAATAACAGCATTCAAATTGGAGACAGAAAACTCGATAGCCAGAACCTTCACGGTGCTTATGGTATTCTTCAAGCTGGCAGGGGTTAAACTCTGAAGAAAGTAATGAACATATATGAAATATTATGCACGTAACAATGCTGCATACAAGAATAAATAGCGAGAGGCTGTTATTACTACCTGTAAGACAAGGTTTGCAATCTCCATTTTGGAGATGCAGGGTGAAAGAGGGCCCAATATTCCAAATTAGGTACCCTAATTACCCGGATAGTCTCAGAACCCTCTCCTGCGAAAGGCAGTAGCAGCCTTTCCAAGAGAGGGGCGTTTTCAATGACAAGTTCTCCATTCGCTGAAGAACAAGCGCATAATTTCACACTCCTAAGAGTTGGCGAGCTAATGCAGAGGGAACCCACATCAGCACGAATTTCCTCTAAGCTGAGTGACTCCAAGACATGGCAGGCAGAGAGGACACCACTGAAGACATGCTCAGAGATGGAAACACGGCATAGGCTGAGCTGCTTGAGCGAGGGGAAACTCACGGAAGGAACTATCTCCTTTGGGAAATCGCAGAAGCTGATTCTGGCCACGACAAGGGTTGATGCACAGAGAAGCACCGATGGTGGCAGCGGGTAACGCTTCTCATGCTCATGTGAACAGTACAAGAGCCGGAATCTGATGTCGAGCTCCTGAAGGCCAACAAGAGCTCGAGAATGGAACCAGCGCTCGATCTGAGCGGCTTCTTCGGCAAACCTTTTTTTGGCTTTGTGAAGGCGGATGTAGCAGAAGGAGAAGCAGCGGGCCGGGCCATCGTGGTCGCCGAGGATCTTGGAGACGATGAGGAAGCGCTTGAACTCGTTGGAGCAGAATCGGTAGTCGGCGTCGAGGTTGAGAGGGGATGAGCGCCAGAGCGGGCGCCACCGACGGGCGAGGGCCTGGGTGCGAGCGCCGTCCTTGGTGGGGAGGAGCGAGATTATGCTGCGGAGGATGTCATCGGGGAGTTTGCTGATGAGATCGCCGTGGCTGGGGGGGTCGCCGTCGCCGTTGTCAAGCCGTGCAAGTTTCTTCGGCCTGCCCTCTCCTGCTCCCCCAGACTCGCGTCTTTTTTCTGAGATATCCGCCCGCGCCTTGTTCTTCTTGGCAACCGTGGGTGCCGCCGCTCTCTTCTCCTTCATACCCGGCGTCCGGCGGTCGGAGAAACGGGGATTTGGGGGGTTTACCGTCGAGATGGTTTGCGGCTTCGATTGCTACGATGGACGGTTGTGTGGCAGCTGGGGAATGGAACGGGGAGGCGCGTAGCGCTGGCTAGGGTTAGACGCGCCGCCGCGCCATGGAGAAGCTTGTTTTCTACACCGGCTGCTCTCTGCTGGGCCACGCTGGGCTGGGAGTGGATATGGCCTGGGTCCGGTGGTTTTCTTTATCGATGGATATCGAACCAGATTTTACCAAATAGTATGAATTGGTCTGTTCAAATTCGACGTGAATTCAGCAAATGAATAAGCGAAAATCCAAACAAATCAGTTCCAATGAAAGGAACTGCTGCATAAGAGCTTTGAAAAATACTAATGCTGAAAGATATCAAAGATATCATCATTACGGTCCGATCTAAGAATAGATCGAGGAGCGATGAACATGATAGATGTGTGCGCCATGAAGTTAAATTTATTCACTTGTTATACTAAGACCTACGGGCCCCGACCAGATGTGTCTAACGGCTCGTGTCCACGTACGACTGAGAGCAGCGACTTGGAGGGTGATTCGAATGGCGTTGCGCGTGCGGGAACAGACCAGCCGGGCACCACCGCACTTGCCGGCACGAGCGTTGGCGGCCGCTGGCTCAGTTGTTGGCACCGGTAGGGACATCGGTACAGGGCAAGTTCCGGTTGCCTCGAGTGATTCGGAGGAGGACTCCATGTCGGAGTTGAATAGAGATCTAGATCTGGGGACATCGGACGCGTTGTGATTAGAGTGCCTATAGGCAGGACTAGTGATTCCGTACGTGGCTAGGTTCATTAACAGGGCGGAGGAGCTAGGAGGCTGCCTCTGGCACCAGCTTCTTGTCGGGAAGAAAGGGGTCCCGCTTCTTGTCGAACTGCTGCTCGCCATCGGCTACCCACCTCTCGCTACGCTCCAGCTCTGGGAGGAGGGCGCGGTCATGCCAGTTGACCCCTCTAGGTTTGAGGTTGGTGGCGGAGCAGAGATCCTAGCTTGCTCGCTAGCATCGGTGGGGCCCAATCACCGGGGCAGTGGAGGAGAATCAGATCCCGATAGCCAAGACAAGTAGGTCGTGCTTGGCGGGCCAGGGGTTGGATGACGTGGAATGGCCCATCATGTCCTTGGTGGTTCGCGGGGAGTGTGAACCAATAGATCGGCCACCTGTCGACCCTTCGATGGGCCCACTGAGCGTCTATCATCTGGCGTATGCCGAGTCAAGTCCGTGGCGGGAGGTTATGGGCCGAAAGCCCAAGCGATTGGTCGGGTCCAGAGAGCTTGGAAAAAGGGGATAAATATCCGGGTGTGGGTGCCTAAGGATGCCCTAGTTCCACAATTTTCCAGACACCTTATGGGAAGTGAGGCAGCGGCAGAAACATGAAGTGGAAGGGTAATTGCCCCTATGTCTGGTTTTGGTGATTAATGACAATCCCTACGGACTAATGTTTTCATTGAGTTTTATATGATGGAATATTCCATAGGTCATGCTTGTAGTCCATGTGTTGGATTCAAGTATGGGTGCCATGAAGATAAAGATATACCATGAGTATTGGCATCAAGATCATCGAGTTGAAGAAGAATATGATATGATCAACATCTTGAGAGTGTGATCTCAATAGAAGAATTCAAGATATGGCTCTAAGTCAGTGTCATGATAGCCTCAATAGTTGAGCTATGGTTGACTAAGATTTAGAGCATGTAATCAAATGAAGAGTTCTTTATGTACCTCAAGATATTCAGATGGAGCATGAGAAGCTACTTGGTTGACCAATACAAAGAGTGAAGATTAGATTCAACCTTGGTCAACACGTGAAGCATAAAGAATGTACCACGTGTCTTGTGGTATAGTAAGCTTGTCAATTATGCACCATGAACTAACCTATTATATATGTGTCTTTGTGTTATCTATATTGGTTAGGTATCTTTTCATGGGAATGCTTCAAAAGTGAAGGTCTCATATAGCCCATGAGAGGATGACATCAAGTGGTGATCATCATCAAGGTTGAGAAGGGCAAGTTCAAGATAAGCATCTCGAGAAGATCATTTGCTTGAAACTTGTCATCCATATTGGTGATAAGGGACATGTGAAGACGTGGCTTAATGAAGTTATCCCATAGTGGTGTTTGGGGAGCAAATTATGAGTCTTCATGAACCAACAATAATCAAGTGATGCATTCCGGCTTAGATGGAGCTTAAAGCATTGTCATCAAGATCAAGTGGGATGCGTAAGGCAAAGGTATGGCCTTGCTAGGTTTCCCTTTTACCGGTCTTGGGGTGGTTGTTGGGAGACCGGGTTATAGGATAGATAGCCTCACTATCAAGAGGGCTTTCAGTTGGGTAACTTGATCACATTGTCGTAGGGAGCTCAATCCTTTGCGTACTTTGCATCTTCCTATTTTGTTGCTTCTTGGTGTTTCTCCATGTGAGGATCTTGAGCTTGTTGCTATCTCTTCAACAAGCCCAATTTCATCGAAAATGGAATTCGTATGCATCTTCTATGGCATTTTCGAGTTTGAAAGTTTTATCGGTTCTTCTTATAGGGAAGCTCCATGAATTTCTTCATTTGGTTATATCCTAATTTGTTGGACCATGATGTTTTTATGCACCATCTTGTAGATCTTGTTGTCCTCATCAAAACAAGCCCAACATCATCGAAATCGGAGTCCGGATGCAAAAGTTATTGCGTTTTTTGTGAAGTGTGTTTCATCCCAATTGTGGATCCGGTTCAACCGACTCCCACACCGGACGGTCCGGCGCCAGCGCCGGTTAGACCGAATCTGAAACCGGATTTTCCGGTTTTCACGACCAAGTCTATTCTGAGTTGGCAAACAGAGCCATTTCGGTTTATAGGCCGGTCCAACCAACTTTTAAACCAAGTTTTCACAGATTTCCTCCCAACGGCCATATTTTCTTTCCCCTATAAAATGGGGTTCTTCCCCCAATGTTTTTGTGTGTTCTTGACCACGAAATTGACATGTTGAATCTCTTGATTTTGCTTCCTCTCCCTTCCCTCCTATGATTCTTGCATCTTTTTGAGGGCTTTGGAAGAGGAGATCTAGATCTACAATCCCCACCAATCAATTCCTCCTCTAAGTGAAGGGAACCCTTTGGATCGAGATCTTGGAGTCATTGGTTGAATTCCACCATTGTTCTTCCTCTCTAATTCCTCCGTCACTTGTTGCTTTCGTGGGATTTTAGAGTGAGGGATTTGAACACCCTTGGTGTTCTTACTTTGCATCTTGCATAAGTGCTGAGCTCTCCATTACGATTTGTTAGAGTGAGAGACCGTGAACTTGTTGCTCTTGGAGGGTGACCTCCTAGTTGGCTTAGCGGTTGGTGCCATGGTGTGCTCTTCGTGGAGGATTGTGAAGAGACCCGGGCATCTCCTTCGTGGATCTTGTGAAGTGATTGTGAAGCTTGCCATCTTCGGAGTGGAGGAAAAGCTAGCCATAAGGAAAGAGCCTATTCCTTCGTGGGATATACTCGGAGAAGAAGGTGAGCCTTCGTGGCGTTGGGAAATACTTCGTGGAATCCCACACCTCTCCAACGTGACGTACCTTACTTGTAAGGGAACACGGGAATACATCTTCATCTTCGTGCGCCTCGGTTATCTCTATACCCGAGCTTACTTTTCTTGTGATAGCCATTGGGCTTGAAGTATTTATATATTGCCTATCTCTTGTGGTATATTTATGTTGTGCTATCTTGCTTAGCTTAACTTGTTGTTGGTTTACTTAGTTGATCCTAGTGTATTTAGGTTTTGTGCTTGTAAAATAAACGTTAGTTTAATTCCGCATTCTATCAAGCCAAAACTGTAATAGTTTTGAAATTGCCTATTCACCCCCCTCTAGGCGACATCTCTATCCTTTCAATTGGTATCAGAGCAAGGTCTCTCCTTGTTTAGGCGTCACCGCCTAGAGTGTAAAGATGTCGGCTAGTAGTATAGTGCACAATGACACAATTATCTTTGATGGCACAAATTATACTTTATGGAGAAATTGCTTGCTTTGTAATCTTCGGACCTTGTGTCCAAATATTGAGCGATTTCTAGATGTAGGTTTTAGTCATCCGATGGATACTCAAAATCTATCTTTAGAGGATGAGAAAAAATTACGTCTTGAAGTTCAAGTATCTAATGATCTTATCTTCTCCTTGAGCCCCACAGTTAATTTGTTCTTGATGATTGTAAAGCGCAACTCGTCTCATGAGAAGCGGACCAAGATTAAAGAAATATTTGGTGGTTCCATTTCTCATATAATCGGTGGTCTCCCCGAGGATCTCTCTTCTCCTTCACATAATGAAGAGCTCCAAGTTGCTTCCACCTCCTCCCGCGATGAGATTTCAATTCTTTCCACTTCACTTACACGTGACAAATCACAAGGTAATGGCATGGTGAGTGGAAAAATCATATGTGATGATGGTAGTGTTTCTCTTTACACTAATAATTCTTGTTCTATAAATGATAATGGTGTAAAGAGTTAGACTCAAACACTCTTGCAATAATAATTTTATATCCCCTTGTATCGCTAGTCCTTGCATATCGTCTAGAAATTATTTGAGTACTAGTGTAGATGATATGCTTGATTTGCCTCATTCCCATGAACAAAATGCTTATATTTCCTCTAGTTGTTTATCTAACAATGTAGAGGAAATCAAACATTCTATGGACCAAGACACGATCATGAATGAATATTCAAGAATATCCTCATCTTCATCCTCACATGCTCACATGTGCCTTATGGCAAGAGGATCAAAGGTATCTCCTACTTAGGATCCCAACATATCTTCTAAACATAATAGCAATGATAATGATGATAGTGATGATGACCTTAATGATGATACTAATGCTCTCGTGCTTGAGTTGACTTTTTTGTGTACCTCTCTTCGTGGTAATAATAGGGTTGTTGCTTGTCTCAAACACGTTATGGACACCATAACTAAACAAACGGAAACCATAGAGGAGTTGGATTTCCAACTTGATGATGGGAGTCGGAGATTGAATCTCCTTAAGCAAGAGCTTGCCGAGGAAAATCACACTAATTGTCTCCTCACACAAAAAATTGAATCTTATGAGCTTAAAAAGGAAAAATCTATTAATGATGCTAGTGCTACTAACTATACTTCTTGTGAAGCATCTATCTTAAGGGAGAATGTTGAGCTAAGGGCTCAACTTGAGTTGCTAACTAGCAAGTATAGGAAATTGGAAGAGAGTCATGAAATGCTCTCAGGCTCTCATAATGATCTTCTAATCTCCTATGATGGGCTAAAGTTAGCTCGTGAGGCAAGTATCACTAAGGTAACATCTTGTGAGCCTCATTTGGACATTAGCACAACTTCTACTCAAAATGCTATTTTTCCATGTGCTAGTCCTAGTGATCCTTCTTGTTATACTATTGATAAACCTTGTGTTGGATTACTTGCTTTTCCTTGTTGCTCTAACAATAAAGCTTCTACTTCCTCTAGTACCTCTATTTCTACTAAGCATGTAGAGGAAATCAAAGAGCTCAAGGCCCAAGTCACTTCTTTGAAGAAAGACTTGGAAAAGAGTCATGAAGGGAAATCCACACTCGATAATATTTTGAATGTGCAAAAATCCCCCAATGATAAAAGTGGACTTGGATTCAACTCCAATAACAAGAACAAGTCCAAGAGAAACAATAAGAAGGGCCACGACCAAGTAAAGAATTTGTCCAAGATTATTTGCTTCAAGTGCAAGGTTGAGGACATCATGTAAGATCTTGTCCATTAAATAAAAACACTTGAGTGAGAAGCAACAAGGGAAGCGGCCACAAGTTCAAGGTCAAGCCCAATCGCAACCTCAAGTTGAATCTAGGCCACTTACCAAGAAGAATCAAGATAAGGCTCCCCAAGCCAAGAAATTTATGAAGAAGAGAAAGGGGAGCACTTGTTGCTACATATGTTGTGAGAAGGGGCACTTTGCCTCTTCATGTTCAAATGGTACCTTATCTAACCCTATCATTGTTGGTGATGATTGTTCTCTTGGGAAGGATAAGGATGGCAATGTGTTTGCCAAGTTTGTTGGAACTCAAAGTGGTGTCAAGAAAAGAACCATTTGGGTTGCCAAGCCTATTGTGACTAACCTCTTAGGACCCAACTTTGTTGGGGACCAACAAGC
Source organism: Avena eriantha (assembly GCA_910589775.1). Classification (NCBI taxonomy): domain Eukaryota; kingdom Viridiplantae; phylum Streptophyta; class Magnoliopsida; order Poales; family Poaceae; genus Avena; species Avena eriantha. Next base: position 397,860,526 of record OU342740.1, on the reverse strand, counting down.
TCAAACTTGATTAATAGGTGTTTGTGGAGGGCATTGGAGACTTGGCTAACTCATGAAGAATTAAGGGATCTTCATATATGATATTTTATCAAGCCAAGTTATAAGGATTATAATCTCCCTACCATATATCCAATGTGCGTCTTTGCGGTAACTCGAACTCAACTCTTTTATATTGTAAGTTACTTGCCCCTTTACATGTTTTGGTTTTGTACCAAGTATGTGTTTGTATTTGTTGTGCCTCATACTTGCTTATTTTGTGTATTCAAGTATGTATATGTGTTTGGCACATCATTTACTTGTTTTTTTTTGTTTTGAGCCTCTAATGCATCTTGATGATATCTTTTTTGGCTCTTTTCGAGTGGTTAATGGAACATCCCATTTTGGGAGAGTGATATGCCTCGTGCGTCTCTCAAACCTTAATATATGTGTACATGAGTACTACCACTTAGTATTGATATTGCAGTCACTATGTGGTGTGTCATACTCATGAGAAATTCAAATTCTAAATGTCCATTAATTATCTCTAGTTGAGGTTGTTTTGCCTCTTTAAGAAAAATGAATATCACATTATGGGGGAGTAATGTGCTTTCTTTGTATATCACAATCCTAGGAAATGTGAACATATGAGGTGGTGCCACTTAGTGTTGATATTTTTTATTACCTTGTTTCTAGGTGGCATGTTAGATCAAACAAGGTCCTATTTTGTTAGAAGCTTTTGTTGCTTGTCTTTTTGGTCTTTGTTTGAGTAAGAAATTCTTGGTGAGGTCTTCCTCAAATACATATCTCTATATCTTTTTTTGGAGACCATTTACTTCAAGTTATTCTAATCATTGCTTTGCATGATTTTGACTAGTACAAGCTATCAAGAATGTCTATCTTTACATAGTGCTTAATATTTTTATTCCTATCCTATGTGTTTTATTGTGAAGATTTATTTTTAATATCTGTGCAATATATCACCGGAAATCAATTCCAATACACACATTGTCTTCGACAATTGATAAACTTGTGTGTGGTAGCATTTGTGGATCATCTTCACCATGGTTTTCACCTCTTATTGCCTTATTTTCTTTCCAAAAATTGTTGTGCCCCTCATTGTCTTCCTTGGCTTTTGAACATCTCTTTGATGATGTTTTTGATTATTATCAAATGTGTTTTAGTGGAAGACAAACCTTTTCTTCTCAAAACCTTGTGCCATTGTGAAAAGTGTTAAGGGTTTGGTTTATTTGTTGAAACCTTGCTCTTTTGGAAGTTTTTTATCTCATTCTTTCTTCTCTATGTTATTTTCTTGAATGAGATAAATCTTTGAGCATTTGTGTTTTTATCTCATCTTATATGCTCAATAGTTTTTGCTTGGTTCATTTGTTGAACTTTGTTGAACAAATCCTGTGTTGATTTGATTCTTTGATATAGTTTGTACAACAAATGTGTTTTGTCACACCTTGTATGCCTTCTTGAATATTTTGGTAATTTGTCCAAATTATATCTTCATTGGATCTTGAAAGTATCGCGCATGCATGTTTACTAACTGTCTATCTTTTATCATGCTTTGCTTTATTTGATCCAATATATAGGATATGCTCCATCAAATCCTTAAATGGCTAATATGTGCATGAAATTCAAATTTCATCTCTAAATATGCACATATTTTTATGAAGTGTGTCTTATGTGTTGTGGTTAGTCTATCCACTTTGGACCCAATAAGTTTGGGGATCAAGATGTACTTGAATGTTGTTTTAGGTACATTGTAGATGCAATGGATGCTTGTCTCATGTATAAGGAAGGTGTTGTCACCACATGATAATTGGATCCAAGCTAGGATGATTGAAGAATTCTTATCTACGACATCATACCATTGCTATCTCGGTAACAAGTATCTTATTCATGCATACTTTTCTTACATCCAATCTCTTGTAGGTTTCATCTTGGCATGAATTTATTTGTTTGTAAATGTTGGGGTTCTTGCAAGGATCTTTGAAAGACTTCTCTATCCTTATTGCTTATGTGAGTAATTTGAGATGATGCATATTTTGGGGAGTATATAAAATCATGTTCATGATTCACCAATTCCAAATATGCCTTCTAGCAATTTATTGCATATAAATTCCTCAGGGTACTCTCATGTGCAATATTGTTAAAATTGCATTGAATCCTTTCTTTTGATACTTGTTGCCTTTTTCAAAATATCCCAACTAGCATTAGTTCCCTTAGTGTTAGTTTTGATGTTTTTGAGGTTTTTCTTTTTCTTTGGTGAAGTTCCTTGATATACCATATGTCAGGGGGATGATCCCCGGGTATCCCAACCGAATAAGAAACAAGACAGTCGGAGCGTGTCCGGCTGACCAGATGCAGCCGAACAAGGCAAGACAGGCCGGCTATCCCCTGGTAGCCGGATCAGCAGGACTCAATCAATGGGACAGGGCGACATGTGTATCAGTGCACAGTACACCCTGTACGGTGACAAGACTGGCAACTACCCGGCCATACCGAAGACTTTGCGCGGGTGACGCACGAACAGTGGCCGGTGCTGACGACAGGCTCGCACGACGTCCACTGTGCCTACGACAGCCATACCGCTCGTACTACGACAGGACAAGCCATACCGGACACTGTAGATGACTAGTCGGCTGGGACCCGCCTGTGGGGCCTGCCAGTCGGACTAGTCAGTGAGACCTTTGCCTCTCTGCCTATATAAGGAGAGGCAAGGCCTCAGTAGAAAGGGTTGGTCTCATTGCATTTAAGGCAGTAGCTAGAGAATACAGCTCGAGGAGCACTGGTAGTTCGTATACTCCACATAGTCAGATCCGGCAGGAGTAGGGGCTTTACCTCGTCACGAGGGCCCCGAACCTGGGTACTTCTTGCGTCCCGCTACGCTCGCTTGTATCCAATCCCGCCTGCGGACGCCGTCGATAGCTTCCCTGCTAGTCCCCACACCTCTATCTAACCTCCTCAGGTACTGCCGTTCCCAATACAATGACAGTTGGCGCCCACCGTGGGGCTAGATGGCTTCGACCGGAGTCACGTTCCGCACGGGACTCCGCACTTCAGCCGATGAGCGCGTGGCCTCCGGCCTAGTGCTCATGAACGCAGATTCGACTGCATCATCGACAATGCTTCCTCCTTCGCCGGAACCTCCTTCCCGGCGAACGACACTGTTCTGCTATTCGGCTACCTCTCCGTTTACGTCGCCACCGTCCCAGAACGTTTCCCTAGGGAAATCGTCTCTGTCGCGGAGCTGTCGTGCTCGGGCGGCAGCGCCTCCGCCGCACCTTGCGGCACAGAGGTCATGATGGCCGGTTCCAGCTCCCATCCCTGCCAGCCACGGGAGCGAGGCGCGGACGAGGTCGGAACTTCTGCTCCCCCGCAGCCCCGGAACCCGGTGGAGGATGCCATTGATCGGCTCCTGACGCCGGTTAACCTCGGGGATAACCCGGAGGAGGCGGAGGCCAACTTCATCATGGAGAGATAGATCCTCCTCCATGAGGCCATGGAGCTAGCTGCAGCCCGTAAGCAGCTCGAGATCGCCCGGCGTGAGTACGACCGCGCGCACGGCCTCACTCCGGCTACCGCGGAGCCGAGCCGGCGCGGCCAGGTACGGCGTCGGGGCGGTGAGTTTGGCGGTAGGTTGGAAAAGGACGGGGAACCGGATCCCGTGCCCGCCCTCGCACAGCCCACCTACAACACGCCCATCAAGAACTTGCGCGCGGCGCGAGCCGCGGCAGAGGAACTGCCCAACCTAGAGGGCGAGGAGCGAGCCCGCCAGCAAGCCCGCGTGCAGGAGCTCCTCCGTGTCGCAGACGAGCAGGCTGGCGCCAACCGGCAGGTGCAGGAGGACCTAAGCTACTCCAGGAGCAGCGAGCTACCGGCCAACAGCAGGGGCGCGCCACGTGACACCCAGCAGGCGTCCTCCCCTCAGCCGCCCAGGGCCCGCAGCAGGCGCCGCAGCTCCGGTAATAGGGGCTAGCCGCGCCAGGAGCAGACGGTGAACAACAACCCGCCACCTCCCCCTCCGCCAGCCGGAGCGCCCAGACCAGCCGGTTCCCGTCTCTCGGGCCGGGTGGGAGCACCCAACCCGGATCACCCAGATGCCCGTGACCGCATCGAGCTCCTCGCTCAAGCGCGCGTCACGGAGGACGAAGAGTCTACCGGTCCGGTTTGCTTCGGACCCCGTATCTGGAACGAGCCATTTCCGGATAAATTCTCCCTGCCCAGGGACACCCCCAAGTACGACAGCAGCATGAAGCCGGAGGACTGGCTGACCGACTACGCTACGGCAGTCGGCATCGCCCACGGGAACAAGCGCACAGCCGTGCGCTACATCCCCCTCATGCTAACTGGGTCAGCAAGGACATGGCTCAATAGCCTCGCGCCCAACAGCATCAACGCCTGGCCCGACTTCGAGAAGGTATTCGTCCGCAACTTCAACGGCATGTACAAGCACCCAGGACGCCCGCGCGACCTGGCCTTGTGCGTCCAGGGCGACCACGAGACCGACTGCGAGTACCTCGCCAAGTGGACGGAGCTGCGCAACACTTGCGAGGGCATCCTAGAGAGCCAAGCCATCGGCTTCTTCATCGAGGGTTGCCGCGAGGGCATCATGCTTCGCCACCGGCTACTGTGTGAAGAGCCAAAGACCACGGCAGAGCTCATGACGGTTGCGGACCAGTACGCCACGGCGGATGCCGCCATGAAGAAGCCCCTCCGAGTAAACGCGGACAGACGACCGACTCCCACGGAGCCGGCTCGCGACCGACCCAACAATCCATCTGGAGAAGCCGGACCCTCTAGACGCCACGACAATGACAACCGGTTCCATGGGGACCGCCAGGCCGGACAGCAGAAGCCTCGCTACCACGCGCGGCAAGTCAATGCTGTGCAGGGCGCGCCCGACGCGCCGGCTAACGAAGCAAGAAGGCAGAAGCCACGGCTCACCTTTGACCAGATGTTCGACGTCCCGTGCAAGTGGCATAGCGGTCCCTTCAAGCCGGCTACACACACCACCCAGAACTGCAGCTGGACCCGCCAGCTAAAGGACCAGGGCAACCAGCCGCGTCCCCCACCTCCACCACCGGGCGGACCTCCACCACCGGCTAGGGGAGCCGGCAATGATGGCAACGGCGGCAACAACAACGGCTACCCCCAGCCGCACGCCGCCTACCACATTTTTGAGATGGAGCAGATCGACAAGCACAACCGCAGGCGACGCTCCAAGGAGGTCAACACCATCGCCTCTCCGGTCCCCCAGTATCTGAACTGGTCGGAAACCCCTATCACCTGGAGTCGGGCGGATCAGCCTGAGCATCTACCGACTCCCCGGGGCTACGCCATGGTGCTCGACCCCCTCATCATCTCCAACGCGCGCACTTGTCGATTCTCGCGCGTCCTCATCGACGGAGGCAGCAGCCTCAACCTCCTCTACCAGTCCTCGCTGGAGAAGCTGGGCATTCGCGAAAGCGACCTGCGCCCAACTACCACGACGTTCCACGACGTACTGCCGGGGCCAGCCTACGCCCCGCTGGAGAAAATCCAGCTGGACGTCATTTTCGAGACCGAGGAGAACTTCCGCCGCGAACCAATCTGGTTCGAGGTGGTAAATCTGACGAGCTCCTACCACGCTCTCCTCGGGCGCCCCGCCCTCGCCAAGTTCATGGCCATCCCCCACTACGCCTACCTCAAGACGAAGATGCCGGGACCCCACGGCGTGATCACCGTCGCCGGCTGCTTCAGGCGATCGATGGAGTGCGCCTCAGCCGGTTCCAAACTGGCAGAAGCCCTCATCGTAGCCGAGGAGAAGAGTGTGATCATGCGCAATGTGGCCATGGCCCAACAGGACATTCCGGCTAGCGGCAAGCCGGCTGGAGAAGGAGCCTTCTAGCCGGCAAAGGAGACGAAGAGGATCCTGCTCGACCCCTCCGATCCGACCAAGTTCGTCACCATTGGCGTCGGCTTGGACAACAAATAGGAAGGCGCGCTCGTCGACTTCCTCCGTGAGAATCGGGACATCTTCGCGTGGTTCCCCAAGGACATGCCGGGTGTGCCGAGGGAGTTCGCCGAGCACTCACTTCACGTGCGTCCGGATGCCAAGCCGGTCAAGCAACCTCTGCGCCGGTTCGCGGAGGAGAAGACAAAGATAATCGGTGAGGAGATCACCTGGCTCCTTGTAGCCGGGTTCATCATGGAAGTGTACCACCCGGACTGGCTGGCGAACCCAGTCCTCGTACTGAAGAAGAATAAGACCTGGCGCATGTGTATCGACTACACCAGCCTGAACAAGGCGTACCCTAAAGACCCCTTCGCCTTGCCCCGTATCGATCAAGTCATCGATTCCACGGCTGGCTGTGATTTGTTGTCTTTTTTAGATTGTTATTCCGGATACAATCTGATCCGGCTGAACCCGGCTGATCAGATTAAGACATCATTTATCACCCCCTATGGTGCTTTCTGCTATGTAACCATGCCTTTCGGCCTAAAGAACGCAGGCGCCACCTATCAGCGATGTATGCAGAAATGCTTGCACTCGCAGATAGGCCGAAACATGCACGCTTACGTGGATGACGTGGTTATCAAGACCAAGGAGAAGCGCACCCTCCTCAACCTAGGAGAAACATTTGGCAACCTCCGCCAGTACCGGATGAAGCTGAACCCAGAGAAGTGCGTCTTCGGGGTACCGTCCGGTCAGCTCCTCGGTTTCCTCGTCTCACAGCGAGGTATCGAGGCAAATCCGGAGAAGATCGCGGCCATCGCAAGGATGCAACCGCCCAGGAACCTGCTTGGAGTCTAGAAGTTCACCGGATGCCTTGCTTCCCTCAGTCGTTTTGTCAGCCAGCTGGGGGAGAAGGCACTCCCGTTGTACCAACTGATGAAGAAGACAGACAAGTTCTCCTGGACTTCGCAAGCCGACGCCGCGTTTCACGACCTCAAGCGCATGCTATCCACAGCACCGGTCCTAGCCACGCCGGCTAGTAAGGAGTCGATGTTTCTCTATATAGCAGCCATCAGTCGGGCCGTCAGCGTCGTCCTGGTGGTGGAGCGCCCCGAGGAAGGCAAGGCTCAGCCGGTTTAGAGGCCCGTCTACTACCTCAGCGAGGTTCTCTCCCTCTCCAAGCAGAACTACCCCCACTACCAGAAGATGTGCTACGGCGTGTACCTGGCATGCAAGAAGCTCAAGCACTACTTCCAGGAGCATCCGATTAAGGTCGTGTGCACTGCACCCCTTTCGGAAATCATCGGCAACAAGGATGCCACTGGCCGAGTCGCCAAGTGGGCCATCGAGCTTGCCGCCTACTCCATCCAGTATGAGCCCCGACTCACGATCAAGTCGCAAGCGTTGGCGGACTTCCTCGTCGACTGGGCCGAGACCCAGTATCTCCCACCGGTTCCGGATTCGGACCATTGGCGGATGCACTTCGACGGATCAAAGATCCTCGGGGGCTTGGGAGCCGGCATCGTGCTCACCTCGCCCAAGGGAGACCGGCTAGAGTACGTACTACAGATCCACTTCAAGGCCTCCAACAACGTAGCCGAATACGAGGCACTGGCGCACGGACTCCGGATGGCCAAGGAGATCGGCGTCAACCGGATCCTGTGCTTCGGCGATTCAGACTTGGTGGTGCAGCAAGTATCCGGGGAATGGGACGCTAGAGACGCAAACATGGCTCTCTACCGTTTCCACATCCAGAAGCTCAGCGCCTCGTTCGACGGGTGCGAATTTCACCACATCCCCGCGTCAACAACGAGGCAGCCGACGGGCTCTCCAAGATCAGATCCACCAGGCAGGCCATCCCACCAGGGGTGTCCTTGGAGCACCTACACAAGCCATCCATCAACCCGTCGCCAGAATCAGACTCCATCGTCTGGGCAGGAACCGTTCCGGCCGGCGAAACGGCGGAAGCAGAGCCGGCAGAACCACCAAAAAAGAAGACCTGCACCAATTTCGGCCGGGCAGCGCCTTCAGGCTCGGGGGCTGCCTCTCCGGATACGCCATCCGGACGACCCCCGGACACCCGTCAACCGGAGAACATGGGCATCCTCGTCATTCGGGAAGTGCCATCCTAGGCACAGCCCTTCATGAGCTACATCGCCAATGGAGAACTTCCGGACGACGAGGTGTAGGCCAGGCAAATCCGGCGCCGCGCGCACGCATACACCATCATAAACGGCGAGCTATACAAGCGCAGTGTATCCGGAATCTTCCAAAGATGTGTTGATGCAGACACGGGCCACCGGCTACTCAAGGACATCCACCAGGGCGAGTGCGGGCACCACGCTTCGTCAAGGGCGATAGTTGCCAAGGCGCTCCGCCATGGTTTCTATTGGCCCACCGCCCTCGAGGACGCTGAGCAGCTGGTCCGCGCATGCAATGGGTGCCAGCGCTTCGGGTAGCTCAGGCATATGCCAACTTCGATACTCAAGACCATACCGATCACCTGGCCGTTTGCAGTTTGGGGCCTTGACATGGTCGGTCCCTTCAGGCGAGCACGCGCGGGCATGACCCACCTGCTGGTGGCGGTGGACAAGTTCACGAAGTGGATCGAGGCCAAGCCTATCCGAAAGCTGGACGGGGCGACGGTTGTCACCTTCTTCACCAACATCATCAACCGCTTTGGCTACCCTAACAGCATCATCACCGACAACGGCACGAACTTCGCCAAAGGGGCCTTCGCCCGGTTCTGCAGCAACAAGGGCATCCGGCTAGACCTCGCCTCCGTCGCGCACCCGCAATCCAACGGGCAAGTCGAAAGAGAAAACGGCTTAGTGCTAGCTGGCATCAAGCCACGTCTCATCGAGCCGTTGGAGCGTTCACCCGGATGTTGGATCAAAGAACTTCCGGCCGTGCTGTGGAGCCTCCGCACCACGCCGAATAGGTCAACCGGCTACACGCTGTTCTTCCTGGTCTACGGAGCAGAAGCCGTCCTCTCCGCCGACATCGAGTTCGACTCCCCTCGCAAGCTTCTCTACAACGAAAAAGCCAACCAGGAGGCGCGGGAGGACGGAGTGGACCTCCTGGAGGAGGCCCGCGAGCTGGCCTTGTCCAGATCAACCCTGTACCAGCAGCGACTACGTTGCTACCATTCAAACCGGATCCGCCCAGTCGCATTCCGCGAAGGCGACCTGGTTCTCCGGCTGGTGCAAGACACGAAGGGCATGCACAAGTTATCGCCACCCTGGGAGGGCCCCTTCATCATCAGCCGGGCGCTGCCCAACGACTCCTACTACCTCATCGACGCGTAGCAGCCACGCAAGAACAAGATGGACAAGTCAGACGAGGAGACCGAGCGTCCCTGGAACGCGGCCCTGCTGCGCCCATTTTACACCTAGTCGGCGGACAGTGTATGTATCCCGAAACCCCTATGAATAAAAATATGGACCCCCACGAGAATTTCGGGGGCTCCTTGCCAGAAATATGTATGCACCTGTTTTCCGGTTATTGTTTTCCGGCTCCGGTAACCCCTACCCGGGAGCTCGCCGGCTGGCCCGGCCTGCTAAGTCAACAAACCGGCTGAGTACTGTGCGACGATGTCAGAGGCCCACTCTTCTTCTCAGCTACAGACCGCAACCCAACTGTCCGGCTAGCAAGAGCAAAAGCCCGAGGCATCCCACACGAGAAACAGGGAGGAGACGCGACAGATCGGGTGTCCCGGCCCTACAACTAGCTCGAACCAATCCATCTGCTAAGCCTTTAGTACCGTGCGCAATGTACTATCAGCTCCCTTCGATTCCGGCTGCAGACCGCAACCCGGCAGCCCGGCAAGGACGCAGCGAAAATAGCAGAGCGCACGGGAAAGCGACTAAGTGTCTAGAAAGGGACAGGCCAGTTTTCGAAAAAACAAGCCGTTTTCCGGCTACAATTTGGCAGACTAACCTACTAACCTATGTAAACATGTGTGTATGCGTACGTACGTGTGTCCGACTACTTAGAGTCCGAGTTCAGGAGAAGGAAAGAAGATTCGAAGTCCTTGCCTTCATCAAGCGCTTCGAATCTCGGGGGCTACACCCACTGGGTGCGCTCGCGCGCCCCCAGTGGAATCTTAGGGTTCCCGACCGGCTAAAGGCGTTTAGCTGGCCATTCGGAGCCCAGGTGAGGGCAAGGGCTGGAGCAAGAAAAAGACAAGGAAGATTCGAAGCACCTGGCTACGCCAGCTACTCCGAATCTCGGGGGCTACACCCAGTGGGTGCGCTCGCGCTCCCCCACTAGAATGTTAGTTCCCCTGGCTAAAAGGGTTCAGCTAGCGAAAGCAACCGACTAAGACAAGTCTAGTCAGATAAAGACAGAAGAACTAGGAAATAAGGAAGATTCGAAGCACATGCCTTCGCCAACTACTGCGAATCTCGGGGGCTACACCCAGTGGGTGCGCTTGCGCGCCCCCACTGGAGGTGTAGGTTATCCGGCTAAAGGCGTGTAGCCGGACAAGGTTAGCCAGGCAAAATGGCAAAAAGAAACTCAGCGCACAAGAAAAAAGGATTTCAACAATAACAAGCAAAAGAGAGACGAAGCTCTCACAACTTACCCAGCGTCAAAGACAGCCGGCTCAAACAGACAAGGTTTACAGGTGTACAACACAAGACAATTACACCCGGCATCCCGGGGCGATATCTAGGCAGTAGGACCCTTGCCGTGGGGGAGATCTTGGCCAGCGGAGGCTTCAGGCGGTGGAAGAGGCGCGGAGTCTGATCCGGTTCCGGCGCTGGCAGGCGGCGGCATCGGGGCCTCCACATCAGGAGTGCCAACAGACTCCGAGTCGGTGAGGACCTCGTCAGGGTCCACATAGTCGGCGATCTTGATGGCGGACCTTCGGAGCTCCGGATGGGCTTGGCGGATGGCGGCAAGGTCAGCCCCGGCACGGAACACTCCGTCGATCTTCTCGACGCGGGCGTCCTTGTACCAGGAGAGCATCAAGGCCAAGGCCATCTCCGCTCCGGCTCGTGCAGCCAGATCCCGCAGCCGGTCCACCGTAGCCGGGACCTCTCCCACCTTCGTAGCCAGCTGCGCCATTGTCTCCGAGACCGGAGCCTCTGGCCAGACAAAGGAGAAGACGTCCCTCGCTGCCTGGCGAAGCTTAGCAGCCTCCTCGCCAAGAAGGACGACGAGCTCCTGGGCCGTAGGCTGCGCTCCCAGCCAATTCTCCTGCAGCCGGTTGTAGGCCAGCAGGTCTATGCCGGGGTAAAAAGCTGTCAGAAAAGAGAAGTCAGATCCGGCTACCGGATCCAGAAAGAAAAAGAGACGAAAAAAGAATCACCTTTGGCGGTGTGGCCGACCTGCATCAGCTCCTCCACCAGCGCTTTCTCCTTGAGCGCCAACCGTTTGATCTCCTTCTCTTGGTCCTTGTTCTGGGCCTCGAGAAGGGAGAAAGCCTCGGTCCGGCTGGCGAGCGAGGCGTCGCGCTCCTTGATGGTGGCCTCCAGACCGTCCACCCGCGTGTGCCAGTCCTTGTTCTGCAGCCGTAGAGTGGAGTTGGACTTGCTCAACCGGTCGTTCGCCTTCTTCAAGCAATCGATCTCGCGTTGAGCGCACACGAGGATGGCTTCAACAAACCGGCTATCAGTCCCCCCCAAAAAAAAGAAGGAGCTGGGCAAAGTGAACTCACTCTGGGAGGTCCCGTTGGCGGCAGCGAGCTTCTGCTCCAACGACTAGTTTCCGCCGGCTGTGGCCTCCAGCAGCCGGATCTCCGTCACCGCCAGCTCGAGCGTGGCGGCAAGGTCCGACAACGAGGCAACGGAAGAGGCGTCGTCGTCCACAGCGTTGACGGCCAGGGACTCCTTCACCGCGACCACCGCCGCCTGCCACTCCTCCCCGGGATCCTCGTCGGAGTTGTCGTCGCCAACGATGACGAGCTCCTTGCCAGCAGCCCTCCGCGCGCCCGCGGAGGAGTCTTCCAGTTGGGAGGACCTCGCCTCCGGCTGGGGAACTTCCGGCTGGGCGGAGGCAGTCGGCTCAGCCCGTGGGGGAGGCGAAGGCTGCGCCTCAGAAGAAGGAGGAGCGCTGGTCGGCGTGGTCAGGGCGCGCTAGCCGGGCTCGCAGCTCCAAAGGAAACGAGCGTGCTAAGGAAAAAGCGAGAAAGACAGGAGCAAAACAAGCCAAAGTCAGAAAAGGAGGAAAAATGCAAACAGACAGAAAGGGAAGGGGGAGAAGGAACATACCCCGGCACCACAGGAGGCGGCCCCTTCTTCCGGCCAAGACGGCTTGACGGCCGGGTGCCGGACCGGCTTGGCGGCGGGGCGCTGGACCGGCTCCTCTTGGGCGCCGGCTCCTCCGCCGCGGGGCGGCGAGAGCCGGAGCGGCTGGAGCCGCTCCCGCCCGCTCCCCCGTCCGTCGTGGAGCGCGTCGCCGGCTCTGCGGTCGGCACGGCCTCCTCCTCGTGCACCTCCGGGTGCGGGTCGGCGGACGGCTCGTCGTTCCGACTGGGGAAGGCGTCGCCATCCCCATCCGATTCCTCCCCGAACCGCCGGGCGCGCAGCTCGGGCAGGTCGGGTGCGAACTCCTCGAGGGCCGCCGCGCCCTCCTCGCGGATGATGCAGGGGAACAACTGCCGAACATAAAGGTCAGCCAGACGAAGACAAAGAACAAGAACAAGAAAACATCAAAAGTGCATCCGGTCAAAAGAGCTTACCCGAGGCGCGCGGTTCTCCCGCGTATACGACGCTAGGCTGAACTTCCAGTTCTCCGGCAGCTGCTCCTTGGGGATCGTCCACACCCACTCCTTCAGATTGTGGTAGCGGGGATCGCGGCGTGACAGCCGGGTCGGGTCCAGCCGGCCCGAATAGTAGCACATCTTGTGTGCTCGTTGCTGCAGCGGTATCATCAGCCAGGACATCCAGCTGAGAGTGACGTCCAGGCCAGTCAGCCGGCAGTGGACGAGGGAGCGCATGCACTTCAGCATCTCGTCCGTCTCCGCCTTGTCGCCGTGGAGCTTCAAGTCCCAATTCTGCCGGCTGGACTCGACGTCCTGGAAGGCCGGCAGATTGATTCGGTCGACATTGGTGAGGTTCTTCACGTAGAAGTACGACTGCTGCCACAGTCACACCGTATCGTGAAGAAGGAACTTGGGGTAGCCGGTCTAAAAGCGGGAGTAAATGGAGGCGCCGCCACAAACGACTAAGGGCCCCTGGGTGAACTGCACCTGCGGCCGGACTCGAAAGAGCCGGCAGAAGAGCCCGAGATCCGGCTGGATCCCGAGATAGCTCTCGCAGAAAGCAACGAAATGCGCCAACGTTTCGATTGTATTGGCGCCGAGGTGGTGGAGACGAAGGTCAAAAAAGGCAAGGAAGGTCAAGAGGAACGGGTTCACCGGAAGGGCGAACCCGCGGGCCAGATGGGACAGGAATATGACGCGTTCTCCCTCCTCCGGATGCGGCGACACTTCCCCAGCCGGCGCCAGCCGCACCGCCACCTCCTCCGCCGGCAGGAGGACGCGGGTGGCGCGGTACTTTGCGATCTGGTCCTCGGTGACGGTAGAGCCGCACCAGGCCCCGCGGTCGGCGGCCATCTCCGGTTGATGAGGGGGAGCGGCGATGGAAGAGTGGCGGTGGCCCGTAACGACGACAACGGCGAGCGGGCGGCGCAGAGAGCAAGAGCATGGAAGCAAGAGCGCGGAAGCAGGAGGCACGGGGAAGAAGGAATTGCAGCGGGGGAGCAAAGGAAGGAAATCGCCTCCCCCGCGGCATCCCTTTAAAGGGCCAGAAGGGCAACCGTCGGCGGGGCACGTGGCGCGCATCCGGGCGACCCACACCCCAACCGCCGCCTAAGATCCCATGTGCCGGAGCAGGATGCGCAGAAGATCCTGGAGCGGGAACCGAAGCACCGGACCGCAGCTTCCCGAGGCGACGTGCGACGGGATGTTACGCTGCCCGCCGCAGAGTAATGATGGCGCATGCGCGCATGGCCGACGTCAACACGGACGTCACGGGTAGCGTAACCGCCAAGCCCAGCCGGACGCAAATTCAAAAACAAGAGGACGCGCGCGCACATTTCGCCTAAGGGCGGAATCCACACGCGCTCGGGGGCTAGTGTCAATGGGATGATCCCCGGGTATCCCAACCGAATAAGAAACAAGACAGTCGGAGCACATCCGGCTGACCAGATCCAGCCGGACAAGGCAAGACAGGCCGGCTATCCCCTGGTAGCCGGATCAGCAGGACTCAATCAATGGGACAGGGCGGCGTGTGTATCAGTGCACGGTACGCCCTGTACGGTGACAAGACTGGCAACTACCCGGCCATACCGAAGACTTTGCACGGGTGACGCAGGAACAGTGGCCGGTGCTGACGACAGGCTCGCACGACGTCCACTGTGCCTACGACAGCCATACCGCTCGTACTACGACAGGACAAGCCATAACGGACACTATAGATGACTAGTCGGCTGGGACCCGCCTGTGGGGCCCGCCAGTCGGACTGGTTAGTGAGACCTTTGCCTCTCTGCCTATATAAGGAGAGGCAAGGCCTCAGTAGAAAGGGTTGGTCTCATTGCATTTAAGGCAGTAGCTAGAGAATACAGCTCCAGGAGCACTGGTAGTTCGTATACTCCACATAGTCAGATCCGGCAGGAGTAGGGGTTTTACCTCGTCACGAGGGCCCCAAACCTGGGTACTTCTTGCGTCCTGCTACGCTCGCTTGTATCCAATCCCGCCTGCGGACGCCGTCGATAGCTTCCCTGCTAGTCCCCACACCTATCTAACCTCCTCAGGTACCGCCGTTCCCAATACAACGACACCATAAGAGAAAATAGAGCCATCGGCTATATATGCACTCAAGCAAAATATCCTTTTTGGTATATCTTATGACTTCTCTTGGATATCTTGTATTCTTATTTTTATTAACCTCTTATGTGTGGATGTTTCTTTGTGGATTATTCTCATGTCTTGTCCACTCAGAAACTTATATACACAAGAGTGTTAATATCCTTGCTCTTTGCCAACCATCTCTCTTATCCTCTTGTTTTTAAAGGTATTGGTAAGGTATTTATTTATGAGTGCCCGGCTTACTTTTATTGCATCTTCATGCACTCATATCTCATATTTGGTTTCTTTTTGACTTAAGCTTGTCTTTACAAGTGTATTGATTTATATATATACTCCTTGTATTTTGGTTGTGTTCTAAATGATATAGAGGGAGCGAGGATTCCATGTTTGTGCATATTGTATTCAATAGAAACAACTAATTTATGCACGAACCTTCGGGAGCTTCCTTATTTCATTTAGAGCACTATTTGTCCATTAGATTATTTGGATCTTTTGATTTCTTACTTCATCCGTTGAAGTTTCTTCACCTTGCTATCCTTTTAGCAATATTTCATCCTCAATATAGTTTGATTTCCTCCAAGTATTCGCCATTGGATATGTGTATATGTTTTCACTCATATTACGAATAATGCACACCTTGGGTAGGAACTCATACCATATTGTTGTCAATAGGGGAGAAGTTTAGAGGGTTCTAAGGGAAATGGTTTTTTTACTTAAGATTGGTTTGTTCTTAAGTGTTTGCCTTTCATGCATTTCATCTTTATTATGTTTTGCATGGTTGAATATATAGTGGAAACTCTCCCAAAGGTCATTCTTGACAATGTATGCAATGAAATTCAAGTTCATCACACGTGCATATATTGTGGGGGAGTTTACTATATATATGTTGGTTCTACTCACATCTCGTGTATTACTTGTAGTTGTGTGAGTAGAATCGGTTTTGATATGGGCTAGTATCTTTGTGTTACTTAACCATATCAAATACAACCTCTTGTATACAATTCTCGGATAAGTTGCGTACTTGTTTCTAATATTCATTATATAAACCCTCTTGTTGTGATTGTCATCAATTACCAAAATGGGGGAGATTGAAAGGATAATTGCCCCTATGTGTGTTTTTCGTGATTAATGACAATCCCTATGGACTAATGTTTCCATTGAGTTTCATATGAAGGAATATTCCATAGGTGATACGTTGCTAACGTATCCATAATTTTTGATGTTCCATGCTTGGTTTTATCTACTTTCTTATGTTTTGTTCCAACTTTGGAGTACTTTTTATACACTTTCTTGGACTAACCTATTAACAAGATGCCACAGTGCCAGCTGCCTGTTTTCTACTGTTTTTGGTTTCAGGAAGTCAGAAAATGAATATTCTCGGAATTGGACGAGACAAATGACAAAGTTGATATTTTACCAGAAGACTCATAGAGCCAGAAGACGAGACAGAGAGGGGCCACAGGGCGGCCACACCATGTGGTGGCGCGGGCTAGCCCTGGCCGCGCCACCAGGTGGTGTGAGCCCCCTGGCCGCCCACCGACCTTGCCTCTTCACCTATAAGATTCCTCCTGATGTGAAAACCCTAAATCGTCAAGCCTCCAGCCACAAAAAGTTCCGCAGTGCCAACACCACCGAAGGGGAGATTCGGGGGACAGAAAGTCTCTGTTCCGGTACCCTGTCGGGACGGGGAAGTGCCCTGGGAGCCGTTGCTGATTCCCATGATGATGAGGGAGTAGTTCTTCCTTGAGGCTAAGGGTTCCACCGGTAGCTATGTGTTCATCTCTCTCTATGCATGATCATATTGTGATCATGAGCTTTGTAATCAAGTAGATCTACCTTGCTACTCAAGTGCTTTAATAGATCTCTGCTCTCCCCATGTGTGTGAAAGTGACAGCGTGCACACCATGGTGGCACTTAGGCTAGAGATTACAAATACTTGTTATGAGTTATATTTGGAGTTGGATGTCTTTATGAAATTGTGGTGTTTGTTGGAACCATCTAGTGCTCAAGGTGACAGTGTGGGGTTATCTAGATGGGAAAGGCTTACTTTGAGGTGTGTTGTTATAGCCCTACCATGGATTAGAGTGTTCAACCAGAGAGTAGTTAAGAGTAGTATCATAAAGAGAAGATATTTATATGAGAGTGTTCACTAGTGAAAGTATGATCCCAGGGCCTTGTTTCTAAGCATTGAAACACCGTTTGCAACTAGATCTGTTACATGTTTGCTTGCTTTCATCTTTATTTTAGTTTGCCTTTAGTCTCTTCCACGCCATCAAGCTATTTTCTGGTACCATTGTCTTATATCCATACCACTTGTATTTTACTATCTCTTCGCCGAACTAGTGCACCTATACACCTGGCAAGTGTATTGGGTGTGTTGGAGACACAAGAGACTTCTTGTATCTTGATTGCAGGGTTGCTTGAGAGGGGATACCTTTGACCACTTCCTCCCTGAGTTCGATAAACCTTGGGTGATCCACTTAAGGGAAAACTTGCCGTTGTTCTACAAACCTCTGCACTTGGAGGCCCAACAACTGTCTACAAGAATAGAAGTGCGTAGACATCAAGCTATTTCCTGGCGCCGTTGCCGGGGAGGTAAGGTAAAAGGTACTCACATCCTCCGGTGTGAGTGCTCGAAGTTATTTCCTTTAGATTCTGCAATTTTGTCTTTTTGTTTCTTGTTTTCACTAGTTAGGCTTAATGGAAAACAACAACAAAAATTAGAGAGCTTGATAGTATTTATCTTGAGTTAGGACATGAAGTGTTTGAAGAGAAAATTAAAAAACCTATGAAACTTTATTTGCATGCTAATAGCAGTTGTTAGTATGAATTCTTTGGACACCATTATTGCTAATGCTATGGAAAAGTCTAACCTTGGGGAAGCTAGTTTTTATGAAAATGATCTTTTTAGTCCCCCAAGCACGAAGGAGAAAATTTACTTTGATGATACTATACCTCTAATATATGATGATTACAATGATGAATATGATATTTTTAGTCCACCTACTATTGAGGAGAAAATTCATTATGATTATAATATGCCTCCTATATTTGATTATTATGGTGATGAGAATAATAATGATAGCTATTTTGTTGAATTTGCTCCCATTGCAATTAATAAGAATAACTATGCTTATGTGGAGAGTAATAATTATTATATGCATGTGGCTCATGATAAGAATGTTTTATGTGATAGTTATATTGTTAATTTTATTCATGATGCTACTGAAAGTTATTATGAGAGAGGGAAACATGGTTTTATGCATCTCAATAATATTAATTTTCCCCTCTTTATGTTGAAAGTCTTGAAGTTGCACTTGTTTTGTTTTACTATGCTTGTTGCTTTGTGCTTTCATGACTTGTTTCTTTACAAGATTCCTATGCATAGGAAGTGAGTTAGACTCAAATATGTTTTGAATTTGTTTCTTGATGCTCTCTTTTACTTCAACTCATATTTCTTATGTGAGCATCTTCTCAAACTATCATGAAAAAAAGTACTTATCAGGAGATAACCCAAAAGTTTTAGATGAGTCTTGAAAGTTATTACCTCTGTAATAACCGCTCCTTATCCTTTTTATTTGCTTTTTGTGCCAAGAGTAACCTCTAATGAGAGAGAAGTAATAATTGGGAAAGTTGTTGTCCCGAAACAGATTTCTGTGCTTCACCGTAAAAAATCGTGTAAATTCTCTGTACGTCCTTTTGAGGCGTGAATTTTTATGCTTCTGCCCCAGGTTGTTATCTAACTTTTGTTAGTTCAAAACTTTTTGATTTGAGCAACATAAGATCTTCGAAAACATTCGTTTTTACCTGCTGGTCTGTTTTGACAGATTTCTGCCATTATTTGCATTTGCTTCTTGTTGGTTCCTTTTTGAGTTCTTTTGGGGAATTGAGATTTTTGAGGGAAGTGATACAGTAGCTTGTGTTTTATTGGTGTTGAAACTGAACCCAAATACTTATTATCTTGAGTGCACTAATGTTGCTAATAAAGATTGTGTGAGGTTTTGTATGAAAGAAACATTTCAGGTGTATGGAAGGAATGAGTAATGAGATGAATGATAGACTAAAGCTCAAGCTTGGGGATGCCACGCGTGTCACCCCAAGAAATATCCAAGAAGTACAGGCGTCAAAGCTTGGGGATGCCCAAGGCATCCCCCTCTTCATCAATATAAATCCTAGGTTTCTTCCAAACACTTCATTTTTATTGTTTCATGCACAGTTGTGTTGTTCTTGGAGCGTCTTCTTTTTCGTTTTCATTTTGGTTTTTCGTTTGCTTTATTTTCTTAGTTTGCTGAATAAATTGGTTGGACCCCCCTCTTTCATACATTGGTTTTCAAATAGTTTGGTTTGGATTGGAAAAGAGTAGGAAAGTTCATGCTTAAGTGGTACAGAGAGCTTGTTTTTGACTGTGGCCTATGCTTTTTCATGCCATGTTCGATATTGTTTTGGCTTTATGCTTAGTATTCTTTGTTGTAGCATGACTTGTTATAAACAATTGAGATTGCTTAATGTGCCTTGGAAGAATCATGCGTTGTTTTAGCATATTAAAGCATAGTATTGTGGTATTCTCCTGTGATGCTTTATTTGGGTTGACATGGCGCATGCTCACACCATGTTATGACTATCCCAAGTCACCATAGCCTTGATGATCCTTTAGTTTTCAACTTGTAGTACCACTTTATGCTTTGATCAATGATGTTTTGTCGCTCTGCATGATTATGGCCATTATTTCTCTCTTAGTTTGTCGCTCCCAGTCTTTTGCTAGCCTCTGTGACCAAGTATGAGTTCCACTCATGCATCCAACTCCTTAAACCAAGTTATTCCAAAGAGTCCACCATACCTACCTATTAGCATTTCCTATTCCAAGTATATTCATGTTTTTATCTACCTTCCGAATTAAACTTGTTATGAGAATACTAGTGATTAAAGCTCTCACGAACTTGATGGCACACTTTACTTTTCTTGCCCTTAATAAACTTGAACC
Source organism: Avena eriantha (assembly GCA_910589775.1). Classification (NCBI taxonomy): domain Eukaryota; kingdom Viridiplantae; phylum Streptophyta; class Magnoliopsida; order Poales; family Poaceae; genus Avena; species Avena eriantha. The sequence continues at coordinate 397,840,807 of OU342740.1, read as the reverse complement.
ATTGTGTCGTCTATGTTGTATATGCTTGCACTTATTTGTTGGGGATTAGTAGAACCATGTTGTCATGGGGAACGCTTTCAACATTGCACTTGTACTTTGTACCTAGTTGATATCATGCTCTTTTGTCTATGGATGTCGTCGGTGTAAAAATGAAAGGGGAGCTTGTAAGTCCATGGAGTTATGTATATGTGTTAGAGAAACGCCTGGGCCGCTGGTCTAATCCATGTTGTCATGGTGGAAACCTGCGGCGTAACCATAATGAGTTGTCTATGAAGCATTCTTGTTATAAAAAAAGAGTCAGATATTGAGAAAAAAGAGAAAAGGAAAAGAGAAAAAAAGAGATATATGAAAAGAGGAAAGAGAGAAAAAAGCACCATATTCCCATGGTAAATAAGAAGATTGCTGAGATGCTCGTTGTCTGCTTGCCTTGTCATTTTGATATGGGGATTCTTCCGTATCATCGGGCAAGGGGTACCCCGTTGGCAGTTCTCTATGATACAGATGTACTTACGATGACAAGAACTTACCGGTGACTAAACTTGAGTAGCATGAGGAGCTGCCCTCGTATTCAAGGGACATGAGATTTCCAACTTATACTTTGTCAAGCATATACTCCATAGTTTGTTCACTTTAACCTTAATCACTTCAAGCTGCTTATGATAGGGGCAATGAGAGCTGAAAGCTATTAAGTACCATAATTTTTGGAAGCTCTTGATGAAACTTGAATCCCTACTTCCTTCTATGAAGGCCTTTATTCCACTTTTATATTGAGTCTCCACCTTCTATCTTTATGCACCTACTTTGAGAGCATAGTGGCCATTCTTTGTTCTATGTGCATTGTCCCAAGACTTTTTGATTGATACATAACTTTGATATTGCTTGTTCTTAAACTATTTGGATCTAGTCACTCTTATGAACTTTGAAGGTGTCCTATGCATTTATGTTTGCTACTCTATGAGGGACAAGCTGAATGCCACTATGCTATGTTTTCTTTATGTGAGACAAACAAACGTCTTTCAAAGCATTGTTATTCATGAATCTTTTGTTTGTGACTTTTCATGTTGCAACATAGTTACTTTCTCTTATTGTTAGAACTATATCTTTCATGCTATGTTGAAGTACTATGATCCCAGCTATCAATGTTTTACAAATACTTTGATCAAGTTTATGATGGTGCATGTCACCTCAAAAATTATTCTTTCTTTTTATCACTTACCTACTTGAGGACGAGCAGGAGTTAAGCTTGGGGATATTGATACGTTGCTAACGTATCCATAATTTTTGATGTTCCATGCTTGGTTTTATCTACTTTCTTATGTTTTGTTCCAACTTTGGAGTACTTTTTATACACTTTCTTGGAATAACCTATTAACAAGATGCCACAGTACCAGCTGCATGTTTTCTGCTGTTTTTGGTTCTAGGAAGTCAGAAAATGAATATTCTCAGAATTGGACGGGACACAAGCCAAAGTTGATATTTTACCGGAAGACTCACAGAGACGGAGAGGGGCCACAGGGCGGCCACACCATGTGGTGACGCGGGCTAGCCCTGGCCGCGCCACCAGGTGGTGTGCCCCCCTGGCCGCGCACCGACCTTGCCTCTTCGCATATAAGATGCCTCCTAATGCGAAAACCCTAAACCGTCAAGCCTCCAGCCACAAAATGTTCCGCAACGCCGCCACCACTGAAGGGGAGATTCGGGGGACAGAAAGTCTTTGTTCCAGCACCCTACCAGGACGGGGAAGTGCCCCAGGAGCCATCTCCATCAATCTCCACCACCATCTCCATCACCGTTGCTGATTCCCATGATGATGAGAGAGTAGTTCTTCCTCGAGGCTAAGGGTTCTACCGGTAGCTATGTGACGATGGTTTAACTCATCAATGTCCATTGTTATGGACTTGGGTTTTGGAGAAGATGGGAGCGCTGGAAGTCTCGATCGGCTAGCAAACAAGCACACAGGGACGCAAGGTTTACCCAGGTTTAGGCCTCGTAGAGGACCCTACTCCTGCTTGTCTGCTTTTGATTGATGATGATCCGAAGGATTACATGGTCGCCGATGGCGGTGTCGCGCAGATTAGATCTGACGGGTTTTGTCTAGATCTATTGTGTTGTATCTATTGTGGGAGATCGTAGATCTATCTATTGGGGGAGTCACCAATGCCTTCTCGTTGGACCCTCCTAGCCTTTATATATGGGGAGGCTAGGTCTCAGGTACCAATACGAGTTGGTTACAAGTTAGATTCAAACTCTACTCTTGAGGTTTCCTTGGCATGTGCGTTTGGGAGTCCGTGTCCATATGGGCTTCATACCACTCGAACCGTCATAGGCGTCGTGGACCTTGGAAATTCGTCGAGTGGGCCTTTGGTCGAGCCGCACCAGGTAGGTTGTAGTTGGTGCCTGCTGGGCATACCCATGTCAGTAGCCCCCGAGTGTCCATGCGAATCGTAGATTCGGGTGGAGACTTAGAAGTCTTGATCTTTGCATTAGGATGTTGGAGTCGATAATTGTGTCGAGTGCGAAGCACTCCCCCCGGAAGTTCACCGGGTCAGTCGAATTTGTAGTAGTTCATAGGAATGATGGTAAACATGCCTGGTGCGCTCGACGGATCGGGACCAGTTAATTTCTCTAGGGCAAAAATAATGCTACCTACTCAAACTCGAGTCCCCGGACTCGAATTTGAAAAAGTGCTGGTGTAATTCGACTCAGGCTGCGTAAGTCTTATAGAGTCGAATCCCAGTGTGTAAATGTGAGCACTCGATGCGTCCGTCAAGGCTTATTCATCGTACCTGTAGGTACGGATTATTTCTGGTAGAGCGCAGCAGAAGCGTTGCCAGGCCTTATTCAGGTCTTATCTTCACGCTGCAAGCGCGGCATCCGAATTTTTTGTCATCGCGGAGATGATTCGGGTGGCCTAGGAGACGTAATCTCTTTGTAGGGAGAATATGAGGTGGAGTCACTATAGCATTCGAGTGTGGATGTTATCGACACACAGTGTGATGTACAAGGAAAAATAATCATAGGGTGCGACCAGCGCTCCCTCCCTATGGGAGTAGCCCCCGAGTGCCTATTCGAGTCGCAGACTCAAGTGGGGACTAAAAATATTTTGCGACTGCTATCATCTTTTGTTGCTTGTTTCAGTTGAATGTGCTTCCAGTGTGCTTCCAGTGCTCCCTATGGGAGTAACCCGTATTCCACAATCGAATCGTTGATTCGAGTGAAGGGTTTGCGTGAAGCTTGTATTTTTGCATAAAAAATTATTTCGGATGCGCAGCCAGCGCTCCCTATGGGAGTAGCCCCCGAGTCCTTAGTCGAATCGTTGATTCGAGCGAGGACTCAGAGCGTGTCACTCGAGGATCTTGTATATGCGCGACCAGCGCTCCAGTTTGGAGTAACCCCCGAGTGTCTGGCGGAGTCGTAGACTCGGTTAGAGACTCGAGTCTTGTATATTGCAGTGGTAGTCGAAAATCATGCGAGGATAAACCATGGACCCGGAAGAGCATCGAGTCAGCGTGTCACGTATAAGGAGCTTGAATCGATGATGTAGTCAAAGTCGACACAGTCACTTCTGTCGGGTGCGTCGCTAGCACCACGTCTTTGTAGCATCAAACGATGCAACTATCCGAGGAGGAACTCGACTTAGGTCTTGAGTGTATGGCGTAGTCAGTTGTTTTGTCGACTCCTGTTGGAGGACCCGATAGAATAGCTCGACGAAGTCGACATCCTTGTAAGCTGCATAAAACATGAAGAACTGTGAAGTACGTGTATCTTGTAAAGAATATTTTGCATTTCGGCTTGTAAAGTCATATTCGGGTGCCAATCGAGTCGACACTTTTGCACTGTATGCTAGGCCTTTTCGTTAGCCTGATTACCCTTAGTCTCAGTGCCTTGCCGAGGTACTCGGAGTTCAAGGATTTGACGATCAGGCAGAATCAGCTACTCGGGCTGTCGCGTATGAGGTGCTCGAGTGCGTGGAGTCGACGACACATTAGGTTACTCGAAGAGGGTGCAGCCTCCGAGTGTTTCGAGTGCGATTAAAGTAAGAAAGAAATCGTCTCTAAGTAGAGAACTTAGCTTTATGGGTAGTTGTCATGGATGAAATCGATGTGGACGCGGACGTAGTCGACGTGGTAGCAGATTGTGTGACGGAGTCGAAGACACATCAGGTTGGCAAAGTCGAAGACCGTAGCGCATTATCGCAGCCGAAGACCGTAGCAGGTCGCGTGGTGGAGTCGAAGACTCAGTAGGTCAGCGGAGTCGAAGACCGTAGTGAGTCACCATATCCAAAGGCGGTAACGGGCCTCGCGGCGGAGTCGAAAATCGTGGCGAGTCGCCGAAGCGGAGGGAGCCCCCGAGTGTAGTTGAAGACCGCAGCGGGTCGTCGAAGTTTGAAGACTGCGGCGGGTCGCCGAAGCGGAGGGAGCCCCCGAGCCCCCGAGTCGTTGGAGCCGAAGATCATAGCGAATCGTTGGAGTCAAAGACTGCAGCAGGTCGAGAGATTGACACCGGATGAGTAGTCACCGTGGCGGTCGAGAGTTGTGCAGAAGGTCGCCATAATCGAAGAGTACAGTAGGTCGCCATAATCGAAGAGTACAGTAGGTCGTCGGGGTCGAAGACCGCAGTGTGTCGGCTCAATTGAAGACCATAGCGGGTCGCCGATGCCGAGGGAGCCCCTGAGTCACATAATCAAAGTCCGGAGCGGGTCGCCGCAGCTGAATACCGTAGATGGTTGCCGGAGTCGAAGGACATGGAGAATCGCCGAAGTAGAGGGAGCCCCCGAGTCGTCGGAACCGAAGACCACCGCGGATCACCGAAGTCTAAGACCGTGGCGGCGAGTTGCGGCTAGGCGTGGTCGAGTTGTCGAGGTCGATGGAGTTGGGGCAGTTTGTGCAACATCGATGACGTGATCCATGGTGAAGCGAGGTATACTGAGAAATCTATGCATGTAGCTAGTTTTTTTCTATGCTTGACTGGCCCATGCAAGGACGTTCCTGCGTGGATTTTTTTTCTGTATTGGACTTTGATACATCTATCAGATGTATATCTGCTACCGATCTCCTGGTACCATCCGGTCCAAACTCCATCTGTTTGACTGCTTTTTTTGATCAATCGGTACGATCTGATTCAAACTCCTCTTTTTCATTTCTACGCCTGAGACAAGGTCAAGCGGACGCGGTCAATTATTTTCCGATTCATATTGTTGCATCTTGTTTTTGGCATGCCTATCGCTGTGTGCCATGGTTGCACTTGTAGCTTCACGTTTGTTTTTCTTGGTGGATTGAAGTTTTGGTACTGCGCCTCCCTGCGCACTATGCCCAATGCGTAGATAGCCATTCTTCGCAGACTACGCCGAATCATAAATTTCTGCCAAAGTTGAATGCGCCAAGATGGTGAAGTAGCCAGATGTGATCCGTGTGTTGAAGATGATGAGGGATCCTGCCCGGAAGACGAATCGTAGATTGTAGAGGTTGGAACCGTCGAGATCGCAACATCAACGCGCCAGATTCCCATAGACGGCGTCATATGACGAGGGTTTAACTCATCAATGTCCATTGTTATGGATTTAGGTTTTGGAGAAGATGGGAGCGCTGGAAGTCTCGATCGGCTAGCAAACAAGCACACAGGGACGCAAGGTTTACCCAGGTTTAGGCCTCGTAGAGGACCCTACTCCTGCTTGTCTGCTTTTGATTGATGATGATCCGAAGGATTACAAGGTCGCCGATGGCGGTGTCACACAGATTGGATCTGGCGGGTTTTGTCTAGATCTATTGTTTTTGTATCTATTGCGGGAGATCCTAGATCTATCTATTGGGGGAGTCGCCAATGCCTTCTCGTTGGACCCTCCTAGCCTTTATATGTGGGGAGGCTAGGTCTCAGGTACCAATATGTGTTGGTTACAAGTTAGATTCAAACTCTAGTCTTGAGGTTTACTTGGCATGTGGGTTTGGGAGTCCGTGTCCATATGGGTTTCATACCACTCGAACCGTCATAGGCGTCGTGGACCTTGGAAATTCGTCGAGTGGGCCTTTGGTCGAGCCGCACCAGGTAGGCTGTAGTTGGGTGCCTGTTGGGTATACCCATGTCACTATGTGTTCATCTCCCTCTCTATGCATGATCATATTGTGATCATGAGCTTTGTAATCAAGTAGATCTATCTTGCTACTCAAGTGCTTTAATAGATCTCTGCTCTCCCCATGTGTGTGAAAGTGACAGCGTGCACACCATGGTGGCACTTAGGCTAGAGATTACAAATACTTGTTATGAGTTATATTTGGAGTTGGATGTCTTTATGAAATTGTGGTGTTTATTGGAACCATCTAGTGCTCAAGGTGACAGTGTGGGGTTATCTATATGGGAACGTCTTACTTTGAGGTGTGTTGTTATAGCCCTACCATGGATTAGAGTGTTCAACCGGAGAGTAGTTAAGAGTAGTATCATAAAGAGAAGATATTTATATGAGAGTGTTCACTAGTGAAAGTATGATCCCAAGGCCTTGTTTCTAAGCATTGAAACACTGTTTGCAACTAGATTTGTTACATGTTTGCTTGCTTTCATCTTTATTTCAGTTTGCCTTTAGTCTCTTCCATGCCATCAAGCTATTTTCTGGTACCGTTGTCTTATATCCATACCACTTGTATTTTACTATCTCTTCGCTGAACTAGTGCACCTATACACCCGACAAGTGTATTCGGTGTGTTGGGGACACAAGAGACTTCTTGTATCTTGATTGCAGGGTTGCTTGAGAGGGGATACCTTTGACCATTTCCTCCCTGAGTTCGATAAACCTTGGGTGATCCACTTAAGGGAAAACTTGCTGATATTCTACAAACATCTGTAGACAGTTGTTGGGCCTCCAAGTGTAGAGGTTTGTAGAACAGCAGCAAGTTTTCCCTTAAGTGGATCACCCAAGGTTTATCGAACTCAGGGAGGAAGTGGTCAAAGGTATCCCCTCTCAAGCAATCCTGCAATAAAGATACAAGAAGTCTCTTGTGTCCCCAACACACCCAATACACTTGTCAGGTGCATAGGTCCACTAGTTCGACGAAGAGATAGTGAAATACAAGTGGTATGGATATAAGACAACGGTGCTAGAAAATAGCTTGCTGGCATGTGGTTGACGTGGGAAAAGACTAAAGGCAAACTGAAATAAAGATGAAAGCAAGCAAACATGTGACAGATCTAATTGCAAACGGTGTATCAATGCTTAGAAACAAGGCCTAGGGATCATACTTTCACTAGTTAACACTCTCATATAAATATATTATCTTCATGATACTACTCTTAACTACTCTCCGGTTGGACACTCTAATCAACGGTAGGGCTATAATAGCACACCTTAAAGTTCATCTTTCCCATCTAGAAAACCCCACACTGTCACCTTGAGTACTAGATGAGTCCAACAAACACCACAATTTCAAAAAGATATCCAACTCCAAATATAACTCATAACAAGTATTTGTAATCTCTAGCCTAAGTGCCACCATTGTGTGCACACTGTCAACTTCACACACATGGGGAGAGCAGAGATCTATTAAATCACTTGAGTAGCAAGGTAGATCTATAGATTACAAGCTCATGATCTCAACAAGATCATGCATAGAGAGAGATGAACACATAGCTACCGGTAGAACCCTTAGCCTCGAGAGAGAACTACTCCCTCCTCGTCATGAGAATCAGCAATGGTGATGGAGATCGATGGAGATGGCTCCGGGGGCACTTCCCCGTCCCGGCAGGGTGCCGGAACAGAGACTTTCTGTCCCCTAAATCTCCACTTCGGTGGCGGCGGTGTTGTGGAACTTTTTGTGGCTGGACGCTTGATGATTTAGGGTTTTGCATCGGGAGGCATCTTATAGGCAAAGAGGCAAGGTCAGTGGGCTGCCAGGGGGGCCACACCATGCCCTGGCGCGGCCTAGGTGGACCCGCGCCTAGGGGTGGTCTGGCCACCCTGTGACCCCTCTTCGGCTCTCCTTCTGGCTCCGTGAATCTTCCTGGAAAATATCAACTTTGGCTTTTGTCCATCCAATTCCGAGAATATTGATTTTTTGACTTTCCTGGAACCAAAAATAGCAGAAAACAGGCAACTGGCACTGTGGCATCTTGTTAATAGGTTAGTCCAAGAAATCATATGAAAAGTACTCCGAAGTGTGGACAAAACAAAAGAAAGTAGATAAAACCAAGCATGAAACATCAAAAATTATAGATACATTTGCAATGTATCAACATCCCCAAGCTTAACTCCTGCTCGTCCTCGAGTAGGTAAGTGATAAAAAGAAAGAATAATTTTTTAGGTGACATGCACCATCAAAGACTTGATCAAAGTATTTGTAAAACATTCAAAGCTGGGATCATAGTACTTCAATCATAACATGAAAGACAAAGTTCTAGCAATAAGACAAAGAAACTATGATGCAACATGAAAAGGCACAAACAAAAGATTCATGAATAACAATGTTTTGCAAGACGTTTGTTTGTTTCCCATAAAGAAAACATAGCATAATGGCATTCAACTTATCCCTCATAAAGTAGCAAATATAAATGCATAGGATACCTTCAAAGTTCATAAGAGTGACTAGATACAAATAGTTTAAAACAAGCAATATCAAGTTATGCATCAATCAACAAGTCTTGGGAAAATGCACATAGAACTAAGAATGGCCACTATGCTCTCAAAGTAAGTGCATAAAGATAGAAGGTGGAGACTCAATATATATGGTGGAAGAAAGGCCTTCATAAAAGGAAGCAGGGATTCAAGTTTCATAAAGAGCTTCCAAAAATTATGGTACTTAATAGCTTTCAGCTCTCATTGCCCCTATCATAAGCATCTTGAAGTGATTAAGGTTAAAGGGAACAAGCTATGGTGTATATGCTTGACGAAGTATAAGTTGGAAATCTCATGTCCCTTGAATACGAGGGTCGCTCCTCATGCTACTCAAGTTTAGTCACCCGTAAGTTCTTGTCATTGTAAGTACATGTGTATCATAGAGAACCGCCAACGGGGTAACCCTTGCCCGATGATACGGAAGAATCCCCATATCAAAATGACAAGGCAAGCAGACAACGAGCATCTCAGCAATCTTCTTATTTACCATGGGAATATGGTGCTTTTTTCTCTCTTTCCTCTTTTCATAATCTCATTTTTTTTCTCTTTTTCTCAATATAGACTCTTTTTTATAAGAAGAATGCTTCATAGACAGCTCATTATGGTTACGCTGCAGGTTTCCACCATATCAGCATGGATTAGACCAGCGGCCCAAGCATTTCTCTAACACATATACATAACTCCATGGACTTACAAGCTCCCCTTTCATTTCACACCGACGACATCCATAGACAAAAGAGCATGATATCAACTAGGTACAAAGTACTAGTGCAATGTTGAAAGCGTTCCCCATGACAACATGATTCTACTAATCCCCAACAAATAAGTGCAAGCATATACAACATAGACGATACAACGGTTCAAGTTTATTAAGGGCAAGAAAAGTAAAGTGTGCCATCAAGTTCGTGTGAGCTTTAATAACTAGTTTTCTCATAACAAGTTTAATTTGGAAGGTAAACAAAAGCATGAATATACTTGGAATAGCATAAGCTAATAGGTAGGTATGGTGGAATCTTTGGAATAACTTGGTTTAGGGAGTTGGTTGCATGAGTGGAACTCATACTTGGTTGTGCAGGCTAGCAAAAGACTGGGAGCGACAAACTAAGAGAGCAATAATGGCCATAATCATGCAGAGCGACAAAACATCATTGATCAAACCATAAAGTGATACTACAAGTTGAAAACTAAAGGATCATAAAGGCTTATGGTGACTTGGGATAGTCATAACATGGTGTGATCATGCGCCAAGTCAACCCAAATAAAGCATCAAAGGAGAATACCACAATACTATGCTTTAATATGCTAAAACAACGCATGATTCTTCAAAGGCACAATAAGCAATCTCAATTGTTTATAACAAGTCATGCTACAGCAAACAATACTAAGCATAAAGCCAAAACAATATCGAGCATGGCACGACAAAGCATAGGCCACAGTCAAAAACAAGCTCTCTTTACCACTTAAGCATGAACTTTCCTACTCTTTTCCAACCCAAACCAAATTATTTGAAAACCAATGCATGAAAGAGGGGGTCCAACCAATTTATTCAGAAAACTAAGAAAAAAAGCAAACAAAAAACCAAAACAAAAATGAAAAATAAGACGCTCCAAGAACAACACAACTATGCCTGAAACAATAAAAATGAAGTGTTTGGAAGAAACATGGGATTTTTATTGATGGAGAAGGGGATGCCTTGGGCATCCCCAAGCTTTGAGCTCTAGTCCATCCTTCATCTCATTACTCATTCCTTCCATACACCTGGAATTTTTCCTTCATACAAAACTTGAGCTCTAGTCCATCCTTGGGGTGACACGCGTGGCATCCCCAAGCTTGAGCTCTAGTCCATCCTTCATCTCATTACTCATTCCTTCCATACACCTGGAATTTTTCCTTCATACAAAACTTCACACAATCTTTATTAGCAACATTAGTGCACTCAAGATAATAAGTCTTTATGTTCAGTTCTAACACCAATAAAACTTCCATTAAAACACAAGATACTGTAGCACTTCCCTCAAAAAGCTCAATTCTCCAAAAAGAACTCAAAAAGGAACCAACAAGAAGCAAATGCAAATAATGGCAGAAATCTATCAAAACAGAACAGCAGGTAAATACGAATTTTTTCGAAGACCTTATTTTGCTCAAATCAAAAAGTGTTGAACTAACGAAAGTTAGATAACAACCTGGGGCATAAGCACCAAAATTCACGCATCAAAAGAACGTACAGAGATTTTACGCGAACTTTTACGGTGAAGCACAGAAATCTGTTTCGGGACATCAACTTTCCCAATCATTACTTCTCTCTCATTAGAGGTTACTCTTGGCACAAAAAGCAAATAAAAAGGATAAGGAGCGGTTATTACAGAGGTAATAACTTCCAAGACTCATCTAAAACTTTTGGGTTATCTCCCGATAAGTACTTTTCTTTAGGGCCTTTAAGTTAGGCATGATAGTTTGAGAAGATGCTCACATAAGAAATATGAATTGAAGTAAAAGAGAGCATCAAGAAGAAAATCCAAAGCACATTTAAGTCTAACCCACTTTCTATGCATAGGAATCTTGTAAAGAAACAAGTCATGAAAGCACAAAGCAACAAGCATAGGAAAGCAAAACAAGTGCAACTTCAAAATTTTCAACATAAAGAGGGGAAACTTAATATTGTTGAGACACATAAAACCATGTTTCCCTCTCTCATAATAACTTTCAGTAGCATCATGGATACAAGTAACAATATAACTATCACAAGAAACATTCTTATCATGAGCCACATGCATAAAATAATTAATACACCCCACATAAACATAGTCATTCTTATTGATTGTAGTGGGAGAAAATTTAACAAAATAGCTATCATTATTATTTTCATCACCATAATCATCAAATATAGGAGGTATATTGTAATCATAATTAATTTCCTCCTCAATAGTAGGTGGACTGAAAATATCATAATCACCATTGCAATCATCATATATTGGAGGTATAGTATCATCAAAGTAAATTTTCTCCTCCATGCCTGGGGACTAAAAATATCATTTTCATAAAAACTAACTTCCCCAAGCTTAGATGTTTCCATAGCATTAGTAACAAAGGTGTCCAAAAGATTCATACTAATAACATTGCTATTAGCATGCAAATAAAGTTCCATAGGTTTTTTAATTTTCTCTTCAAACACTGCATGTCCTAACTCAAGATAAATACTATAAAGCTCTCTAATTTTTTTTGTTTTCCATTAAGCCTAACTAGTGAAAATAAGAAACAAAAAGACAAAATTGTAGAATCTAAAGGAAATAACTTCGAGCACTCACACCGGAAGATGTGAGTACCTTTTACCTTACCTCCCCGTCAACGGCAACAGAAAATAGGCGTTTGCCGTGGGAGGTTCTTCTTCTTTAATCCTCCGGTGTGAATACCTTTTACCTTACCTCCCAGGCAACGGCGCCAGAAAATAGCTTCATGTCTACGCACTTCTATTCTTGTAGACAGTTGTTGGACCTCCAAGTGCAGAGGTTTGTAGAACAGCATCAAGTTTTCCCTTAAGTGGATCACCCAAGGTTTATCGAACTCAGGGAGGAAGTGGTCAAAGGTATCCCCTCTCAAGCAATCCTGCAATCAAGATACAAGAAGTCTCTTGTATCCCCAACACACCCAATACACTTGTAAGGTGTATAGGTGCACTAGTTCGGCGAAGAGATAGTGAAATACAAGTGGTATGGATATAAGACAACGGTGCTAGAAAAAAGCTTGTTGGTGTGTGGTTGACGTGGGAAAAGACTAAAGGCAAACTGAAATAAAGATGGAAGCAAGAAAACATGTAACAGATCTAATTGCAAACGGTGTATTAATGCTTAGAAACAAGGCCTAGGGATCATACTTTCACTAGTTAACACTCTCATATAAATATATTATCTTCATGATACTACTCTTAACTACTCTCCGGTTGGACACTCTAATCAATGGTAGGGCTATAACAGCACACCTCAAAGTTCATCTTTCCCATCTAGAAAACCCCACACTGTCACCTTGAGTACTAGATGAGTCCAACAAACACCAAAATTTCAAAAAGACATCCAACTCCAAATATAACTCATAACAAGTATTTGTAATCTCTAGCCTAAGTGCCACCATTGTGTGCACACTGTCAACTTCACACACATGGGGAGAGCAGAGATCTATTAAATCACTTGAGTAGCAAGGTAGATCTATAGATTACAAGCTCATGATCTCAACAAGATCATGCATAGAGAGAGATGAACACATAGCTATCGGTAGAACCCTTAGCCTCGAGAGAGAACTACTCCCTCCTCATCATGAGAATCAGCAATGGTGATGGAGATGGTGGTGGAGATCAATGGAGATGGCTCCGGGGGCACTTCCCCGTCCCGGCAGGGTGCCGGAACATAGACTTTCTGTCCCCCGAATCTCCTCTTCGGTGGCGGCAGCGTTGCGGAACTTTTCGTGGCTGGAGGCTTGATGACTTAGGGTTTTTGCGTCGGGAGGCATCTTATAGGCGAAGAGGCAAGGTCAGTGGGCGGCCAGGGGGCCCACACCATGCCCTGGCGCAGCCTAGGTGGACCCGTGCCTAGGGGTGGTCTGGCCACCCTGTGGCCCCTCTCCGGCTCTCCTTCTGGCTCCATGAACCTTCCGGGAAAACATCAACTTTGGCTTTTGTCCGGTCCAATTCCGAGAATATTGATTTTCTGACTTTCCTGGAACCAAAAACAGCAGAAAACTAGCAACTGGCACTGTGGCATCTTGTTAATAGGTTAGTCCAAGAAATCATATGAAAAGTACTCCAAAGTGTGGACAAAACATAAGAAAGTAGATAAAACCAAGCATGGAACATCAAAAATTATAGATACATTTGCAATGTATCACTCATTGGGGAAACGAGCACCAAAACCTAGGCGGTCCCGATGGTCAACTCTTACGGTTCATATGGTGCAGACCAGATGATAGGGTTCATGTGGAACATCATGGGCTTCGACCATCCGGGGCGTAAAATCTAATTGGAATACTACATGGGCAATGATAAGGTGGATTTCGTTGGCGTGCAAGAAACAATCAAGCATGACTTCTCGCTGAGTGATTTTAGGAGCATAACAATTAGTTTGTGTGGGATTGGTTCCCAGCAGTGGGACACTCTAGGAAGGGGGCTACTTCTAGGTTTTACGGAAGAAACCTTTGAGGTGGGAGAATGGAAGAAAGGGATGTTCAGTATTAGTGCCCTAGTCTACCATAAGGCTAGTTAATGCAAGTGACTTTTTATGCTTATATACGGTCCAACTGACCATGCAAGATCAAGGGAATTCTTGTAGGAGCTAGAAGGCATTGTGGTGGGGGGCCAAGTCCTGGTCGTTATTGGCGGAAACTTCAATCTGATTTGAGGCACGACGACAAGAACAACCCAAACGTCAACTATGCTAGGGTTAATATGTGCAATGATTCTATCGTTGGTATGTCTCTAAGGAAAATCAGACATGCTAGGGCTCGGTTTACTTGGATAATTAAGCATATGGACAGGTTAGGTCGGTGCTAGATAGGTTTCTCATCTTGCTATCATGGGAGAAGTTGTACCCAATGTGCTCACTCGCAGTGGAAACTCGCATTGGCTCGTCACATTCCACTCATTCTATCCATAGGGGAGGTGAACCCACCAAGATAGTCATGGTTCATCTTTCAGACCTAGTGGCTGAATGTGCGTGGGTTTGGTGAGTTAGTTCAGAACAAGCTTTTCAGCCTCGCGGTCCAGGGTGAATGCTAGCATGATGGTATCAAATTTTGGCAGGGGCATCCGCCAATACCTCCATGGATGTGGATCAAAGCTGGGGAAGGAGCGCGAGGATGCTAAGTTCGAGCTTCTCCATTGGGCTGGAGAACTGGACAAGTTAACCGATACGTCAGCCTAGACGAGGATTGTTGGGCACTTAGATACTTGCTCGAGGAACAACTCATGACCTTGGTGAGGGAAGAGGAGGAGTATTGGCGAGAACGGGGTTGGGTTAAGTGGCTACTTAAAGTGAATTTGAAGACCACTTTCTTCCATGTGGTGGAAGAATGTGCAAGTGTTGGATCCCGATCCTGGTTTCGGATCAAGGGATGATCACTAAACCAAAATATTTGCAAGCTCATATCTACAATTTCTATCGTGAGATCATGGGTTCTAAGGGTAAACCTGCATGGCTAGGCCTGGCTTATGATCTGTGGACTCGGGCAAGGAGGATTTCGATGGCAGGAATGATGGCCTAACTCTTACCTTCACCATGGAAGAGTTGGATGAGGTTCTTGCGAGTATGAAAGCTAACTCATCCCATAGACCGGATGGGTTTCCGTTGTCCTTCTTCAAAAAGTTTTGGGAACAATCAAAAGCACTATCCTTGACATCCTCAATAACTTCATGCTTGGTAGGTTATATGTTGCTAGAATTAATTTTGACATTCTTTCTCTTATCCCTAAAATTTGTTGAAAATATAAGCAATAATCCATATGATTTAATCCGAATAATAAACCAATAAAACATGATCATATAGACAGTACCAAAACTAATCATGCAGATCAACAAAGTAGATGAACATATTACATCTAAATAAGATAAACCTATCATATCTACACCAAACGCTAGAATAAGGAACTCTAGCAGAATCTGAAATAAGAAGTTCAGTATTACGTACGGTAGAGCAGCAGCAGCAGCCGCGGCGGTAGCAGCAGCAGTAGCTGCAGCGGTGGTAGCAGCGTCGTCAGCCATGTCGTCGATGTAGAGGCTGCAGATGTCCGGGAAGAAGTCCTCGTCAGGGAAGGAGTCGTCCGTGATGGCTTCAGTAGTCGCGCGGAAGCGCTCCCCAAAAACCTGATCGCCCCTCACCCATACAGGTTCACAAGAAGGCGGGGTTCCGGAGGCCTACAGTCCCGATCTGCTGTGCACGCCGCAAGCCGAGATGGGGAAGACGAAGGCGGGGACACAATAGACTGGAAGGAGACACGTATGTAGGTCGTGCCGATTAGGGTAAGCGTGGAGGCTTTATATAGAGCAGGTCAGGGAGACCATGCGACTCAGCCCACGTCCCATAAAGATTGAAAATGGCTGACTTATTAACACGTCCGTTAATTACTCGTAATTAATCCAAGATTAATTTTTCTAACTAGCAAAAATAAAGCTCGGCTCGGGGAGATTCCCACAGCCCGCAGCACGCGCGCGTCGTGACGAGGCGAGGCATGGCGAGGCGAGGCGGGCAGTGTTGGAGGAGGAGTGCGCGGGAGTTGCTCTTCTTTTCACACCTTAATAAGTGGTGCAATAGCCTAGTATATAAGGAGGTGTAACTCTCACTCAACTAGCAATATGGGACTAAACTTTGACACCACTAGCACAGCCATATGCTGCCATGCATAGATGGGCCAAAGAGAATTTCAGAATTTGTCTAATGGGCCAACAACCCAAAACTCACCAAATTCCAACAATCCCCCACAAAGTCTCATTGGCACATCACCTCATTTCCATTCCAGAATATTGTTTTATATACCGGTGTGTAGTGGAGACTATTAAGTTGAACTTCCACATTAAACTTCATGCTACACTAGTGAGAAACTTGAATAGTGGACTATGCCTTGAACTACAAGTTTTCTGCACACTAGTTTCACACAAAATCTAGACCGGTACAGGGCTGCCGCAGGGCTTCCCCGCGGTTTGGAGCTTATGCGTCATACTCCAGGGTCTTTCATGAGTTTATTAGAGAGCACCCAACTCTCACGGCCTGCGACGTTTAATAGTCAGACTCATATAGGTGTGTTCCTCAATAGATGTTCTGCAGGACAACATCTCTGCTTAGAAAATCCACTTGGAACATATTAAGATAAATATCAACCTGCCATGCAGAATAAGAGAGCATTGCATCTTTATGGAGATGTAAATATAATATGGGCATAATCTCCTCTCAGCTGATCAACAGCTTGTCTCCCAACTCTAATTCACGGGATCTCCGATCACATAGAGTGGGTTACCACTACGAACAACTCATTGTGTGGGTCTCAACCCCATCTCCCTCGATGCATTATCTATCACATTACGTGATAAACCCTTTGTGAAGGGATCTGCCAAGTTCTTAGATGTTTGGATATAATCCAACGCAATAACTCTAGAGTTTCTCAATTTCCTCATAGATTTCAATCTCGTCTTCACATACCTTGATGACTTCATATTATCCTTAGAGCTGTTTACTTTGACGATCACAGTTTGATTATCACAGTTCATCGGGATGGCAGGTATTGGTTATTCAACCACAAGCAAGTCCATCAAAACCTCACGAAGCCACTCAGCTTCAACAGTGGCTGTGTCTAATATTGTGAGTTCTGCTTCCATAGTTGACCTCGTTAAGATGGTCTGCTTGCAAGACTTCTAGGAAATAGTGCCACCATCAAGTGTAAATAAATAACCACTTGTGGCCTTAATCTCATCAGCATCAGATATCCAGTTTGAATCACTATACCCCTCAAGTACTCGTGGATACCCCATATAGTGAATACCATAACTCGTAGTTCCTTTCAAATAGCACAAAACTCTCTCAAGAGCATGCCAATGATCATCTCCAGGATTTGACACAAATCGACTCAGTTTGCTTACAATAAAGGAGATGTCAGGTCTCGTAGAGCTAGCTAATACAGGAGCGAGCCAATGATTTTAGAATATCTCAATTGATCTTTAGCATTCCTTCGATTCTTTCGAAGTAGCACACTCGGATCATAAGGCGTTGGAGAAGACTTGCAGTCGCTATATCCATAGCGGCTCAATATCTTTTCCACATAGTGGGACTGAAGGAGTGTAATCCCACCATTATCATCCTTCAGTAGCTTGATGTTTAAGATTACATCAGTTACTCCCAAGTCCTTCATCTCAAAGCAGCGAGATAGGAACTCTTTGACCTCCTCAATAACAGTGAGGTTGGTCCCAAATATCAATATGTCATCGACATAGAGACACATAATAACTCCCTCGCCCCCACCATGGCGATATTACACACACTTATCAGCTTCATTTACAACAAAGCCTTCAGCGGTTAAAGTTCTTTCAAACTTCTCGTGCCACTGCTTAGGAGCTTGCTTAAGACCATATAAAGACTTCACTAACTTACACACCTTTCCTTCTTGACCATCTACTATAAATCCATCAGGCTGCTCCATATAAATTTCCTCATCAAGCTCTCCATTTAGAAAAGCTGTCTTAAGGTCCATTTGATGAACAAGAAGACCATGTGAGGCAGCCAAGGATAGTAGTACTCGAATAGTGGTCAATCTAGATACAGGTGAGTAGGTATCGAAGAAGTCTTCACCTTCTTTCTGGGTATAACCCTTGGCCACAAGACGTGCCTTCTACTTTTCAATAGTACCATCAGGTCTAAGCTTTTTCTTGAACACCCACTTACATCCTACATGTTTGCACCCATAAGGACGATTAGTGACTTCCCAAGTTCCATTAGATAAGATGGAATCCATCTCACTACGGACAACTTCTTTCCAGTAGTCAGCATCTTGAGATGCATAGGCTTCTGAAATAGAGACGGGAGTATCATCCACAAGATACACAATGAAATCATCACCAAATGACTTTGCAGTCCTTTGTTTCTTGGTCCTTTTAGGAGCTTCATTGTCATCCTCCACAGGATCATCATAGTGTTCTATCGGCATAGTGGGTTCAAGAATTATAACAAATTCCTGACTAGATGAACTAGTCATCTCCTGAGTTGATGAGCTTGACATACCTTTCATTGGAAAGATATCCTCAAAGAAAGTCACATCATTCGACTCCATAATCGTACCAACATGCATGTCGGGTACCTCAGATTTTACTATAAAAAATCTATAGCCATTGCTATGAAAAGCATATCCCAGAAAAACACAATCCACGGTTTTTGGTCCAAGCTTTCGCTTCTTGGGTATTTGAATATTGACTTTCGCCAAACATCCCCAAGTTCGTAAGTAAGAGAGTTTAAGCCTTTTCTTCTCCCATTCCTCAAATGCAGTCATGGTTTTATCCTTTACAGGAACACGGTTTAGGACATGACACGTAGTCATTAGCGCCTCCCCCCACCATTCCTTGGAAAGACCCGATGTATCTAACATGGCGTTAACCAAATCAGTTAGAGTGCGGTTCTTTCTTTTGGCCACCCCATTTGACTGAGATGAGTAGGGAGGCATCCTCTCATGGATAATACCATGTTCCGTACAGAATATATCAAATCCATTTGAAAAGTACTCTCCACCATGATCCGACCTTAACCACTTGATTTTAAGATCAAGTTGGTTTTCTGCTTCAGCTTTATAGTTTTTGAAGTAATTCAAAGCTTCATCTTTAGGTTTCAGAAGATAAACATAGAAGTATCTAGTGGAGTCATCAATCAACGTCATAAAGTATCTTTTTCCACTTCGTGTCAATACACCATTCATCTCACAAAGATCTGAATGTATAAGTTCTAGTGGTGCTAAGTTTCTCGGTTCCGCAGCCGTATGAGACTTACGGGGTTGCTTTGCTTGCAGATAAACTTGGCACTTAGAACCTTTGACAGTGGTAAATTTCGGAATTAAACTCATATTGGCTAGCCGCGTCATGCAACCAAAGTTAATATGACAAAGTCGTGAATGCCAAATATTGGATTCATTATCATTGCAAACATGATTAATAACTTTAGTACATGAGTCTGACAAAGATAAGTGGAACAGACCTCCACACTCATAACCCTTTCCAACAAATTATACATACTTAGAAATTATAACTTTATTGGACTCAAACACCAATTTAAAACCATCTCGACATAGAAGCGATCCGCTGACGAGATTCTTATTGATGGAGGGAACATGCTGAACATTCTTCAGCTATACGGTCTTCCCCGAAGTAAACTTCAGATTTACCGTACCAACACCATGAACAGAAGCACGTGAGCCGTTTCCCATCAGCACGGAGGAAGTCCTTGCGACCTGATAAGAAGAGAACATGGATATATTAGAACATACATGTGTACTAGCACCCATGTCAATCCACCAATCAGGAGAATGACATACTGAAAGGATAGTAGGTAAAATACCGTACCCAACATCCTTCATCTTAGTATCGCTAATAACAACATTAGCGGTCTTGCCGCTGTTCCCATGTTGCCGCTTGTCAAAGCGATTAGGGCAGCTAGTAGCCCAATGATCAGGATCACCACGGACGTGGCAAGAGCCTTTCTTCTTATCATTCTTCCTCTTAAAGTTGGTGGAGTGCGTGGCCTTGTTCTTGCCATCAAACTTCCCTTTGCCATCAGACTTGTTCTTATTCTTGAATTTGTGGGATTGGAAGTTTTCTTCTGTACCAAATTGGCACTAGAAGCTTCCTCAAGTACTAGAGCACGTGTGTCCTTTTCTCTCGCCTTCTCTTCCACATGAAGAGACCCAATGAGATCCGTAGCAGAAAACTCTTGTCTCTTATGTTTCAGAGAAGTAGCAAAGTTCCTCCACATGGGAGGAAGCTTGGCGATAATGCCTCCGGCCACAAACTTGTCCGGTAAGGTACACTTGAACTGCTCAAGTTCTTTGGCAAGTGATTGTATCTCATGATCTTGCTCAAAGACGGAGCGCTCATCAACCATCTTGTAGTCATAGAATTGCTCCATGAAATACAACTCGGTGCCAGTGTCTGAGACCCCAAACTTGGCCTCGAGCGCATCCCATGCGTTTTTGCCATTATCAAATAACATATATGGGTCAACAACGTTGTCTCCAAGAATACTGAACAGAGCCGCCATAAACATGGTATCGGCTTTCTTAAAGGTCGCTTCCTGCTCAGCAGAAAGATCTCCTTCAGGTTTGTCAAGAGTGGCGTTATAGCAATTTTGGTTTTTAAACCACAAAGTTCCTCTCGCGCGCCATCTCTTATAGTGCATACCATCAAATGAAGGAGGCCTAGTAGTCGCGGCTACACCAGTGGAATTCAGTTGCCTATAATCAGGTTTTTGGATTGTTGAAAATATTAACAATAATCCATATGATTTAATCCAAATAATAAACCGATAAAACATGATCATACAGACAGTACCAAAACTAATCATGCAGATCAACAAAGTAGATGAACAAATTACATCTAAATAAGATAAACCTATCACATCTACACCGAACGCTAGAATAAGGAACTCTGGAATAATCTGAAATAAGAAGTTCAGTATTACGTACGGTAGAGCAGCGGCAGCAGCGGCTGCGGCGGTAGCAGCAACAGTAGCTACAGCAGTGGTAGCAGCGTCGCTAGCCATATCGTCGATGTAGAGACTACCGATGTCCAGAAAGAAGTCCTCGTCAGGGAAGGCGTCGTCCGTGATGCGTCAGTAGTCGTGCGGAAGCGCTCCCCAAAAACCTGATCGCCCCTCACCCGTATAGGTTCACAAGAAGGCGGGATTCCGGAGGCCTACTAACCCGATCTGCGGTGCACGCCGCAAGCCGGGATGGGGAAGACGAAGGTGGCGGCGCAAGAGACTGAAAGGAGACGCGTATGTAGGTCGTGCCGATTAGGGTAAGCGCAGAGGCTTTATATAGAGCAGGTCAGGGAGACCGTGGGACTCGGCCCACGTCCGAGTCGGTAACAGCCCACGTCCCATAAAGATTGGAAACAGCTGACTTATTAACGTGTCCGTTAATTACTCGTAATTAATCCAAGATTAATTTTTCCGACTACTCAAAAATAAAGCTCGGCTCGGCGAGATCCCACGGCACGCGCGTCGTGACGAGGCGTGGCGTGGCGAGACGGGTGACATCGAAGGAGTGCGCGAGAGCTGCTCTTCTTCTCACACCTTAGTGGGTGGTGGAATAGCCTATTATATAAGGAGATGTAACTCTCACTCCACTAGCAATGTGGGACTAAACTTTGACACCACTAGCACAGCCATATGCTGCCATACACAGATGAGCCAAAAAGAATTTTAGAATTTGTCTAATGGGCCAACAGTCCAAAACTCACCAAGTTCCAACAAAATTACCAAGGCGGACTCTATTAGGCAGTATAAGACCGATAACTCTTATGAACGTGATTTTCAAATTAATACTGAAAACTTACACTTCCCGATTGGCGCCAGTTGCAAACAGAACTATTTTTTTGAGATAAAGCCTGAGCTCTATTGGGGCAAACCACTCGACACAAAACCAGCTATCTGAGATGGTACTTCATACTCCAAGAGCAAAGCTTAGTTTACATCACAGGACCACCCAATGCTTGCAAGTTCATGGGTTATTCTATTAAAATCACGCTTACATGAAGCAATATTACATGAAGTAAACGAAGTTCTAATCTGGAATTTGAGCTCATCAATGATTACTCCTGTCGGAGAAGCATCAATTTCATGACGATTCAACGCCAGCATTAGCAGCTGTGAGTCTGTCTCCAGGATGATGTTTATGGCTCCAAGATATTCAGTTAGCCGGACGGCTTGCACAACTGCAGTGAGTTCTGCATGGAATGCATCACAGATATGCTCGCTCCGGCCTGCAGAAGCCAACATAACCTCGCCTTGATGATACCGGACCACGACTCCCCAGCCTGCATGATAACAGAACTATTGATGTTTGCCAAACCACCTTCATCATAGGATGGGCCTACATGAAGGGATGTTGGCGCTTCAAGAAATCATCCACGAAGTAAAATTATGAATCTTGCTGGTGTTGGGGATATACTTTCCGGGTATCCTCAACAGTTCCTCACTGACCAGGGTGGCCCACTTTGGGTTAGAGCTTTGCCTAATGGGCGGTCCAGTCAGGGAGAGAAGACGGAGTCCTATCCGGCTACGGGAAGGCCCAGAAGACTTACCGACTTAGACCCATAGTGTTACTTGTAGTTCAAGATGTACTCTGTAACCAACTCTTAGTCGTAGCCGGATTGATCTCCCCTGTAAACCCTAGGCCGGATATCTATACAAGCCGTCCTAGGGGGAGCCTTTAGGGCACCTCAATACTTAGACCCTCAACTCGCACAGGCGATACCCTTGTAACCCATATTCCGGCTCTACCGCATTACTGGATTGCTAGCAGGAGCAGGATTCGTCCAAAGCCGGCGGATTCGAACCTGGGTAAACTTGTGTGCTCACCGACCCGGAATACCGTACGCCTCACACCCCTCTCTTCCGCACGCCTCGAGGACCCCCTCATGGCGTACTTGTCCTCAATCCGACGATAGTTGGCGCCCACCGTGGGGCAAGTGAGCTACACATCTGCGTTCCGAGCGAAATCTACGAAAATCGGAATCACCAAAACTATCGCCGTCGGTCGCATCCTCTACGCCAGCGACGTCCCTCTCATCATTCTTGACGAGACTTGGATTCCGACTAAGGAGTCTGTGACTACCTACACAATCATGTCTTTTGGTGAGATCGAAGTTTACATCGGTTTCGCTGAACCTGCCCAACCCACCCCAGCAGTGATGATAGAGGCAGAAGAATTTTCTGGGTCCCCTTTGTCCGCGGAGGCGGCAGAGTTCCGGATCTCACAAAACCCTAATCCCACCCAGCCCGCACCAGTTGCGGAGATAGTGGAGAAATTCGAGCCTGAAGAAGACCTAGCGGACCAAGTCGAATCTGGAGTGGATCTCCCTGGAGAAGCCGGATCCCAGATCGACCCACCCGTGGAAGTCGAAATCCAAGAGGAGCATATCAACGACACTGATTCCGACTCTGACGATGCCGGGACAGACATGCCTTTCCTCAGGTACACTCTAAGACGTATGATACTGCAAGGCGAAAGCGCAGATGCAATCCTCGAGACCATTAAAAGTTTCGATATGGCTGATCGCGAAAGCCGCAGGTACCTCAGGAAGCACGCGTCGCACTTCGTTGGATACGTGGGATTCGGATCCAGCTCTGCCGATGCTGGAGAGAACACCGACTCGGTGCTGGAGGCAATTGGAACAAACGCAGACATTCCCGCATCCTCGGATGAATCTATGACGTCGGCAGATTTCCGAAAGTTCTCCGCGGAATATGAAGAGGAGTACAACTCCAAAGCTGCAGAAGAAGGAGAAGCCATGTATGAAGGATCCAGGGAACACTCTCCCAAAGCGCAGGGTGACATGGACGTCAGAGATAATCCTGAGGTCCAGATGTCCGAAAGTACCGATCAGAGCTTGACTCCGGGAAACGGACCCAAAGCCATCTTTGCTACCGGGGCTGCCAAGAAGGCAAAGAAGAAGAACAAGACCTCGGCAAAAGACCCTCTCACAGAGGAGGTGATTGCCGAGGAATACGAGGAAGACTCGGATGGAGCACTTATCCCAGAAGAGCCGAAAAAAGAAACATCGGTGGATGGACACGTGATCAGAGAAGGTGCGCGCAAACTCATCGATGCCGCATTGACTACCCCTATCCCTACAGCTGTAGAACTTACTGCGGATGAGCTGGACGAAAGGGCACAAGCCCTAGAAGCGCGTCGTCAACAACTCCTCAATGAAGCCAAAAACATCGAGGTGGAGAAGAAACGCATGTCAAACAAGGACTACATGTCTCGTCTACATCAGAAGACACGGAAGCGTCACACCAACGATGACCAATTCCCACGTGTCCGTGCCGTCCTTTTTGGGGATGAGATGGGGAAGCCACGGAAAGACAGCAACGGAGATTGGGTATACCCAACCCTAGTACAGAATACCGTGGTAGCCCGAGAAATTCTATCGGCTAATCCAGGACCAGAGGAGATCCGTTTGGGTATCAAGCTACTCAACAAGGGACTGGAGCAGCAAAAGGTCGCCCTGTCTGGAAGTCAAAAACTGGTCTCGGATTCTGACCAATGTCGCACAAATCCGGCATGGGCTAACGTAAGATCCCATTACATTAGGGCGCAGTATCATCACCCCGAACACAGGGAAGACAATTATTCAAGAACCGGATCGTCAGGACAACATCGCAGAACTACACATAACTGGAGCAATGTCGCTCCAGTAGCCGAGAAAGACGCGATCGCTGCACTGAATCCGAGGAACCCTCCCCGACGAGAGTTCAACGATCGAAAGGGAGAAGATAAAGAGAAACGTCGGGAGGAGGATCGTCAGAGAATGCCACCTCCTAGACATGAAAGCCGTCCGGCTGATCCTCACCATGGTGGGAACGACGGACGAAGGAACGACGGAAACCATGCTGGGACAAGCCGGCAGGAGGCTCGTCGTAGTCAAGAACCTCCCCGGAACCGGAACAATGACGCTCCGGACAGAGGCCGGCGATCAGCCAAAAACAATTCACCTGCCCCACCCCCTCCACTAGGTAGTTATCACAACGGCCCCCAAGGTTGGCAAGGAGGACGACATGGCAGAGGAGGTGGTGGCAGAAGCCGAAGTCTGGCTCCAAGGCACCGCAGCCACAGCCAACATTCGGGATGGTCTCTATCCCCGAACGACGCAAGGCACAGGATCAACTCCAACATAGAGGCGCGGCGCTACGAAAATGACGATTTTTACGTGGGCCCGAAGTATTTTGGACCACGCGTCGGAGCTAAAAAATTCCCGGAAGGATTTGCTATCTCAAGGCACATCCAAGCCTACGACGGCATTGCTCGGCCATATACCTGGCTATAGGATTTCTTCCAAGCTTGCTGCATCGCCAAAGGCGGAAACAGCCTGGTCGCAACCCGATATCTCCCACTTATGTTGCGGAAGACGGCGCGATCATGGCTCAATGAGCTTCCGGAGAACACCATCCACAACTGGTATGACATGCAAAGTGCGTTCTTTCGGAATTTTGAAGGCACGTATCGGAGGCCCTGTACGGTTGGAGACCTACAGCGTTGCACCCAAAAGCCGGAGAAACTTGCCGAGATTACCTCAGACGATGGATCGACACCAAGAACACCTGTGAAGGAGTAAACGATCAGACCGCGATAGAAGCCTTCATCGCAGGACTCCCAATTGGTCTACTACGTCATCGCTTGAAGTGTGACAAGGTCACTGATTTGGGAGAGATGATAGAAACAGCGAGCAAGTATGCAGATGCCGACGACGATCCTGGTTGTGCCTCAGTCGGCAAAACAACCAAACCAACAAGCTCAGAAGCGCAAAAATACCTCGGAAGAAAAACCCAACGCGGAAACAACGGTGGTTACTACTGTTTTCGGGTCTGGAGGACGATGAGGACGTGGCGGAGGCCGCGGGCGTGGCCATGGGACATCAAGGGTCCAAGGTAGAGGAGAGCAACAACCAGGCAAAACCTACACTTGGGCCGACATTGCCAATAAGCCATGTGTGCATCACCTAGACACCAATGGGGGCTCATCCCACACCAACGCTGAATGTCGTTTTAATGACGACATCAAGAGAGATGATACCACGGGCTACAAAGCTAAGCGGAAGAAGGGAAAGAAAAATCCCAAAAAAGACAAGGAGACCAAGGAAGATTCCGACATGGAGGAAGCTGACGCTTCAAATCCCAAGTCGGAAGAGAAGAAAACTTTTCCCACCAAAAAGGACACTTACGTCACCTTCCTTGGATCTCAACCAGCAAAGGTCAAGAAAGCAGTTCTCCACGAGCTCAATGCAACAGTTCTGGCTGTCCCCCAGTATCTGGATTGGTCGGAAGTGGCAATCACGTTTGACTGCGCTGATCATCCGCCTAAGCTTCACAGGCGAGGAAAATACGCCTTAATCGTCAACCCACTTATTGACGGTTATGGTTTCTCCAAGACCCTCATGGACGGTGGTAGCAGCATCAATATTCTCTATGTCGAAACGCTATGCCGGATGAAGATCTCGGAAACACAGCTGAACCATAGCTCTGTGATCTTTCACAGAGTTGTCCCAGGAAGACAAGCTAATTCCATGGGAGAGATTACTTTGGAACTCCAAAGAATTATCGGACGGAGGCACTTTCCTTTGAAGTGGTCCCGTTCAAGAGTGCGTACCACACTATATTCGAACGTCCGGCTTACTGGGCTTTTATGGCTCGTATGTGTTACATTTACAATATGATGAAAATTCTAGGTCCCAACGGCGTGATCACCATCAGGGGAGACCCGAAGAAAGCGCGAGAGTGCGAGGATGGAAGTGCCGCCTTTGCCGAAGCTGTGCTGCACGCCTAGGAGTACCAGGAGATCAAGAAGAGCATAGATCCATCTGAGATGCCCACAACGAAGAAGGAGGTGACAAAGCCAAATCTGAAGTTCAAGGCACCAGAAGAGACGAAGAAGATGCTGTTGAAGGATGATAACCCCTCCAAGGTGACCCAAATAAGCGTAGGCCTAAGTATCGCATAGGAAAGCGCGCTCGTCAAGTTCCTCCAAGCAAATCAAGATATCTTCGCATGGCAGCCATCTGACATGACCGGAGTACCTAGGGAACTTGCCGAGCACTCTCTAAGTGTAAACCCGAATGCTAAACCCGTTAAACAGTCCTTGCGACGGTTTGGCGACGAAAAGCGTAAGGCAATAGCTAAAGAACTAGCGCGGCTCGAGTTAGCCGGATTCATAGAAGAGGTCATCCACATTGAGTGGTCGGCCAATCCTGTAATGGTCCCTAAAAAGGACACCACTGATTTAAGGATGTGTGTTGATTATACTGTCTTGAACAAGGCTTGTCCAAAAGATCCGTTCGCTCTGCCTAGAATTGATCAAGTCATCGACTCTACGGCAGGCTCGGAACTCCTCTGTTTTCTCGACGCATATTTCGGTTATCACCAAATCCGGATGAAGGAATCTGACAAAGTCAAAACTTCATTCATAACCCCTTTGGAACCTTCTGTTTTGTTATGATGCCCTTTGGGATGAAGAACGCATGAGCTACGTACCAGCGCACGATGCAGCGTTGCCTCCATGACCAACTCGGACGCAATGTACATGCATACATGGAGGATATCGCGGTGATGTCCAAAAAGAAGGAAACACTGATTTCTGACTTGGAGGAGACGTTCGCCAATCTACGAAAATACAACATCATTCTTAACCCGAAGAAATGTTTCTTTGGAATACCAGCCGGAAAATTGTTAGGTTTCATTGTGTCTCAAAGAGGCATAGAGGTGAACCGAGACAAATCAAGGCTATACTCAATATTTCCAGGCCAACTCGCCTGAAGGACGTACAAAGGTTAACTGGTTGCATTGCTGCGGTCAGTCGATTTGTAAGCCGGCTTGGTGAAAGAGCCGCACCATTATACAAACTCCTGAAAAAGACCAAGGATTTTGTCTGGACTGACGAAGCGGAAGATGCACTACAAGATCTGAAGAGAGTACTCTCATCTGCTCCTATCCTTGCAGCGCCGATGTTGCTTTACATTGCTGCGACAAATAAGGTTATCAGTATCGTCATGGTAGTGGAGAGACCGAAGGAAAATCAGGAACACCTGGTGCAGCGTCCGACTTACTTTGTCAGCGAAGTCCTAATAGAGTCCAAACAGCGGTATCCGCATTATCAAAAGTTGGCTTACGGTGTTTTTCTAGCATCTCGTAAGCTACGACATTATTTTCAGGAGCATCCAATTATCGTGGTGAGCAAAGCTCCCATGAGAGACATAATAAACAATAGTGACGCCACAGGGCACGTCGCCAAATGGGGAATAGAGCTTTCAGCTTTTGACATTGAGTATAAACCTCGGACAGCAATCAAATCCCAGATCCTTGCTGACTTTGTCGCTGATTGGACAGAGACCAAGGAGAACATGGTCCTCCCTGAGTCGGAATATTGGACCCTCTTTTTCGATGGGTCTAAGGCTCGAGGGGGCTCGGGGGCTGGCGTGGTGCTCAAATCACCCGAAGGAGATAAACTTTTATACGTGTTGCAGATCCACTTCACAGCGACAAACAATATTGCCGAGTATGAAGCACTGCTGCATGGAATCCGGATTGCTAAGATTGGCATCCGACATTTGATGTGTTACAGAGATTCGGATCTTGTTGCTCAACAAGTGTCGGATATTTGTAATGCCAATAAACACATGGCATCATATAAAGCTATCGTGGATGATCTATCTCGTTCAAAGGGTTTGAAGTTCAACACATTCCTCGAGCAGAAAATGAGGAAGCAGACGCACTATCTCGGATAGGCTCTGCGCGGAAAGAAGTCCCGGATGGTGCTTTTTTAGAGCACCTCAAAGTTCCCTCAATAAAGGGAGTAGATGAGGAATATCCGGCTAAATCCGGCTCACCTTTGATAGCAGTTCTGGCTGTAATTCCCAGCTGGACTCAACCCTACCTTGATTATTTGGTAAATGGCAAATTACCCGAAGACGAGGTGCTGAGCAGGCAGATTATCCGACGAGAAAAATCCTATACTATCGTTAAAGGTGAGCTCCACAAACGGAGTGTTTCTGGGGGTTTTCAGCGCTGCGTATCTCCGGAAGAACGAGTGGAAATCTTATGGGAAATCCACGAAGGCGAGTGTGGTCACCACGCTGCATCCAAATCTTTAGTGGAAAAAGCTTTTAGACACCGATTTTTCTGGCTTACAGCTCAGGCACATGCCGAACGATTAGTCAAGATGTGCAAAGGCTGCCAAAAGTACGCCAAGCAAGCTCATGTTCTAGCTGATCAGCTGCGAACAATACCTATAACATGGCCCTTTACGGTCTAGGGGCTTGATATGGTAGGACCATTTAAACAAGCTCCAAGTGGATTTACTCACCTCTTAGTGATGGTGGATAAACTCACCAAATGGATCGAGGCTAAACCTGTCACTAGTTGTGATGGAGCAACAGCCAAAAGATTTGTCGAGGATGTTATAATCCGGTATGGTTATCTGCATAGCATTATCACGGACAACGGGAATAACTTTTCCATGGGAGAATTGGCTGAATTCTGCGACGAGCAAAATATCCGGCTTGACATTGCGTCAGTCGCACATCCACAGGCTAACGGACAAGTCGAAAGAGCAAATGGTTTAATTCTACAAGGCCTAAAACCGAGACTCGAAGCACCACTACGACGTGCTACGGGGGCTTGGGCAGATGAATTACCCTTTGTAATTGGAGTTTACGAACAACTCCGAATAGGTCAACAGGATACACACCTTTCTTCTTGGTCTATGGTGCAGAAGCAGTTCTTCCTAGCGATTTAGTTCATACTTCTCCTAGAGTGGCCGCGTATATCGAAGAGGATGCCGAGATTTCTCAACAAAATGATCTCGACTTAGTTGAAGAAGTTCGCGTCGTTGCTGAAATGAGATCTACAGCCTATCAGCAGAAGTTACGCAAGTATCATAGCCAGAGAGTCCGAAATAGATCTTTCAATAAAGGTGATTTGGTTCTCCGGCTTGTGCAACAAAGAAAGCACAAACTTTCCCCAGTATGGGAAGGGCCCTTTTTAGTTAGTCGAGTATTGCACAATGGATCGTACTACTTAACTGACATGAGGCCAGTCAAAGAAAGACCTGCTACTAAGAAGAGAAAGAGAGCTAGAGGCAGTACAAATCCGGATGAGTTAGACAGAACATGGAATATTGCTCAGCTACGTCCCTTTTATTCTTAGTTTATCCTTCTTTGTAATCATACATATGTACATGTTCTCTAAGAAATAAAAGTTTTGGTTGCCTCAAGTTTTTTTGAGAAGTTTTTACCATCTTATTTCCAATTGATCATGTCATAATCGAAAATCCCAGAATGCTTGAAAGTACTTTATGCTCATGTTCGTTCTGGTTTAGATTTCCAATTCTAAAATTGCTACCTTCGGGTATAACTCTAAGATTTCTAGTCTTTACTTTGGTTATTTCTCTGATTGCTGGATGCGGGTATTTTCCGAGTAGTGAATTGTTGGTACTGGAAGCCGTCTTTGTTTCCGAGTTTAAACTGGTTTAGCAATTGAGCTCCGTTGCTCGGCAAAGTTTCTGGCGGAAGGTTTAGCCGGCTCGCGAAAGGGACGAAGCGGAAACTCAGATAAACGATAAGTGAAGACGAAAAAATACAAGTGCTTATGTAAACATTTCAGGCACACACAAAAAAAAGCCAAAAGTGCTGAATAGATCAAAACCTTAGCACTAGCAAAATAGATAGTACTTAATATTTACAAGCGCATCATGTTTTTTCCGGAATAATACATAAATTTCTGGTCTATGATGCAGGAGGAGATGAAGGAACTGCCGACTCGCTGGTTACTCCGCATTGATATCGTTCCGAGATGTCTGGATCTGAGGTGGTCTGTTCATCGTCAAAAACTTCTTCGGTTTCTTCTGGAGGAGGAGGCGGAGTAGCTACACGGGTGAAGAAGGGGATCTTGTAGCTGGTCAGATCAGCTACGTGACACCCATTTCCGGCGCAGGAGTGCATGGTGGCTTGAAGGTCCTGCTCCTGGTCGTCTTCGTCTACCTTGCAGTACCCTCTGGTCACTTGCCATATCTCCATGTTTCCATGGTGGCTCATGACCATGGTGAGAGCGTTCTGCACAGCAGTCCGCACGTAGGACATATTCCAGTCCCGAACAAGCTGCGGCATCTCCTTGGCCTTGTCCCGCACCTGAAAATCTGACATGCTTGGCATGTACGGAATCCTGAGAGACTCGCCAATGTCCTCAAGGGACTGGCGGAAGTCATGAAGAAGATCACCGACTTGGGTAAGCCGGTGGGTGCGGGGCTCGGAGGAGAAAGAGTCCGTCAAGTTTAGAGGACCTATACACAAAACAAGTTAAGAATAATCCAACATTGATAGAAGTCGAAGAAAAAGATAAGTCAGACAGAAGGAACGTACCAAGAATGACGTCTTCAATCTTGGTCTTCTCCTCCCGGAGACTCTGGAGTTCAGCCCGGAGCGCCTGGGAGATGTTCTTCTCTCTGCTCAGCTCATTCCCGAGGTCCAAGATGATTTTATCTTGAGCAGAGATCTTGCGATCACGCTCTTCGGTGGCCATGGAGGAGGATTCAAGGACTTGAGCTATGCTCTTTTCATGATCTGCCTTGAGCTGGTCCAGCTCTTGGCGAAGTCTCTTGTTCTCCACCACCAGGGTCTTGAGGTTCTCCGCCTCTTCAATCATAGCGATGGATTGTTTCACCAGCGCTGTAAGTCAAAAAGAACAGCGGTTCAGAAAAAAATTGACATTAAAAAAAAGCAAGGGACAAGGTTTGAATCTCAGAATGTTTACCTTCGGCTTCATCCTTGCCTACTTTAAGCTCAGCATTTTTAAGCCGGAGAGCTCTGATCTCTCTCCGCTTATCACAGACATTCTTCAATAATTCCTGGTTATAGGAACATACTTTCTGTAAGTCAGAATACCCAAAGTCAGAAAGCTACTTAAGACTCAGGATAATATTTTTGCTAAATATCAGCACGAGCCTTGGGGGCTACACTAGTTCGTTCTTTGGCATCCTAATAAAGCATAAACCCGGATTATGTATCCTACTTCATGCTTGGGGGCTAGAGGACATGATATAACATAATAGAAAAACAAGAGTTGGAATTCCGACTTACATATTGCTCGCGGGTGAGTTTATCCAAACCCGCGTTCACTTCAGAGGACACCTTCTCGGCAAGAGTAAGAGGGATCACTGGGGCTGTTGGAAGCTCGCTAGTCCTAATCCTCTCGTCGCGAAGGCGGACTTGAGCGAGAAGGTCAGAGAACTTGACATCCTTTGCTTCTTGTGCTTCTTCTTCGGGAGATAAATGGCTTTTCTCCAGGCATTGCCTGGCTAGCCGCTGGATTTCCTCTACAGATTTCTGGGATAGACCAAACTTGGCAAGTCCTGGATTGCTGATGAGGTTTTCGGCGAAGACTTCAGCCGAGGGATCATTACCCGAAGAAGTTTCATCCTTATCTTGATCTGACGCACTCATGGTGACGTCAGTTTGTGACCCAAGGATCACAGGCGCCGTTGGAGGAGCCGGATCTTCTGCAACAACCAGAGAAGGAGTGATCGCCAGCATTGTAGAAGGTTGAGGGGCAGGAGTCGGAGGAGCCATGGCAAGGGAAGCTATCGTGAGCTTCGTCTGTCGAAGGGGCTTCGAAGGAATCCCTTTCCCCTTGCCCTTGATGAGCGGCTTTGCTCTGAAAATGTAGTAAAGTCGGAAACATTACATCTCTGAAAGAAATTCGAGAAAGGTACAAAGGCGGAAATTGTGACTGAAAGTTACCTCTTCACAACAGGCACCTCCTTTGTGCCAACAGCCACTGTCGGAGCTTTGCGCTTCTTGAGCGCAAGGTCCGGCAATGGGACCACTTTTGTCTCCTGAGAAAACTCAGGAGGATATCCTTCGAGCGGAGCAAGTTCCGACTCGGGGAGGTCAGCAAGCTGAAAACAAGAAAACATATCAGTATTACAGTATAACTTGAAGACTGAAACACATAAAAGGTGTACTGATGGAAGCTTACCGGCACCACGGGGTTTTCCACCGTGTGCATATCCAGAGAAACCTCCGGGATTCTCCTCTCGATACACTCCTTGATCAGCCACTTGATCTGGCTGATGTAGCCTTGAGTGGTGTAGGCTTTGGGGCTGATGCGGAGGGAGTATTTTTTGGATGACGTGATGGAGTGCATCAGTCTATCCCTGTGATACTGAAGTGGCTGGATCCGACGTGAGACCCAGCACTGGACCAAGTTGGATCCCTCCAGATCCTTGTGTTTGATCAACTATTCGATCCGCCTCTTAGCGAGGATCAGATCATCGATGAGAGCCAGAGCAGCCTCATCCCAAGAAGGTTGGGCCGTAGCGGCTCCGTCGACAAAAGCCGGCAAAGCAGTAGCTTTGCCGGGAGCCGGAATATCCCTATGATAGAAAAAAGTGGCTGGCCATTGTTTGACCGAGTCACTGGCTGAAATTTTGGGATATGCCCCATCACGTCTAAGTGAAAAGCTAATAGTACCGGTGATGTAAGGAACACCGGCACTGATGGAATTTCTCCGGACATGAAAATAGTACCGGAAGAGAAGCAAACTCGGCCTAATACCGAGAAAGCCCTCACAAAGTGAAGCATACACACTCATCTCTAAGAGAGAGTTAGGAGGAAGATTGTGGAGTTGAACTCCGTAATGATCTATCACCTCGGAGAAGAACTCCGAGGGAGGAAAAGATAGACCTCGGTCAAGATGAGTACCGAAGTGGACCCGCTCGCCGTCGCGTGGGTTGGGGACGGTTTCACCGGAGCCGCTCCGCCAGTCGCCGGCGACGAGAAGCCCCTCCTTCTCCATGTTCTTGAGGCCCTCCTCGTTGAGGGCGCTAGGGATCCATATTCCCCGAAAGCTCTCCTTCTCCGCTACTACTTCCGCCGTCGCCGCCGCCGTTGCTGCCGCAAAACCAGAGGAAGAGGATGAGGCCATTTCTCCGGTGAGAAGATGACCTGAAAGGGGCGACGCTGGGAGTTCTGTGGGGGAGGGACGAGGAGGCACTGTGCACGCAGGAGGATTGGGAGGAAAGGAAACGGCAAAGTACTGGTGGAAAGGAGAAGCAGAAATCCAAACCTCTTATATCTACCTAACTGCGCCAAGATTCGTGCAAATGCTACAGTGTAACCGCCACGCATCGTGGAAAGAACTGGGAAGGACCCACGCGATGATTGCGTCTCCTCGATCTCCACGCACGCATTGAAAAGGCACCTCGGTTCCGCAAACCGCGGACCCACCAACGGTCGTGCTGATGGCACGCTTGTCAGATGACGTGACTTGACCATGACTTGTGTCAGGTGGCGTTAGAAACCAAGTTCCGGCTTAGTTTGGAACCAAGCTGGAAAATCCGAGTAACTTGTTGATAGGTCCGACTTATTTTTAAGATCCGGATCGTATTTTTTGTTGTGAAGTTTCAGGAACCCTTCAAGATTCTGCAAGCCGAAGATCAAGCTAGACGATGATAAAATTCGACTTTGGATCTTGGAGGCCTCCAGGGGCTGCTGTTGGGGATATATTTTCCAGGTATCCTCAACAGTTCCTCACTGACCAGGGTGGCCCACTTCGGGTTAGAGCTTTGCTTCACGGGCGGCCCAGTCAGGGAGAGAAGACGGAGTCCCATCCGGCTACGGGAAGGCCCAGAAGACTTACTGACTTAGGCGCATAGTGTTACTTGTAGTTCAAGATGTACTCTGTAACCAACTCTTAGTCGTAGCCGGATTGATCTCTCCTGTAAACTCTAGGCCGGATATCTATGTAAGTCGTCCTAGGGGGAGCCTTTAGGGCACCTCAATACTTAGACCCTCAACTCGCTCAGGCGATACCCTTGTAACCCATATTCCGGCTCTGCCGTATTACTGGATTGCTAGCAGGAGTAGGATTCGTCCAAAGCCGGCGGATTTGAACCTGGGTAAACTTGTGTGCTCACCGACCCGGAATACCGTACGCCTCACAACCCTCTCTTTCGCACGCCTCGAGAATCCCCTCATGGCGTACTTGTCCTCAATCCGACGATAGCTGGAATTTTCCTTAAGCTAGATTTTAAAAGAGTAAATTCCAGTTTTTACCCCTAGTTTTAAAACGTTGACAATAATTACCCTATTTAGCAAATATTTATTCTAATCACCCCATTTAGTAAAAATGTGCCAATTTTTACCCCCCTTTAACTTTTTATGTGTTTTGACAGATGGTATGTAGACTAGTTTCGTTGTGTATGTTTTCTCATGGCAGGTTTTTTTAACCTCCCATCTCGCTGTTGTGTTTCTCCAATCTGCGCTACTTGAAGAACTAGCTGAGGCGGGCAGTCACAATGGTAGTGCTGCTAGCCGCGATTTAAATAAGAACTAGAAGGGCTTCGCAATGTTTGAAAGTAACAGGCTCTTGCTCAACAGATGAAGATTAGGAGTCGTATTCAGTTAGTTTGACGTAGCACTAGGATATTTTTTTGGCTTAAGCAAGATAATTTTTTTGTTAAGAGAAGACGACACGGTTTTAGGAACAGAGAAGACGGGCGCATCCCAAAAACAATACAGTTCAACTCATGATCAAACCGCTTCTCGTGAGAAATAAAAAACAGAAAAAAGACAAAGTGGCATGCAACCTGTACTAGACGCCCCCGCTAGAACACTCACAGAATCTTACATGGGGTAAAAAATTAGCACAACTTTTGCTAAATAGGGTAATTAGGATGAATATTTACTAAATGTGGTAATTACTAGGGGGTAAAAACTGGAATTTAGTCATTTTAAAAAGACCCGCGACCGAGTGAAGTGGGAGTTCCTTGAGCTGGTATTGCTACGGAAGGGTTTCGAGCCGGTCTGTAAGAGACCAGTTCTACTACTGTTTAATCAACATCTAGTTTGGGTTACAAGCCTGGATTTTAGAAGAACAATCATGGAGAAAGGTGGGGATCTGGGAGGAAGAAGAAGAACAAGCAACTCTCGCGACGCACACAAGCCAAGCGAGGCCCTCGGCTGAAGCCACCGTTCCGCCCTTCCGTTCCAAGCCACGTTGTTCCTGCAGCCTCTTTGTTATATTTGTCGCAGTTCCTGATATCTTCAGGGCAGGCCAGTCCCAAGAGTGACGGTCCACCGGCCAGCTCAGTAGACTGGTCGTTGAGAATCCGCCCTCCTTAAAATTCGGCTTGCCCTCAAGCCAAAGTGGCGTACATCCACCAGGGTCCCATGTTAGGTGCGAGAACTGTAATTGAGTGATATTCTAGGCTGTATGAACACTAGAACCTGAACCTCCCGGATTCCATGAAATGAGCACTCGTTTATTATATGTCAGGATGTCATCATTTGAGCTTGCAATTTCCCATGGCATCATTTTGGATTCCCACCGTATCATGCCAGCATCATGAGAATATAGACCGTCAGTTTGTGACAGACGACTGATCAGTAATAGCATTACCACAACAGAAAAATCCCCAACCTCCAGGCAGTGTGGTGCAAGTCTGAACATACCAGAAATCTGCTCGGCCGCTGGCACACTTTCAATAGTTCTGCTTACATTCCAGCTAAAAAGGAATGCATCATGGATTTTCCAATGACCACCAACTGGTTGCATCCACTGCCAGCTTGATGTGGTGAACAATATGAAAATTACATCCAGGATTCGTACCTCAGAATGGTGACTGGATTTGGAATATATGCTCTTCAAAGTTAGACCCAAGCTGGTCAAAATATGGAGAGCCTCGTGCAAACCACTAGTCACCACAAAAATGCAGGGAAACAACTCCCAGTAAGGCCAAGGTTTAAGTTCAATCATCTCTAAGTCATGCAATTTCCCAATCATAGTGCTAGAGGGGAGCTCATCATGTGAACCTAGACTGCTCTGGATTGCAAACTGAGGCCACAAAAATAAAGATGCATCTGGTCCACCAGCTAAAATAATAAGACAGGGTCCCCAAGAGTAGAAACCGGAAGCCCAAGATTTCCATTCAAATAATGCCAAGTCAAGATATACTGCACTTTCCCATTGTAATTTTTCAGAGCTAGATATGAACACCCTTCGAGTTGAACAAGGTAGAAACTAATCGCTCAATGGTGGATAGTTGAATGGCCATGAAACTGATGGACAGAAAAGATAACTTAGAGACCATGCAATTGTCCACTGAAAATTCTCGAAACTGTACAAGAACTCAGACCAAGCATGGTAACGCTGAAACCAAGACCTCAAAGAGACAAGAATGATTGTCCAGGGAATTTTCCATTGTTCCAATGCACAACAAAAGAAGACTGAGTGAGAATCAATTCGCAGAACCCAATGTGGAATCCATCCCTTGCAGACAGCTACAGTTAGGACCCTCATACATGTATAATTCTGATGTACTACTGTCCTATTCAGAACGGCAAAGACTACAACAGATCTAGTAGACTGTTGTACAGTAATTGTCCACTGAAAATGCACACTAGTAAAACCAAGGTCCAGGAACACCCATGTGCCAATATCTTGCCTTCTCAATAATAAATCCAGCAACATGTCTGCTCTACTGCTTGCAACGCGTGAGTGTGTATCATGGAAAAATTGATCTGTCCACTTAACAGAGCTGTCCACTTAACAAGAGCAAGAATCATCACAACAGGGTTTACACTCCATTCATTTTTCACTGTTCTCAAGTAATGCAAGTCTCCTAACATCTGCATGATATCCATTGAACTGTGTAGGTTGTAAAATCTACAAGATGTAAAGTAGTATACTAGTAGCTCTGCACACCATGAGCTGAAGCAACACAACCTTGTCTCAAATCTGCTACAGATGCGCTCAACTGATTCAACGGGCAGGGTTCTAGGCATGCATGTTA
Organism: Avena eriantha; assembly: GCA_910589775.1. Taxonomy (NCBI): domain Eukaryota; kingdom Viridiplantae; phylum Streptophyta; class Magnoliopsida; order Poales; family Poaceae; genus Avena; species Avena eriantha. The sequence continues at coordinate 397,803,141 of OU342740.1, read as the reverse complement.
TATCCTGACAGTCCAACGGGAGTATGTTCTGAATACCTGTGTTACTGCTTGTGAAAGGAGGTGGCCATGGATTCTTGGCAGCCCAGAGCATCATCTGTGTACTCTCCAGAATAAGATCATCAAAGTGCCACACCTGGATCATATATTTGCACATGTTTACATACCCTTGTGGAGGCCATGGTGGTTGCATGGTGAGATTATCGCCACCCTCGAGTAGGTCACTCACTACCAAGCCCATGAACTCATCCGAGTCTGTAGTTGGCGAATTTTCTAGAGGCACATTGAAGAATGAGTTCACACTCCAGGGAGTTGGTAACATGTCAACAGGGTCTTTGCCACCAGTGTGGTCCAGACCCCCCGGCAACGGCAAGAAGATGGCAGACATCAGCGCACCACCTGTGACATCCATGTCTAGTGCCTTGTTGCTGACCTCAGGAGGTGCAGCGAGATCAGGGATGAATCCGTGAGTGTTGTGGATGAGTTGAGTGTTGCGGACGGGCATAGCGCATTAGCAAGGACAGAGACGTAGCTTGGGCATTCCTCCGAGCAGGTAGTGGGCGCCAAAGCAGCGCCAATGTCGGCTGCATCTTGGACGTCCTTGATCTCCGTAGGGGAAAGTGGCACGGGGGAGACCTCCAGGGTTGCTGGCGCTTGTGATGTTGAGCCGCCGACGAGAAGATCGTAGTGGCGCTGGGCCTCCCGAGATGCCATCGGGGCGCTTGCGGACGAGCTCGATAAGAACGAGACCGTTGTAGAATCCAACGGTGCGGGAACGCGTGTGGATGCCGCCGTCGATCTGGTTGCGGAGATGGTTGGCGTGGAGGTCGGGGAGGAGGTCACAACGGCTGGTTCGTCGAGGTTGTCGGTGGCACCCATGAGGTAGTCGTACATACGCTGGGCTCCTGGAGAGAGGTCGTCCCTGGTGCTGTCGCGCTTGAGGCCGAACTCGTTGGTGGGGGTGGCGTTGCTCAAGATGCGCAGAGGCGTGGTCGTGGGCGAAGCCGATGACGGCGACTCCATTCCATGGCCATGCTTGGCATCGAGGAAGCCGGCGAGATCCGGGGCGAGCGCTACGTACTCAGCCCACTTCTGTGCGGAGTCCTGTGGGCTCGCTACCAGGAAGTCGCTCAACGCCTTCGTCCTCGGGCACTCCATGGCTTGAATCGAAGTCGAGATGGAGGTGGGAGATGAATTTGGTGGAGGAAAAAAATCAGTGTGGATTTTGTGGAATTTTTGGGAAGGGATCGACTGGCTCTAATACCAGGTGTAAGAGACCAGTTCTACTACTGTTTAATCAACATCTAGTTCGGGTTACAAGCCTGGATTTTAGAAGAACAATCGTTGAGAAAAGTGGTGATCTGAGAGGAAGAAGAAGAACAAGAAACTCTCGCAACGCACACAAGCCAAGCGAGGTCGAAGCCACTGTTCCGCCCTTCCGTTCCAAGCCGCGTTGTTCCTGCAGCCTCTTTGTTATATTTGTAGCAGTTCCTGGTATCTTCAGGGCAGGCCAGGCCCAAGAGTGACGGTCCACCGGCCAGCTCAGTAGACAGGTCGTTGACACGGTCGTGGTTCAGGCTCATGCAGATAGTGTCGTGGACGCAAAGCCGATTTTAAAATTTTAAGATGTAAAGCAATTGCTAATTCTATAGAGAACTATACAAAGAGAAGTCGCACACTGTAAATACAGTGTCTTCAATATTAACATTCATGTTAGAATGGAAAAGGAAATAAAAATATGATTTTATTATTTTATGGTTTTTTAATCAAAGGACCAAGGCAGACACATATTTACAGTGTACCAGATCGACCTTCCCAAGAATGAAAAAAAATAGCACTTAAACGTCACATTTTCTTGTGTAAGGAAGGATAACTGAGATTTCAACACAGGCATGAGCTGCTGGCCTGCTGATCGAAACAGGAGCAACTTTTCCACACAAGCATTTCATTACTGACTGAAACTGTAACTGCAGCCTTGGTAGCATCCATACTTTGTCAGACAAAAGATAGTGCAACAGAAGTTTGGTGCTCAGTTTACTAATTCCCAGTTACTACTTTTGGCAGTAAACTATTTTTGCATGACACAACCGGCTGGGAATTACAAAGGAATACAGTATTAGGCAAGAAGAGGAGTAATCATATCCAATTACAAAGACGGCTCAGTCCTCGAGCATCAAACGTGTGTCTACAGAATAAGCAAAAGGCAAGTCAAAGTCCACGGAGACGACCCGTGACAAGCAATCGGTATGATTCTTCTAAAAGAGCATCTACTTCGTTAAAAATATGGCAGGTGAAGGGATCTGCAATTGACAGATCATGGGCATCAATTTTTTTTGAATCACTATGTATGAATTTCAGTTGTGCATCTCGAGAAGCTCTAGTTCCAACTTCTAGCAGCTTATATTGATCAGCCACCCATTCCTTGTTGATCTTCCTGCTGACTCGAAATTTAATTTCCTTTAGCGCTTTTGTGTTCAAGACAAAGAACTTGGCAAAGCGGACATCTTCCTTCCAGCCCCAATAATCTCCCAGCACTAGTTTTTTTAGATGTGTCTCAAGGCATTTGACAGGATCCAGCGGGTCATACTCATGCCTATTTTGCATGGGGTTCTTGAAGTGATGCGCCCACTAGAAAAGTACAGAATAAAAAAATGTTAAAGTAATTCCTACCTGGCCACCTAGACTAGATTTTATGTGCAAATAATATTTTCGCACGAGAACCAAATATTACTTTTGAAATTAAAAGAAAAGATGAATACTTACATTATTGACATAGAGCTTTTCCAAGCATGGGAAACACCTTAAGAGATCAATAACAGCTTTCAGATCGGGAAAAGAAAACCGGAGAGCCAAAACCTTGAAGGTGTTTATTGTAGTAGTAGTTCTCAAGCTGGTTGCAGTTATATTCGGAGGAAAAGAATGCACATTGAAATACGTTATGAATGTAATAATTTTGAATGCGGGAGCGAAGAGACTGGTTGTGCTACCTCGGAGACTTGGTTTGTAATCTCGATTTTGGAGATGCAGGACGACAACAAAGGGCCCAATATTTCCAATCTAGGTGCCCTAATTATCCGAATAGTCTCACGGTCTTCAACATGAAAAGTTAGTAGCAGCCTTTCAAGGCAAGGGGCATCTTCGATAACCAATTCTTCTTTTCTTGAAAAACAAGCGCAGAGGTGCAAGCTCCTAAGAGTTTGCGAGCAAATGCGGAAGCAACCCACATCCTGAATGCTCTCGAGATTTAGTGACTCCAAGACATGGCAACCAGAGAGCAGCCCATGGAACACATCCTTGGAGATGGAAACGTGGTATAGACTGAGCTGCTTGAGCAAGGGGAAACTTAGTAAAGACGTGATCTCCTTTGGGAAACCACAAAAGCCGATTTTGGCCACGACAATGGTTGGTGCACAGAGAAACAGTGATGGTGGCAGCGGGACGTGTGATGGTGGCAGAAATGCTCGAACATGATGTCGAGCTCCTGAAGGTTGGCAAGGGATAGGGAATGGAACCAGGCGGCGAAATAGGTAGGGTAGAAGGGGGTGTAGGCGTAGACGAAGCGTCGGGCGGGGCCCTTGTGGTCGGAGAGAATCTTGGAGACGACGGAGGGGAGGTGGGAGTGGGACTCGTAGGAGCAGAGGCTGTAGTCAACGCAGAGGTTGAGAGGCGCTGAGCGCCAGAGTGGTCGCCACCGGCGGGCGATGGCCTGCGTGCGGGCGCCGTCCTTGGTGGGGAGGAGCGAGACGATGGTGCGGAGGATGTCATCGGGGAGGTTGCTGATGAGATCGCAGCTGCGGCGGACACCATCGCGTGCCCGTTTCCGCGACCTGCGGGCGGGGGCGGCGGCTCCAATCGGATCTGCGCCTCTTGGGTGCAGCCGCCGCAACCTTCTTCTTGGCAGCCGCAGGTATTGCCACCATCTCCTTCTTGACAGCGTCAGCGGGACAACGGGTAACGTCGCCTTCGCCGTCTTCTTCTTCTTCATATCAGGCGGCCGGGGAATTGAGCCGCGCCACGGTGGTGCGTTTGCTGGGATGGAGCACTAGCGACGGCGAGGGGCTAGGGTTGCTGGGATCGGAAACGAAACGTGGGCGTCACCAGCTGGTCCGCGGCTCATCGGTTCGGTGGGCTAAGTAGTGCGATAAGGCTTAGCGATTGCCTGGGCTGGGATTTTCAAACCAGTGGCCCTCTCGTGTCGCTCCCGCGAGCGACCGCACGTGGGGGTGGTGGGGGGGGGGGAAGAAAACCCTACCTCGCCGCGGGCCGCCGCCACCCTCTTCCCTCCCCTCGCCGCCGTCGGGGCGCGCTGGCGGGCGAAGCTCGGCGGCGGGGCTGTTTCTCCCTCCCCAAGGCGACGGGCTACGCGGGTGGGCCGGGCTGCGCAGGAGCGGCGCGCTGGTGCAGGGCACGCTCGCGTGGAGGCGGGCGGCAGTGGCGGAGGTCGCGGCGGCGCTGCTTGGCGCGGAGGGCTGCGGCGTGGTGATTCCGGCGGCGCGTTCCGGCTCGCCTCTGGCGGCGGCGATGTGGTGGCCTCTCTCGGCCTGGCACATCCGGAGTTCGGTGGCGGCGGTGTCTTCGGGCGGCGCGACGCCGCACTCCGGTGACGCGGTGGGGGGCCGGGGCTCGGCTCCATGGGCAGTGGTGGTGTCGCGGGGCGCCGGCAGGCGACAGCAGGGTGGGGCTTCACGGGCGTGCGCCTCGGCTTGCCCAGATCTAGGCCCACTTGGGCCTGATCTGGGCCTGGGGCGGGCCCCTCCCGACCCTGGCACCTTCTGGAGGAGGGGATGTGGTGTGGGGCGTGTCGGACGGCTGGGCTGCGCTGTAACAACGTGGCGGCGGAGACTTTACATGCCCTTTTTTGGGCCCGGCCGGGCCCGTGACCTGGTGTGTCTCTGCTGCCGCGTCCGGACGGCAACCGCCATTGGTGGTGGAGGTTGATCTCCTCCACGCAGTTGTGCCGCGACCGCCGTCCTACATCAACTAGACCTACCCCACCTTGCAGGTCACGCGACAAACCTGGCTCGGTGGACGCCGGGGCGGTGGCCTCAGAAGGTGGACGTCTACGACTTCTCTCCGGCGGAGGAGGCTCCGGGAGGTGATGTGAGATCCCTAGTCCGGTGGTGGTCCGGCAGGTTCGGGGGAGCTCTGTAACACCCCGTCCACTCCTAGGCCCGGGGGGTGTCACTCCTGGCAGCTTAATAGGATATCTAGACTGGCCCCACAGACCAACACTAGTCTTTTCTGCGCACTTTGTCCTCACTCGTGCGCACCCGGTTACCCACTTTCCGGTCGGTCACCCATCCTAGAATTGCTCTAGGCCAAGCACGCTTAACCTTAGAGTTCTTTTCGAATGAGCTTCCGGAAAAGAAGTTGCAACTTGTTGATATGGGTATCCTATCAATTCTATTAAGCCATGTGCCTGGATCTCACATACACCCACCCTTTAGAAGATCGATGCCCTCATCGATCAAGCACACCCCAGGAACGTTCCCTCTTGGCACGCGTCTGTGCGTCCAGTGCCGGCACATGTGCCATGCCGTGTCCACTCTGGGCCACACGCGCCATGCTCCACATGTCCCGCCACTAACCCGCACACACCCGTGTAATCGCAAGGGTCGGCTCTGATACCACTTGTAACACCCCGTCCACTCCTGGCAGCTTAATAGGATATCTAGACTAGCCCCACAGACCAACACTAGTCTTTTCTGCGCACTTTGTCCTCACTCGTGCGCACCCGGTTACCCACTTCCCGGTCGGTCATCCATCCTAGAATTGCTCTAGGCCAAGCACGATTAACCTTAGAGTTCTTTTCGAATGAGCTTCCGGAAAAGAAGTTGCAACTTGTTGATATGGGTATCCTATCAATCCTATTAAGCCATGTGCCTGGATCTCACAAGCTCGGTGGCGATGGTGCTGCTGCTTGGCGGTCGGGATTTGCCATGGTGGTGGATCCCCTGGTGGTTGGAGGGGTAGGGTATGAGACAGCGGATGGCGTGTTCGATGACACCCTTGCTGTAGTGCGGTGGTGGGACTTCACGAGCCTCAGCGGGCTCGGCCGGGCCAGAGGTCCTGGTGTGTCTTGCTGCTACATCCGGTCGGCTACCACCTGCTGGTGGTGGAGGTAGTTCCCTCTCGCGTGCTGTTGACAGGCCGACCCTCGTCGAAGTCTCCACTCTCTCAGCCTACCGGCTTTGCTCCGTGGCTCTCGGTGTGACGGTGGTGGCGACTTCAAGGCCGGGATGGCGCGTGCTCGTGGGTGACGTGTTTGGTGGAGCTTTTCAAAGTGCTCAGGAGGGTGGTTCTGGTGGGGTCGGGAGAAATCCTTGTCCGTTGACACTGGCACGGTGACGCCCGAGGGTGTCACCTCCTTCTTGAAGGGTGTTGGAGGCCTCCCTCCCCCACCTCCCCGCTGCGTACCAGGAGAAACCCTAGGTCCCAGCCAGACAGTAGTGTCGTCGTCGTCACTCCCCTTCTTAGAGGTGCTGTTTTGGTACGCATGCGCTTTGGACTGCGGGTTATGTGGTGGTACTTCTTTGGAGGGCGCGCCGGTTGCGAGCTCGTTCCGTTGTCGGCACACCACCGTTATCGACTTTTTTCTTCTTTTATTTCTTCTTGCTTTTCGTGTTGGACTTGGGGTCTCCTCAGTGCCTTGTATCATGTGGTGTCTGTTACTTTGGGCGATGTGCTGTCTGGCCCAGCAGCGGTCTCACATGTGTGCTTTATTTATAAAGCTGGGCGTAAAGCCTGTTTCGAGGATTGCCTGGGCTGGGATGTGCCCAGCTGGGCCTGGGTGTTTGAATTTGATTGACTGAAATCGTACCAGTTTTGACCCAAAAAATTGAATTCCGTTCAAATCAGACTAAATTTTAGATAGCACAGATTATTCCTTAACTAGCACAGATTATTTCTTAATAAAATGTAAGTAGTTTTTATACTCTCTGGTCTCTGCTGCTCAGCCTGCCTTTTCTTTTTTGAGGGAAAGCTGCTCAGCCTGCTGGGCCACGCTGTATGGCTTGGCTACTTGTTTTCTTCGTCTGAATTGGGATTCGAATTTAATGGAAATTAGACCAGCTTTTGCGCGGTTTGAATTCCTTGCGAAATCAACCCGCTTCAATTCAGTTATAACAGATCTCTTTTGTTAGTAATGAGATTTATGTTTTTGTACCGACTGAGATCACCGGATTTGAGATCCCCCATTCCAAGTAAGTCTTGCCTAGAGTGGATGCATTACTAGCCCGTGGTTTTGGGAAATGCCTAGTGCTAATGGTTCGATTTTCGTGCCTAAGGATGTGTTTGGTTGATGTCACCAAGTAAAATGTAATGGGATGGTTCTGTACCCCGCACCCATTCTCGTGTTCAGTTGGTAGGAAAGAATGGAACACATCGGTTCCTACAAAACAAATATCCGCCTTGGATGCGGAATCGCCCTGTTCCACCGAATCGGTGGAACCTCTCCATTCCCTCACTGCTCATCCTCTCTCTCATCGGAAAAAAACCCCACCCGTCCCACCCGGCCAGAACCCTATTGTTACCCCGCGTCTCTCCTCTCCCTCACCTCCTGTTCGTGGTGGCGCAAAGAAATAGCAGACGCGGGCGAGCAGTGGGCGGCGGCGGAGATAGGGCACAGGCAAGAGGAAGTCAAGCAAGTGCGGGCGAGCAGTGGGCGGAGGCGGCTAGGCAAGCAAGGGATGTCAGCGACCGGGCAAGTAGGGGCGTTGGCGACCGGTCGAGCGGGTGCGGCAGCGGGCAAGCAAGAGCGTCAGTGGTAGGGAAGGAATCAAGGTGAGATGAGTACTTGGTTGTTCACATATGATTATTTGTGGAGGAAAAGAAATCTTGGCCTGAAATTCTAGTTTGATCTTGCATTATATGGTGTTGTATGCTACTGGCTTTAGGTATATAGGATAGATTGTTCATGAGATCCATGGAATACCTTCATGCCTTGTGTATTAGCCATTTAATTTATATGCATATATGTATTGGTGGTTATTTTTATTGCATACATTAATTATAGATGGGCAAAAGGATGTATAAAAGGAAAAAAGATGATTAGAGGAGTTGTTGTTTATGTGGCTCTCACTGGGGTTGGCTGTACTTGTTCGGTCTATAGTAAGGAAGAGAAGGCCAGATATAACCTATAGCCCGATGCATGAGAGAGATAGGGTGAGAATTGACTATCTAAGCAATAAAATTTGGGAATGTGATGCGACTTGTAGAAATATGTTAAGCTTTGAAAGAGCACCTTTCTTTCGACTTACGTGGCATATTGAAAGATCATAAGTTGCTAAAAAGAAATAGCAGACGCGGGCGAGCAGTGGGCGGCGGCGGAGATAGGGCACAGGCAAGAGGAAGTCAAGCAAGTGCGGGCGAGCAGTGGGCGGAGGCGGCTAGGCAAGCAAGGGACGTCAGCGACCGGGCAAGTAGGGGCGTTGGCGACCGGTCGAGCGGGTGCGGCAGCGGGCAAGCAAGAGCGTCAGTGGTAGGGAAGGAATCAAGGTGAGATGAGTACTTGGTTGTTCACATATGATTATTTGTGGAGGAAAAGAAATCTTGGCCTGAAATTCTAGTTTGATCTTGCATTATATGGTGTTGTATGCTACTGGCTTTAGGTATATAGGATAGATTGTTCATGAGATCCATGGAATACCTTCATGCCTTGTGTATTAGCCATTTAATTTATATGCATATATGTATTGGTGGTTATTTTTATTGCATACATTAATTATAGATGGGCAAAAGGATGTATAAAAGGAAAAAAGATGATTAGAGGAGTTGTTGTTTATGTGGCTCTCACTGGGGTTGGCTGTACTTGTTCGGTCTATAGTAAGGAAGAGAAGGCCAGATATAACCTATAGCCCGATGCATGAGAGAGATAGGGTGAGAATTGACTATCTAAGCAATAAAATTTGGGAATGTGATGCGACTTGTAGAAATATGTTAAGCTTTGAAAGAGCACCTTTCTTTCGACTTACGTGGCATATTGAAAGATCATAAGTTGCTAAAAAGAAATAGCAGACGCGGGCGAGCAGTGGGCGGCGGCGGAGATAGGGCACAGGCAAGAGGAAGTCAAGCAAGTGCGGGCGAGCAGTGGGCGGAGGCGGCTAGGCAAGCAAGGGACGTCAGCGACCGGGCAAGTAGGGGCGTTGGCGACCGGTCGAGCGGGTGCGGCAGCGGGCAAGCAAGAGCGTCAGTGGTAGGGAAGGAATCAAGGTGAGATGAGTACTTGGTTGTTCACATATGATTATTTGTGGAGGAAAAGAAATCTTGGCCTGAAATTCTAGTTTGATCTTGCATTATATGGTGTTGTATGCTACTGGCTTTAGGTATATAGGATAGATTGTTCATGAGATCCATGGAATACCTTCATGCCTTGTGTATTAGCCATTTAATTTATATGCATATATGTATTGGTGGTTATTTTTATTGCATACATTAATTATAGATGGGCAAAAGGATGTATAAAAGGAAAAAAGATGATTAGAGGAGTTGTTGTTTATGTGGCTCTCACTGGGGTTGGCTGTACTTGTTCGGTCTATAGTAAGGAAGAGAAGGCCAGATATAACCTATAGCCCGATGCATGAGAGAGATAGGGTGAGAATTGACTATCTAAGCAATAAAATTTGAGAATGTGATGCGACTTGTAGAAATATGTTAAGCTTTGAAAGAGCACCTTTCTTTCGACTTACGTGGCATATTGAAAGATCATAAGTTGCTAAAAAACAGTCCACATTTGTGTGTGGAGCAACAAGTTGCGATATTCCTGCATACTATTGGACATAACCTTCAGAATAGGGTTGTGGCAATCAATTTTAGAAGATCATTCGTGACAATTAGCATATATTTTAGACGTGTCTTGCACACCATAGGTGAGCTGCGTAATGATATTGGATGATGCCAAACTGTTCTTTCCATTTCCGGTACAAGTTGATTTTGTAGTGGTTTATTGCATTCTTCATAACTACGCACTATCTCAAGGGATTGATGATTTTATTATACCGGAGGTGAGTTGGACCATCCAACCAATTCGGACACAAAGGCAACAAGCAAGAGATCATAGGGCTACTTTAGACCGTAGGTAGCAAATTGCTAACCAAATGTGGGCAGATAGGCAGATCATGTATGGAAATTGATTGCATTTACGTCTAATTTATGCTAACCGATTATACACGCTTTATGTCTAATCTATGCTAGTCACTTGGACAAGTTTTGTAGGATTTCAAAGTTGATGCCCCTACTTGAATACCCCAATTAAACACTATTGTGATATGGAAACAATATTTGGGGCAATCGGGAAATATGCCAAGTCCAGGAATGAACAACCATCCATTGATCTTGAAGAAGATGAGAGTGAGGTTAACTTGTCACCAAATGTTGGTGAGTCCAAAGCACCACCTAAAAAGTGAAGGGTTTCGTAGCAGAAAATAAAAAATTCCTATGTTGGAACTCTCTAACGCTCAAGATCTATCTATGTAGTAATATAGTAACGACCAGAGCATATAGAATACATATCCTTGTATACCGTACGCGGTTAATGTTCCGAGGGGAACGTGGTTGTAATAGTCGAACTCGTAGCCGACCTCAAGGTCGCGAAGCTCCTCGCAGGTCACCCCTTGCTCCATCTTCATCGTGCAGCAGTGTCGACTCACGATATCCAAGGTGCCCCAAGTGTGGCCCCTCGTGGTTTCATACACATACGGTGTACGATGATGACCTCCGACTCCTTGATCCCTACTAGGAGTGCGGAAGTAGATCTCCGGCTTGGAATCCCTGCAGCGCAATGGCATGCTACAGGTGCGTCGTCTCTTGCGCGAACAATGATTTCTTAGGACCGTGCCAACACGTAGAGACAACTATGTAGAGAGAGAAGGAGGAATTCTCTAAGGAAAATGCCTTAGAGAACATCTCAAATTGTGTTGTGTTTATTCTCACCCATGGGCACCACTTTATATAGGTAGAGGTGGGTGTGCCCTCCCCTTTGGATTTCCCATGCGGGACTAAACAAGCGAGAGAGGGGGAGGCGCCATGGGCCGGCCGGCTAGGGGTGGGACCCACCCCGCGCATAGCCCTAGGCTGGTCAGGTGGCCCCCCTTGATTGGTTTCCCTCATGGACCCTTTCTCTAGGAAGTTTAGCCCATTAGCGGAATACCCCTTCAAATTAGATTTTAATATTATATTTAATATTAATTACATTAATTAATATATAAATACATATTACAAAATCCAATTTGACCCGAAACACCTTTCGGTTCCCTTTCGATTTCCTCCAAACGAATTTGAAACTTTTCTGGTTTCCTTTTCTCTTTCATATGGTGATTCCAACTTACAAAGGATATCTAGCTCATCGTACCCTTAAGTGTATTTCCCCACGGCTCGGGAATGGCATAGACATGATCTCCATCAATGATCAATAGCGGAACCGGAATTCCCATAATGACCCTTGTGCATTCCATGATGACAATGTTGTTTGAACTGTAAACATCATTTCCCATTCCCTTTGCCACATGATACCTAGTCCACCCGAGATTTGATCTACGGTATCTCCATACCTTCGCTCGATCTCGTCACCGATGAACTTGTTTTCTCGTTCCCATGTCGTTGCATTCCATGACCCAGTCACACGCTTGCAAGCTTCGTTAATACAACGTCACCGAGATAGCTATATATGTATCTATCTGTTACATAGATTGGCATATCCTGGTCTTGATATGTACTCCTCTACGGTCCCCTTTGGGAAACCTGAGTGGCATCTTTTTTATCACCCAGTCACGGTATGGTACTTGATAACCATCTAAGCTCCCTCTAGAACGGTGATTTACATTATCTCACAGTTTAAGGATTAGGTTGTGAGATTTCCTTAGTTTATCATTAATGGTGAATTTTGTAACTAGATCTTATTATGATACAATTTGTTGGGTTGTTTGTCTATCACATCATTCAACTAATGACATGACCTTATTGTCAATTGGCATAAATGCTCATGATCTTGAAACCCTAGATCATCCTCATGACTAATAAACTAGTTCTCTAGAGGTAACTAGAGACTTGGTTTGTTTACATACCACACGTGTATTAACATTTTGTATTAATACAGTTATAGCACATGAAACTATTATGAACTAATTGAGATATGACAATAAAAACCTATTTATTATTTGCCTCTAGGGCATATCTCCTTCAAAAAGAAGGCTAAGGTTGTGAAAATTAAAGATGGTCCACTAGTGACCACTCTCAAAGATGAGTTCAAAATGATGGCTGCTGCACTTGTGAAGTCCGGTGGAGATAATGATTCTGTACCGAATGGCTTGTGGGATGCTTTAGTGGCAATTCAAGGATTTGACGAGGGACATATCGCTCACTACTATGTTCATCTTCTTGACAATCTGAAGACAACAAAAGCATTCATGACATAGCCTTTCCAACAAGTTAGTTTGGGTAAGTAGGTATGTGGAGAAGAACTTTGGAGTGATCTACAACTTGAAGTGATCATACCTACTATGCTATGAATGTGACATGGTTAGTTGGATTGTAATGTACTTGAACTATGTTATTTTGGATGGCTTGTATGCCTTCAAGTTGGTTATATATGAGACATGCTTCCTTATCTAGACATGTTCTAATGGATTGTAATGTACTGTGACTATTAGATGACTTGCATGGTTCTATGCATTTCAAATGTTGGTTATGTTTGATGGCATAGTTGTTATGACTGAGTTTATATATTTGCTGATGTATAGTGTTGAAAATATAGACAAAATGCTGCTGAAATTTCGATTAAGTGATGCTACAAAACAATAAACCATATTTGCATATGTAAAGGTAAGATCACCATGCATACGAAAGAGGTGAGCTGAACCAAAATATAGCCATTCCATTCCAATTTTTTGGGCCCAACCAAACATAGAATAGAACCATTCCATTATACTTTTTTTATCCAAACCAAATAAAGAAACAGAACCGACCCATTCTTCTGGAATAGAACCATTATATTACATTCCACTTGGTTCTCCAACCAAACACCACTTAACTACTACTCCCTATGTTCCATAATATAAGCTTTTTTAACAAGTTGGCTATTGTGGAACAGAGCGAGTATATACATTAAACGGTGGAGGAGTGCTCTTGTGCTTTCGAACTCTTTTTTGGCACGCTTTCCAAAGCAGACTGGTGACTCTCAACGGTGAACTTGCATTGGTTTCATTTTCTGTATTTTTCTTAGAAATAGTGGCGGAACTGTTAGTATCTGTTTCCTATTTTTTTAAACTGGGCGGTGGGTACAGTTTACACAAAGGACCTTAAATTAACTGAAAATTACAACCAAGTCCCCAATTTTTTGCACCAAGCACCCTATAGGTGATAGCAGAAATGCGATCAAGTCCAATCTTGCCACCGATGAACCACCTCCACGCGCAACCGCCTCTATTGACGTAGGGGACTTGGCCACTTGGACCAGCAAAGATGCACGTTGGCACGCCGGAATTGGAAAATACCCTCCATGCTTGGAGGAAGGAGATGCTCGAGCCACCATAGCGGTCGCGCACGGCGAGGCCAACCCTATGGCCATGGATAGCGGTGGCCAAATATCGCTACTTCTTGAGAATCGCTGCATCGAGAACGGAATCCTCACTTGGCAATGGTCGCCGGGCTCATCTTCTCCTCCCATCGCCACCAAAGGCCGGCCAGGAGAAGAAGAGCCAGGAAGTGGTTGCGCTTGTTGATAGAGCTCACGCTACACTTCCCGCCCGTCTTCCTCGAAAGCTCGTTGGAGAGATGCAGCAGCCACCACCCGACGTCGTGCCAAAACGGAGAAGCTCAAGGCCTTTTTGGATTGAGATGCTTGGCTCCAACTCCCCTGCATGCCAGAACTCCCGCCACGGGAGCAGAACAGCTGGGGACATGAGCACCAACACGCACCAGATATGGCCAGAAAGATCTAGCATACTCCAATACGCCCTAAGGGACACAACCTGCCACTACACCTATCTACACGAAGGGGTCGACCTCCCCTCTCCCATCCCCTCCCGCCGGTGAGGCCGCCAGAGAAGAGGGAGAGAGGAGCCGGAAGAACAGATGCAACTTTCAAGGAGAGGGAAGAGAAAGAAGGGGAGGGGGAAGTACCTCCTGTTAAGTTGGATGATTCAGACAAAGTTTTAAGTCATGAAATGGACATTACGCTGAAGACTGACGGTGAAAGAAAAAAACACTCAATGTTTCAGAAAGTGAGACGGGAGAAGATAGACTGTTAAATGACTTCCAAGAAACTGGGACGCTTCACAGTAACGAAAGAACTACAATGCCATGCAACTCATCTTGCTACCACGATATGTTATCCAGGGCTGAGTTTCTGCTATGAGTTTGGCTGGCATCCCTATTTCCAGGGTAAGAAATACATTGGTAGTTAACATTTAAAAATGTTATATCTGACTGTTAGTGAATTGATATATACACGTGAGGATACATTAATTAACAACACCATGTATACCTTCGCCCCAAAAAAGGAACACCGCCCGTACTCATTCTGAAATACTGTAAGAGATAGTGCAACAACAGTTCAATGCTCAGTTTACTACGTACTATTTCGCAGTTCCCAGTTACAACATGTGGCAGTAAACTGGTTTTGGATGACACATTGTTGTGAATGACAAAGGAACATTAGACTAGTAATAATGGAGCAGCCATATCCAATTTAAGGTTTGGACCAAAGACAACAGTACGACCCAATCTTCATCAACTCCTACTACAGGATGAGCAAATATATTAATCTATGAACTGCGTCTGCATACTCAACAAGATCGGCAATCGAAAAATCATAGGCATGCTTCCTCTACAATATCTCCCCCATTTAGAAGATACAAGTTGAAGGGATGGGAAATTGACAAGTCATACATATTCAAGCACGTGAGATAAGAACCATTTCTGATTTTGAATTGAGCATCTCAAGAAGGTCCTTTTTTCTACGCTAAAAGATTTGATTTCTGCAAGGGCAGCCACCCATTTCTTGTCTATCTTCTCCCTGACTGAAAACTACATGTCCTTTAGCACTTTGGCATTCAAAAGAAAAAAACTTGGCAACGCCAATATCTTGCTCTCCACCCTTATAATTTATCAATACTACTTTCAGATGGGTATCAAGGCATTTGACTGGATCTAGTGGATCATATTGACGCACGATTTTTCATGTTTATCGTTAAACATTGGTCCCACTGTAAAAGGAAAGAATAGACACATGCTAATGCAATTGCTAAATAGACTACATTAGCTGTAAAAAGGAAGAAGAGACCAATGTTAATGTAATTGCTAAATAGACTACATTAACTGTAAGAGGAAAGAAGAGACGCACCAAGAGAACAAAAGCAAACAATACACAACTCAAAAAGCTACAGGCTCAAATGAGTGTACTACCTTTTTGAATCATAGACTAATTTGCTTGCTAATTTCAAACTGGCTACTACTTTCAGCTCATTCTTCCCGCTTACGAAAAAAAAAGATGGATGTCATTTAACCGACAGAAATGAAACTGGATCATATAAACTATTAACCATAAGATGTAAAGACGGCTAAAGAAATCTGAACCAGTGGATTATTAGTTTACAGATATGTTATGCATCCTGTTTGGCAGAAATGATTGAATGTGTCCAGTTAATGTCAACATGTTCAATCCTGAGATAATTAATGGGCTGCCTGCTACAGAATACCAGTTCACACAGAATATTTTTTGGTAGATAAAACTGTACTAGATCATACAACAGACTAAGAATAACCAAGCAGATTTTACATTTGTAATATCTTATCAGTATTATGTGCTCTAGAACTTTCACCATAATACAAACAAACAAATAAGATAATAGCAGCATGACACTGAGCAAACTTTTCTGCGTATCCATGGTTCCTTTATCTGCAAGTGAGGCATCTGCATACTATTCTCACTAAATGTCAAAGTACGGAACAACTATGCAGCCTTGCAGCCATTTGATTATTGTTTCTTGTTTAGGCACACTGAACTCTAAGAAAAACAAAAGTAATTAACAGTACCAGGTTGAAATATCCTTCATGGGTAATTAAAGTTTCAAAACTAGCATGAATTTCTAGCTGAAACTGGGGTAACTTATGACCACCAAGCATGCATTGCTGACAGAAACGAGAACAAACCACGTTTGTGTCGATACTTATTTTTTGAAACAAAAGAAATGTAAAAGAGGAGTTTGAAGTTCAGTTTACTTCATAATTACAACTTCCGGCAGTGAACTATTTGCATAACATACCCTGCTGGAAATTACAGAAGCACTTTGGACTAGAAATAGGCCACGTCAACTTTACGTATTGGACCGTAGACAACACAATCTTCAAGCATCAACTTCGTAAACAAAAAAGCAGAGGACAACACAATCTTGATCTATTTGCATAACATAACCCTGTTGGGAATTATAAAAGCACTTTGGACTAGAAATTAAAAAAAACATCTAACAAACAAGCAGAGCACAATACAGTCTACAGGTATCCTTGCCTGCAAAAGGAACAGTCAGCCAGATCGGACATTGACAAATCATCAACATGCTTCTCCTGAAAGAGCATCAACCCCATCTACAAAACAGCGGTTGAAGGGATCTGCAACCGACAAGTCGTGTACATCAAAATACTTATTGAAATGAGAACGCCTTCTGAATACGAATTGAGCGTCTTGAGAAGCTTTAGTTTCCACTCCTAGCAGCCTGTGTTGATCAGCCACCCATTTCTTGTCGATCTTCCCATTGACTCTAAATAAGATTTCTCTTACCACTTTCGCATTCAAAACGAAGAACTTGGCGAAACCAACTCCTTCCTCACTGCCTTCGTAATTCTCCAACACCAGTACTCTGAGATGTGTCTCAAGGCATTTGACTGGATCTAGTGGATCATATCTACGCACATTCTTCACGGATGTCTTTAAATTTTTGACCCACTGTAATGGAAAGAAGGGACAACAAAGTGAAAATCAAATACAGTATTCATTTTGACAATGAAGGCAAACAAAGATGAGTACTCACGATGATATACAGCTTTTCCAAGCAGGGGAAGCACCTGAGGACGTCGAGCACCGTATTCAAATCAGGGACAGAAAACTTGAGAGCCAAAATTTTCACCGTACATATTGAATGGGTCAAGCTGGCTGGGATTATTCCCTGAAGGAAACAATGGACATAAATAAATGCATTATTAAGGGATGGCCAAAGCAAGACTTAATAAGGCTCCTGCTACTACCTGAAAGACTAGGCTTGCAATTTCGATCCCAGCGATGAGGGGCGACAAAGGGCCGAGTATTTTCAGTTTAGGTGCCCTAATTACCCGGATAGTCTCACCCTCAAAGAGTGAGCAAAGCAGCCTTTCAAGGCGAGGGGCGTCCACAATGACCAATTCTTCTTTCCCCAGAGAAAGAGAACTGAAGCCTATGCTCCTTAGAGTTGGTGAACTAATGTGGAGGCAACCCATATCAAAAATTTCCTGGAGAAATAGGGTCTCCAGGACATGGCAGGCAGAGAGCACCCCATGCAAGACTTCGTCTGAGATGGTAACGAACGTGAGGGTGAGTTGCTTGAGGGAAAAATTCACTGAAAGTGCGATCTCAGTTGGGAAGTTGCAGAAGCCGATTCTGGCCACGAGGAAAGTTGGTGCCAAACGGAACATGGATAATGGCAGCGGGTAGCGTTTCTCGGTCTCAGGTGATCGTCCCAAGAGATCGAAGCTGATGTCGAGCTCCTTGAGGTTGTCGAGGCCTCGGGAATGAAACCAGGCCTCGATCTGGGAGGCGTCCTCGGCGAACCTCTTCTTGGCCTTGTGGAGGCGGATAAAGGGGAACGAGAAGCGGCGAGCGGGGCCCGGGTGGTCGGAGAGGATCCTGGAGACGATGGAGAAGCGCTTGAACTGGTTGGAACTGAGGTCGACCGCGTTGAGGTTGAGAGGAGAGGAGCGCCAGAGCGGGCGCCACCGGCGGGAGAGAGCCTGCGTGCGGGCGCCGTCCTTGGTGGGGAGGAGGGATACGATGGTGCCGAGGATTTCATCGGGAAGGTTGCTGATAAGATCGCCGTGGCTGGGGGGATTGCCGTCGCTGTTGGCATCCCGTGCCCGCTTCCGTGGCCTGCCTCCACCCGCTCCACCGGACTCGCGTCTCTTGGCTGCGGGTGACGCCGCCACCCCCGCCTTCTTCTTCTTCATGTCCGGCGACCGGAGGCCGGAGAGACGAGGATTTTAGCCGGAGCGAGGGATTTGGTGGTTTAGCTTCGCGCTGATTTGGGGGCTTCGATTGCTACGACGGTACGGAGGTGCGGCTGCTGGGGAATGGAACGGGGATGCGGCGAGCCGGCGCGGAGGGCTAGCTACTGTTGGCCGCGCCGCCGCGGTATGGGGAAGCTACGGGATGCCGGGGAATGGGGATGCGGGGAGCCCAGCCGGCATCGGAAATGAAAAGCGTCGACGGCGTCGGCAAGCAGCGTACAGGCAAGCAGGGCCTTGTCTGCTCATCCTGATGGGCCACGGTTTTTCTTTTTTTTGAACGAATAACAGGGTCCTGTTGCAAAAAAAAAAACTACCCTAGGCGACTAGGGTTTCGGTTACTCCACCGGCGATTCTCGTCGGCGTGAGTTGTTTTTGTTCCTTCACCTTGATTCGACCGGCGTTCGGTGCCGTGGGGTGAGATTGGGCTGATTAAGGGGGTGGCTTTGTCTACCTACCCGGCCTTGTCTTCCCTAGGGTCTATGTGCGGAAGGATCTAGGATTTGGGTATTTTTTTGGTGGCTGTCTCAGAGAGACTTATGCCGGCTGACGGGGAGAACTCAGGTACAGGAGGGAAGGTGGAGGAGAGCGAATCTCTGGAGAGGGCGATGAAGAACCTGGAACTGCAGGAAGGAGAGCTTGATGATGTGTTCATCGGGAAGAAGGATCTAGTGGGCATGCAGAAAAGCTCGCGTTGGATGGCTGTGGCGAGGGTACAAACCGACAAGAGTTTTAGCACGGATGCGTTGTTCCAAACCTTGCGCTATGTTTGGGGACTTGCAAATGATTCGGAGATGAGGGAGGTAGACGATAACTTATTTACCTTCAAGTTCTTTTGTCTAGGAGATTGGAACAAAGTAATGCATCAAGGGCCATGGCTATTTCGTAAACTGATGGTAGTTATCTCGGAGTATGATGGCAGAGTCGATCCTAAATCTGTTCTCCTGGAACGAGCTGAAGCTTGGGCACAGATCCACTCGATCCCAAAGCTGTATAGGGAACAGGAGGTTGTTGATCAGTTGGCTCGTAGGATCAGAAGGGTGAGGAGCATAAATATGAACCATCAGCGCTGGTTTGAGGGAGACTATGTCCGGGTTAGGGCCAGCATCAAAGCTAACGAGCCTCTGATCAGATTCACGCCACTAAATATAGAGGGCGAGGGTAGAAAGATGCTTCATGTCAAATATGAGAATATTGGGTATTTCTGTCACATTTGTGGTGTGCTAGGCCATGATAAGGAGGAGTGTGGGGATGGAATTCATAATGAAGAGGATGAGCAATATGTCAAGTGGATGTTGGCAAAGAGGCGCACTCAGATGGGAGGTCTACCTAGTTTCAGGGCCTCCTTTGGAGGTAGAGCGCAGGGTCGAGGTCGAGGAGGCTGTGGAGAGTGGCAGGTTGAGCGTAAACGCTCTTCAGAGGATGCTTTCAACAAGGAGGAGGAGTACGATACAACTTCTAGCCCGCTGAAAAAGAATTATGTGGAGGCCATGGATGAAGATGGTGCTCAGACGAACGAGCCTAGGAAAAACCTAGCGCTGCGTCTAGACTTCGATGGGAGGCCAGAGGGGGAAGAACTGGAGAAAGCGAAGGATGATGGTGAAGGGGATGAGGTCCCTTCGCTGCCATCATCTTATATACCACCGCAGGATAAGAAGCGGTCGAAGAAGATTGAGGGAACCAAAACCTCAGCTAGCTCGAGTGAAATAAAATTGATGACGTCATCGGCAGCCTCCCCTGTGGAGGACCGTCAGGCCCAGTGAGTACTTTGGGCTGGAACTACCGTAGTTTGCGCGATCCCGCGACAGTTCATGAGTTGCGAGACCTTGTGCGTCTAAATTCGCCTTCTATCCTCTATGTGGTGGAGACATAGATTGCAAAAACAAGAGTAGAGGGTTTAGCCCACATGTTGGGCTTTGATCATTCCTTTGGCGTAGGGAGTGATGGAAGAACTGGAGGCCTATGTATATATTGGAAGAGCCTGGTACAACTTACTTTGAGGAATTTCTCAAGGTATCATATTGATATGATGGTGAATGAGCCAAGAAAGGGGACGTGGTGGCCTACGATTTGGTACGGGGAAGCCAACAGAAGTTTAAGGTATAAAACTTGGGATATGATGCGATTCCTGAAAGCAGACAGTGACCTTCCATGGTGTTGTATGGGTGATTTCAATGAGGTGCTTAGAAGGGAAGAACAAATGGGCCCTAATTTACGGGAGATGGCACAAATCAATCTCTTTTGGGAGGTGGTGGATGCATGCCAACTCTGTGACATGGGATATAAAGGGCTGGACTGGACTTTTGAAAGGCGAGTACAGGGTGGCGAGTACGTCTGCGTGCGGCTTGATCGCGCCCTAGCATCGGATGATTGGTGTGCTAGGTTCCCTTTTGCAACCTTGCATCATTTACAAGCGGTGAAGTCTGACCATTCACCATTATATTAATAAATGAGATGGAAGCACAAAACCAGCAAATAGCCATAGTGAGACCATTTCATTACGAGGTGATGTGGGAAAGACATGAGGAGTTTAAATCAGCTCTTGAGGCTGTGTGGGGTTCATCTAGAGCAACAACGGTGAAAGAACTACATGACAACCTTCTATCAACGGCGATGGCTCTCATTGGCTGGAGCAAAACCTTCTTTGGGGCAGTTCGCTCGGAACTGCGTACATTGCGATGGAGACTGCTTGCACTCCGCTCTGAACAAGGGTGTGTTGGGCCCAGTTATGAGGAGAAGAAGACTGAAGAAAGGATAGTCGAGTTATGCTATCGAGAAGAAATTATGTGGAAGCAGAGGGCGAGGGTTCAGTGGCTATCGGAGGGGGACATGAATACCCGGTTCTTTCACAATAAAGCTAGCTCGAATATGGTTCTGAAACTCATAAGACCCGATGGTACAGTTTGTGATAATCCGACGGAGCTAGAGAAAATGGCAAAAGAATTCTATGCAGATCTATATAAGGACAAAAACACGATTGGAATGGAGGAGGTCCTATCACATGTACCACAAAAGGTGACCCCTGTGATGAATTATGTGCTCACTGTAGAGTACTCAGCGGATGAGATAAAGAAAGCTCTTTTCCAGATGTCTCCCACAAAATCTCCGGCACCTGATGGTTTTCCGGCTCACTTTTTTCAGAAACACTGGAATTTGTGTGGTGAGGAGCTTATACAGATTGTTATTCGGCTTCTTAAGGGAGAAGATTCTTTAGAGGGGGTTAATAGTACGTTCATCGTCATTATTACCAAGGTACTAAACCCTACTTCCCTCTCTCAATTTCGACCAATCAGCTTGTGCAATGTGGTGTTTAAAATTGCCTCAAAGGTACTTGCAAATCGGTTGAAGGAGATTCTTCGTGAAATTGTTTCGGATGAACAGTTAGCATTTGTTCCCTGCCATCTTATCACGGATAATGTGATTACTGCTTATGAGTGCTTGCACTATATGAAAGCTAAAAAGAGGAAAAATAATGCACATTGTGCATTGAAGCTTGATATGACTAAGGCGTATGACCGCATTGAATGGGACTACCTAGAAGCTATAATGAAAATGCTGGGTTTTGCATTGCATTTTGTTGAAGCCATTATGAGGGGGATCAAATCAGTGTCATTCTCGGTTTTATTTAATGGAACAAGAACGGAGTCCTTCCGTCCAAGCCGTGGGATACGGCAAGGAGATGCAATCTCACCCTACCTATTTTTGTTAGCAGGTGAGGGCCTTGATGTCTACGCACTTCTATTCTTGTGGATAGTTGTTGGCCTCCAAGTGCAGAGGTTTGTAGAACAGCAGCAAGTTCCCTTAAGTGGATCACCCAAGATTTATCGAACTCAGGGAGGAAGTGGTCAAAGGTATTCCTCTCAAGCAACCCTGCAATCAAGATACCAGAAGTCTGTTGTGTCCCCAACACACCCAATACACTTATCAAGTGTATAGGTGCACTAGTTTGGTGAAGAGATAGTGAAATACAAGTGGTATAGATAATTATAAGTGGTAACGGTGCCAGAAAATAGCTTTGATGGCGCGTGGTTGAGACTAAAGGCAATCTGAAATAAAGATGGAAGCTAGCAAACATGTAACAGATCTAGTTGCAAACGGTGTTTCAATGCTTAGAAACAAGGCCTAGGGATCATACTTTCGCTAGTGAAAACTCTCATATAAATATCTTCTCTTCATGATACTACTCTAAACTACTCTCTGGTTGGACACTCTAATCCATGGTAGGGCTATTACAGCACATCTCAAAGTTCGTTTTCCCCATCTAGATAACCCCTCACTATCACCTTCAGCACTAGATGGTTCCAACAAACACCACAATTTCATAGAGACATCCAAATCCAAATATAACTCATAACAAGTATTTGTAATCTCTAGCCTAAGTGCCACCATGGTGTGCACGCTGTCACTTTCACACGTGGGGAGAGAAGAGATCTATTAAAGCACTTAAGTAGCAAGGTAGATCTACTTGATTACAAAGCTCATGATTACAATATGATCATGCATAGAGAGATATGAACACATAGCTACTGGTAGAACCCTTAGCCTCGAGAGAGAACTATGCCCTCCTCGTCATGGGAATCAGCAACGACGATGGAGATGGTGGTGGAGATCGATGGAGATGGCTTCGGGGGCACTTCCCCGTCCCGGCAGGGTGCCGGAACAGAGACTTTCTATCCCCTGAATCTCCCCTTCGGTGGCGGCGGTGCTGTGGAACTTTTCATGGCTGGAGGCTAGATTTTTTAGGGTTTTTGCATCAGAGGCTTCTTATAGGCGAAGGGGCAAGGTCGGTGGCCGACCAGGGGGGCCACATCATGCCCTAGCGCGGCCTAGGTCTACCCGCGCCAAGGGGGTGTGGCCGCCCTGTGGCCCCCCTTCGTCTCCTTTGGACTCCATGTATCTTCCGGTAAAATATTGACTTTGGATTTTGTCCCGTCCAATTCCGAGAATATTCATTTTCAGACTTTCCTAGAACCAAAAACAGCAGAAAACAAGCAGATGGCACTGTGGCATCTTGTTAATAGGTTAGTCCCAGAAAATGTGTAAAAGTACTCCAAAGTGTGGACAAAACATAAGAAAGTAGATATAAAACAAGCATGGAACATCAAAAATTATAGATATGTTTGGAACGTATCAACATCCCCAAGCTTAACTCCTGCTCGTCCTCGAGTAGGTAAGTGATAAAAAGAATAATTTTTGAGGTGACATGCACCATCATAAACTTGATCAAAGTATTTGTAAAACATTGATATCTGGGATCATAGTACTTTAACATAGCATGAAAGATATAGTTCTAACAATAAGACATACTAACTATGTTGTAACATGAAAAGGCACAAACAAAAGATTCATAAATAACAATGCTTTGCAAGACATTTGTTTGTTTCACATAAAGAAAGCATAATGAGAATGGTATTCAACTTGTCCCGCATAGAGTAGCAAACATAAATGTATTGGACACCTTCAAAGTTCATAAGGGTGACTAGATACAAATAGTTTAAGAATAAGCAATATCAAAGTTATGCATCAATCAACAAGTCTTAGGACAATGCACATTAAACTAAGAATGGCCACTATGCTCTCTCAATAGGTGCATAAAGATAGAAGATGGAGACTCAACATAAAAGTAAAAGAAAGGCCTTCATAGAAGGAAGCAGGGATTCAAGTCTCATAAAGAGCTTCCAAAAATTATGGTACTTATTAGCTTTCAGCTCTCATTGCCCCTATCATAAGCATCTTGAAGTGATTAAGGTTAAAGTGAACAAACTATGGAGTATATGCTTAACAAAGTATAAGTTGGCAATCTTATGTCCCTTGAATACGAGGGTCGCTCCTCATGCTACTCAAGTTTAGTTACCGGTAAGTTTTTGTCATAGTAAGTACATGTGTGTCATAGAGAACTGCCAATGGGTACCCCTTGCCCGATGATACGGAAGAATCCCCATATCAAAATGACAAGGCAAACAGACAATAAGCATCTCATCAATCTTCTTATTTACCATTGGAAAATGTGCTTTTTCTCTCTTTTCTATTTTCTCATCTTTTTTCTCCTTTTCTCTTTTTCTCAATCTCTATCTCTTTTTTTATAAGAAGAATGCTTCATAGATTACTCATTATGGTTACGCTGCAGGTTTCCACCATGATTAGGCATGGATTAGACCAGCGGCCCAGGCGTTTCTCTAACACACATACATAACTCCATGGACTTACAAGCTGCACTTTCATTTCACACCGACGACATCCATAGACAAAAGAGCATGATATCAACTGGGTACAATGTACAAGTGCAATGTTGAAAGCGTTCCCCATGACAGCATGGTTCTGTTAATCCCCAACATATAAGTGCAAGCATATACGATATAGATGACACAATGGTTCAAGTTTATTAGGGGCAAGAAAAGTAAAGTGTGCCATCAAGTTCGTGAGAGCTTTAATCACTAGTTTTCTCATAACAAGTTTAATTCGGAAGAGAGATAAAAACATGAATATACTTGGAATAGCATATGCTAATAGGTAGGTATGGTGGACTCTTTGGAATAACTTGGTTTTATTTGGAGTTGGATGCATGAGTGGAACTCATACTTGGTTATGGAGGCTAGCAAAAGATTGGGAGCGACCAACTAAGAGAGCAATAATGGCCATAATCATGCAAAGCGACAAAACATCATTAATTAAAGCATAAAGTGATATTGCAAGTAAAAAACTTAAGGATCATAGAGGCTATGGTGACTTGGGATAGTCATAACATGGTGTGAGCATGCGCCAAGTCAACCCAAATAAAGCATCAAAGGAGAATACCACAATACTATGCTTTAATATGCTAAAACAACGCATGATTCTTTCAAGGCACATTAAGCAATCTCAATTGTTTATAACATGTCATGCTACAACAATAATCACTAAGCATAAAGCCAAAACAATATCAAGCATGACATGATAAAGTCTAAGTCACAGTCAAAAACAAGCTCCTTTTTACCACTTAAGCATGAACGTTTCCTACTCTTTTCCAACACCAATCGAAAACTAAAGCTAAACGCATTGCTAGCAAAGGAGAACACTCGCATAACAATAAGAGTGGAAACTAGAGTGTTCTAGGCAATGAATAACGAGGTGTGTCTCTCTCCAAAAGAAGTGTTGGGATCCAACCAACTTACTTAAGCAAACCAAGAAAAATAAAACTAAAACAAAAACAAAGACGCTCCAAGAACAACACAACAATGCATGAAACAATAAAAACAAAGTGTCTAGAAAGACCTAAGATTTTTGTCGATGAAGAAGGGGATGCCTTGGGCATCCCTGATACGTCCATTTTGCATCACTATTCTATGTCTTAATTCACTATTATTCATTGATATATTTCGTATTGAGAGGTGATACTTATGTTATTTCATCTATTTTTGCATGGTTGATGACTTTTGGAGCATGGACCGCTGTAGTCGGGATTCTGATGGAAAAGGTGTTGTTTGGAGGAAAAATTCGCGAAGATCAGAAAATCCGAGAAAATATACGGAAAATCCTATTTTTCTAGAAGACTCGGGATGCCAGAAGATGGAGTGGAGGTGGGCCACAGGGGGCCCACACCACCCCATGGCACGGGCAGGCCCAGGCTGCGCCTGGAGGTGGTGTGGCCGCCCTGGCCCACTCCAGCCTCTCCCCTCTGGCGTATATCATCCCCACGAAACCCTAAGACTCGGGGAGTGACCACAGAAAGATTATGCTGCCTCTTCGGGGTGGAAAACACCGAGAGAGAAAGATCTCTCCGGCAGACAGATTTCTGTCGGTGGAATTCCTTCCCGGAGAGGGAAGATCGTCGCCATCAACACCACGATCAAGCTGGACTTCATCGGGATCATCATCATCATCATCACCACCATCATCACCATCATCACCCTCATCACCATCTCCACATTGCTGTAACAATTGGTTGAATCTTGCATAGTTCATAGGGGAAACTTTCCCGGTGTTGATTACTCTTTGTAGTTGATGCTATTGAGTGAACCATTGAATTATTGTTTATGTTCAGATTGTTATACATCATTATTCCATCTCTGATCATGATCCATATGATGTCTTGTGAGTAGTTCGTTTTGTTCTTGAGGACATGGGAGAAGTCTTGTTGTTAGTAGTGGAGTTGCGTTGAGAAAGATTCAATAGATTGTTATTTAAGTTGTGGTGTACTTCTTCTAGTGGTGTCATGTGAACGTCGACTACATGACACTTCACCTATATGGGCCTAGGGGAATGCATTGTGTATTTGGCTACTAATCGTAGGGGTTACCGGAGTGACAAAAACCTAAACCCCCGTTAGGAAACCATTGCACAAGGGACGTAAGGGTCTTAGAGTTTAAAGCTATGGTTAGGTTTCTACCTTAATTACTTTCTTGTACTTATGAATGTTTGCAAGGGGTATAATCACAAGTATGTATTAGTCTTGGATGGGGCGGTACATTAGCACAGGTTCACCCACACGACACTTAGCAAGCTAAAGCAGATTAATCGACTATATGAAGCGAAAGCACTTGACAGTCTTCCCATGTGTCCTCGAGAACGTTTGGTTATCTTAAGAAATACAACCGGCTTGTCCTTTGCTGCATAAAGGATTGGGCCACTTGCTGCATTTATTCATACTGTCTTTTATTTACTCGCACTTTGTTTACTTGCTTTATCGAAAACCCCTAAAAATCCGTTTGCTAAGTATTTGCAGAGAATTCCTGATCCATACCACTAGCCAACACCTTCTGCTCCTCGTTGGGTTCGACACTCTTACTTATCGAAAATACTGCGATACACCCCCTATACTAGTGGGTCATCAATCCCCAAGCTTTGACTCTTGTACCTCTTGAATATTTCTTGGGGTGACACGGGGTGGCATCCCCAAGCTTGAGATTTTGTCCATTCTTCATCTCATTACATCATTCTTTCCCTACACCTGAAAATTTCCTTCACACAAAACTTTACACAATCTTCATTAGCAATATTAGTGCATTCAAAAGATAATAAACCTTTGGGTTTTAGTTTTAAAACAACAAAACTTTCATTAAAAACACAAGCTACTATAGCAATTCCCTCAAAAAGCTTAATTCACCAAAAAGAACCCAAAAAAAATCGATAAAGAGGCAATTGCAAATAATGGCAGAAATCTGTCAAAACAGACCAGCAGGTGAAAATCGATTTTTTCGAAGACCTTCTGTTCCTCAAATCGAAAAGTGTTGAAATAAATAAAGTTAGCTAATAACCTAGGGGATTTATTCAGAAAATTACAGCTCAATCCGACATACAACGATTTTTCTCTAAGTTTTACAGTGAAGCACAAAAATCTGTTTCGAGACAGCACTTCCCCAAATCTTACTTCCCTCTCATTAGAGGTTATTCTTGGCACAAAAATCAAAGTAAAAAATAATAAGGAGAGGTTATTACAAAAGTAATAACTTTCAAGACTCAACTAAAACTTTTGGGTTATCTCCTAATAAGTACTTTTCTTTAACGCCTTTAAGTTAGGCATGATAGTTTGAGAAGATGCTCACATAAGAAATATGAATTGAA
The DNA here is from genome assembly GCA_910589775.1 of Avena eriantha. Taxonomy (NCBI): domain Eukaryota; kingdom Viridiplantae; phylum Streptophyta; class Magnoliopsida; order Poales; family Poaceae; genus Avena; species Avena eriantha. The sequence continues at coordinate 397,775,361 of OU342740.1, read as the reverse complement.
GTAAAAGAGAGCATCAATAAGCAAATTCAAAGCACATTTAAGTATAACCCACTTCCTATGCATAGGAATCTTGTAAAGAAACAAGTCATGAAAGCACAAAGAAAAAAAGCATAGTAAAGCAAAACAAGTGCAACTTCAAGACTTTCAACATAAAGAGGGGAAACTTAATATTATTGAGATGCATAAAACCATGTTTCCCTCTCTCATAATAACTTTCAGTAGCATCATGAATAAATTTAATAATATAACTATCACATAAAACATTCTTATAATGAGCCACATGCATAAAAGAATTAATACTCTCCACATAAACGTAGTCATTCTTATTAATTATAGTGGGAGCAAAATCAACAAAATAGCTATTATTATTATTCTCATCACCATAATCATCAAATATAGGAGGCATATTGTCATCATAATTAATTTTCTCCTCAATAGTGGGTGGACTGAAAATATCATATTCATCATTGTAATCATCATATATTGGAGGTTCGGTATCATCATAAGCAATAGAATAGCTATCTTCCAAAGCTAGGGAACTAAAAAGATCATTTTCATAAAAACTAGCTTCCCCAAGCTTAGACTTTTCCATAGCATTAGCAATAATGGTGTCCAAAGAATTCATACTAACAACATTGCTATTAGCATGCAAATAAAGTTCCATAGGTTTTTTTAATTTTCTCTTCAAACACTTCATGTCCTAACTAAAGATAAATACTATAAAGCTCTCTAATTTTGTTGTTGTTTTCCATTAAGCCTAACTAGTGAAAATAAAAACAAGAAACAAAAAGATACAATTGCAGAATCTAAAGGAAATAACTTTGAGCACTCACACCGGAGGATGTGAGTACCTTTTACCTTACCTCCTCGACAACGGCGCCAGAAAATAGCTTGATGTCTACGCACTTCTATTCTTGTAGACAATTGTTGGGCCTCCAAGTGCAGAGGTTTGTAGAACAACAACAAGTTTCCCTTAAGTGGATCACCCAAGGTTTATCGAACTCAGGGAGGAAGTGGTCAAAGGTATTCCTCTCAAGCAACCCTACAATCAACATACAAGAAGTTTCTTGTGTCCCCAACACACCCAATACACTTGACAAGTGTATAGGTGCACTAGTTCGGCGAAGAGATAGTGAAATACAAGTGGTATAGATAACTATAAGTGGTAACGGTGCCAGAAAATAGCTTTGATGGAGCGTGGTTGAGACTAAAGGCAATCTGAAATAAAGATGGAAGCTAGCAAACATGTAACAGATCTAGTTGCAAACGGTGTTTCAATGCTTAGAAACAAGGCCTAGGGATCATACTTTCGCTAGTGAACACTCTCATATAAATATCTTCTCTTCATGATACTACTCTGAACTACTCTCTGGTTGAACACTCTAATCCATGGTAGGGCTATTACAGCACACCTCAAAGTTCGCTTTCTCCATCTAGATAACACCTCACTATCACCTTGAGCGCTAGATGGTTCCAACAAACACCACAATTTCATAGAGACATCCAACTCCAAATATAACTCATAACAAGTATTTGTAATCTCTAGCCTAAGTGTCACCATGTGTGCACGCTGTCAGTTTCACACACGTGGGGAGAGCAGAGATCTATTAAAGCACTTGAGTAGCAAGGTAGATCTACTTGATTACAAAGCTCATGATCACAATATGATCATGCATAGAGAGATAGATGAACACATAGCTACCAGTAGAACCCTTAGCCTCGAGAGAGAACTACTCCCTCCTCATCATGGGAATCGGCAACGGCGATGGAGATGGTGGTGGAGATTGATGGAGATGGCTCTGGGGGCACTTCCCCGTCTCGGCAGGGTGCCGGAACAGAGACTTTCTGTCCCCTGAATCTCCCCTTCGGTGGCAGCGGCACTGTGAAACTTTTCATGGCTGGAGGCTGGATTTTTTAGGGTTTTCTGCATCGGAGGCTTCTTATAGGCGAAGGTGTAAGGTCGGTGGCTGGCCAATGGGCCCACACCATGCCCTGGCGTGGCCTAGGGCTGCCGGCACCAAGGGGGGTGTGGCCGCCCTATGGCCCCCCTTCGTCTCTCCTTCGGACTCCATGTGTCTTCCGGTAAAATATTGACTTTGGCTTTTGTCCCGTCCAATTCTTGGAATATTCATTTTCCGACTTTCCTGGAACCAAAAATAGTAGAAAACAGGCAGCTGGCACTGTGGCATCTTATTAATAGGTTAGTCCCAGAAAATGTGTAAAAGTACTCCAAAGTGTGGACAAAACATAAGAAAGTAGATATAAAACAAGCATGAAACATCGAAAATTATAGATACGTTTGCAACGTATCAGGCCTCTCTTGTTTACTGAAACATGTGATGTCAACGGAGGAAATGACTAGTATTAAAATTGCCGCTGATGCTCCAAGGGTAAATCACTTTCTTTTTGCGGATGATTGTATATTATTCTGTAAAGCTGCGGTTCAAGATGTGAATAAGATGAAGGATGTTCTAGAGCAGTATTGCATGGCATCTGGCCAGAGTATCAATAAGGACAAGTCATCAATTTTCTTTGGCAAGGGATACCCAGAGGAAATGAGGAATATGATCAAGGCTATATTGGATGTACAAAATGAGACGCTGAATGACAAGTACCTTGGTTTACCCTCAGATGTTGGAGGTCAAAGAATGGGGTGTTTCAGTATTTGAAAGATAGAATCTGGAAACGTTTGCAAGGTTGGATGGAGAAGATTCTATCGGGTGGGGGAAAAGAAATTCTTATAAAGTTTGTGGTGCAGGCTCTGACTACCTACGCCATGGCTCTATTCAAGTTACCGAGGGGATTATGCGAGCATATCGCAACACTGGTTTGCAAGTTCTGGTGGGGAACTAAGAAGGGTGAAAGGAAAACAGCGTGGGTATCGTGGGATACGATGACAATGCCGAAATATAAAGGACGGATGGGCTTCAGGGATATTGAGATCTTCAACCTTGCTCTACTTGCATGCCAAGTGTGGAGGATTTTGATCAATCCTGACTCTTTGAGTGCTCGCATTTTAAAGGCTGTCTATTTCCCAGAAACTGATGTTCTATCGGCTAAACTAGGACTGAGACCATCGCTGATATGGCATTCTCGGTGTGTAGGCCGGGATATGCTCAAAGTCGGCCTGATTAAAACAATTGGAGATGCTACTTCGACTAGCATTTGGTCGGATAATTGGATCCCACGTGATAATTGTATGAGGTCGTATGCATGTATGTGGGAATCAAGTGAGCAAAAGCCACAAAAAGTTTCAGAGTTGATATGTTCTGCAACTCGAACATGGAATATGTAGAAAATGGACGGTGCTCTTCTACCTATGGATGTGGAAGCTATTTGTCAGATTCCGATCAGCTATATCACGCAACCTAATTTCTGGGCTTGGCACTATGAAAAGACTGGGATCTTCTCAGTCCGGATGGCCTACAAGATGTTGATCGATACGAAGCACCGCCGCGAGGGCTTTCTGGAGAATCGCACTGAATCTTTGAACTGCCAACATGATGAGGTGAGCTGGAAGAATTTATGGAAGGTCAAGGTTCCTTCAAAATTGCGGATTTTTGCTTGGCGACTTGCAAGATCGTCCTTTCCTACTGGCGAGGTTAGGGAGCATCGCAATATGGCGAGCTCATCTCTTTGCACGGTCTGCAATTCAGCGACAGATACCTGGCGCCATTCTTTGCTTGAGTGCAACCATGCAAGGTCGGTTTGGGCACTGAAAGATGATGACTTGGTACTACCAATCTATGGAGAAGAGACAAGGGATCCGAAGATCTGGCTGTTTTCATTGAGCCACACTCTAAACCAGGACAAGTTCATAGAATCGCTGGTTACCCTGTGGGCGATTTGGTGGGCTAGGAGGAAATTAGTCCACGAGGGAGAATTTCAGTCGCCTCTATCGACGCATATGTTTATTGGACGATATTAGGCTAAACTGAATGCAGTTCGGTTGCCAAAGAAAGGATCGCATGCTCTAGCTCTTGGTCAAAAACCCTCTTGGGCGCATCCTCCTGCAAATGTGCACAAGATCAATGTGGACGGTGCTATCGCTAAGACGCAGAACAAAGGAGTTGTGAGTGCGGTCTGCCGCGATGAGCAAGGTACTGTTGTTGGAGCCTCTGCTGTAACAATAGGAGGGATCACAGATCCGGAGGTGTTGGAAGCATCAGCGTGTGCGGAGGCGCTGAGTCTGGCTGCTAAACTTCGTCTGGGTAAAGTGCAGGCTGCTTCAAACTGTCTGCGGATTATTCACGAAATCTGTTCGGAGGTGGGGGGCAAGGACCTCATGGAATGATCATCAAGGAAATCCTCGCGAGGAGGACTCACTTCCAGGTTGTGGCATATTGATACGTTGCTAACGTATCCATAATTTTTGATGTTCCATGCTTGGTTTTATCTACTTTCTTATGTTTTGTCCACACTTTGGAGTACATTTTATACACTTTCTTGGACTAACCTATTAACAAGAGCCATAGTGCCAGCTGCATGTTTTCTACTATTTTTGGTTCCAGGAAAGTCAAAAAATGAATATTCTCGGAATTGGACGGGACAAAAGCCAAAGTCAGTTTTTCACTCAGGGAAACAAGGAGCCAGAGTACGAGACGGAGAGGGGCCAGGGGTCCGCCACACCACCTGGCCGCACGGCCCAGCCTGGCCCGCGCCAGGGGGTGGTCTGGCCGCCTCCAGCACCCCCTCGGCCTCCCCTTTCGCCTATAAGATGCCTCCGATACATAAACCTAAGTACCCAATCAAAATTTCACGAAAGAGTCTATAGCCGCTGTCATCTCCATCCCTAGATCGGGATGGATTTGATGCTCTTCTCGGCACACTGCCGGAGAGGGGAATTCACCCTAGAGGCCTTCTTCATCACCATGCAAGCCTCCGGTGTGATGCGTGGGTAGTTCATCCTTGGACTACGGGTCCATGTAGTAGCTAGATGGCTGGTTCTTCTCCTTTGTGTTATCATGTCTAGATCTTGTGAGCTCTGTTCATGATCAAGATCATCTATTTGTAATTCTACGTGTTGTGTTTGCGGGGATCCGATGGATATTGAGATGCTATTTCAGATTGATTATTGATTCTATGATGTCTTTGTTATTTGTGATCTTGCATGCTTTCCGTTGTTAGTAACTATCTTGGACAACTAGATGCTAGCAACTCCAAGAGTTACTATTTATGCTCGATAGTGGGTTCATGCCTCTAATAATCTAGGGAAGTGACAGAAATCTCTAAGGTACTAGATGTGGTGTTGCTACTAGGGAGAAAACAACAATCCTTTATTCATAGAACAATCGTATTGTTTACTTTACATGCAATGCGTAATGCAATTATCTGTTGCTTGCAACTTAATACTAGAGGGGGTTCGGATGATAACCTGAAGGTGGATTATTAGTCATAGATACAGTTGGATTATGGTCTATGCATAATGTTGTAATGCCAAATCAAATCTCAAAGGAGTCAATATGAGTAGTATATGCATATTGCTTTCTCGATGTTTGTCAATTGCCCCGCTGTAATTTGTTCACCCAACATGTCATCTATCTTAAGGAGAGCCACCACTAGTGAACTATGGACCCTGGTGTTTTCTTTTATCATCAATCTACAACTGTTTATTGTTTTTTGTTTACTTTCTGCAAACTATTACTTTCTTCCACACAATACGTTTAATCCTTTGTTTTCAGCAAAATCAGTGAGATTGACAACCTCACTGTAAGTTGGGGCAGAGTTATGTGGTTGTGTTGTGCAAGTTTCCACGTTGCTGCTGGCACCGGTAGTGCGCCCTGCCAAAGTCCAGCTAGCAACACCTAGGAGGTGTTTCCTTTCTCCTACTGGATTGATAACCTTGGTTTCATAACCGAGGGAAAACTTGCTGATGTGCTCATCATACCTTCCTCTTGGGGTTCCCCAACGAGCTCGATATAGTTTGGGCCATCAAACTATTTTTCTGGTGCCGTTGCCGGGGAGTCAAGGACATCTTCATAAGGGGAGTCCCTCATAACCAATATCTTTACTTTGGTTTTTTTGTTTTGCTTAGTTTATTTTTTGCTTTGTTTGCTTATTTCTTTATCAAAAACATACAAAAAAATAGTTTTACTAGTTTGCTTTCTTTATTAAAAACTCAAAAAAATTAAGTCTTTCTATAGTTGTTACCTCTTTCTTAGCTCACCATGTTGATCCCTAAATTCACTTTGAAAGACCTTTCAGTAGGTAGTGGCTCTATAATTGGAAAATATAATATTGAAAAATTCTTTAATCATGTTAGTAAACATGAGGATATTGAGGATAGATCCCTTGCAGAACTTGCTCCAAACTATGAAATTGTAGCAGCTTCATTAGTTCACATGTTGGAAGCTAGGTTTGTTAACCTTAACCCCTTAATGCAAGTAATGTTTCTTAAACTTAAAGAAATTGAGGACCCTGAAAAGAGAGATTTTATTCTGGAAACTTTGCTTATGGAATTCTATGATGTTGCCAAGGAAGCTAGAAAAGTCTTTGAATGTTTTAATATGCTAGGCTCATGTGTAGATGTTGTTGGTACATGAGAAAATATGAAAAAAACCGAACCTAATGGGGAGAAAATTAAGATACCAATACCCTTCAAACTTGTAGCAATGCATGAAGCCATAGAAAAGAATCTTGATTGGATTGTTCCCAAAAACCCGTTTGATGAAAATAGTGAACCCAAGAGCGTCGAGAGAGGATCCTCTATAACCCATTTGGATGAGATACCTTGCCTTATTGAAGATATTTCTGATATTAATCTTAATGCTTCTTCATCTAAGAATACTTGATTCTTTTTCTTGCTTCTTATATCTAACTTAAAGGCGTTAAAGAAAGGTACTTATTGGGAGATAACCCAAAAGTTTTAGATGAGTCTTGGAAGTTACTGCTTCAGTAATAACCGCTCCTTATCCTTTTTATTTGCTTTTTGTGCCAAGAGTAACCTCTAATGAGAGAGAAGTAATGATTGGGAAAGTTGCTATCCCAAAACATAATTATGTGCTTCACCGTAAAAATTTGTGTAAAATCAATGTACGTCGTTTGGAGGCGTACATTTTTGTGCTTCTGAACCAGGTTGTTATCTAACTTTCGTTAGTTCAACACTTTTCGATTTGAGCAATAGAAGGTCTTCGAAAAAATTAGGTTTTACTTGCTGGTCTGTTTTGACAGATTTCTGCCATTATTTGCATTTGCTTCTTGTTAGTTCCTTTTTGAGTTCTTTTGGAGAATTGAGCTTTTTGAGGTAAGTGCTACAGTAGTTTGTGTTTTAATGGAAGTTTTATTGGTGGTGAAACTGAACCCAAAGACTTATTTCTTGAGTGCACTAATGTTGCTAATAAAGATTGTGTGAAGTTTTGTATGAAGGAAAATTTTTAGGTGTATGCAAGGAATGAGTAATGAGATGAAGGATGGACTAAAGCTCAAGCTTGGGGATGCTACGCGTGTCACCCCAAGAAATATCCAAGAGGTACAAGCGTCAAAGCTTGGGGATGCCCAAGGCATCCCCTTCTTCATCAATAAAAATTTCAGGTTTCTTCCAAACACTTCATTTTTATTGTTTCATGCACAATTATGTTGTTCTTGGATCGTCTTCTTTTTGGTTTCATTTTGGTTTTCGTTTGCTTGGTTTTCTTAGTTTGCTGAGTAAATTGGTTAGACCCCCTCTTTCATACATTGGTTTTCAAATAGTTTGGTTTGGATTGGAAAAGAGTAGGAAAAGTTCATGCTTAAGTGGTAAAGAGAGCTTGTTTTTGACTATGGCCTATGCTTTGTCATGCCATGCTCGATATTGTTTTGGCTTTATGCTTAGTGATCTTTGGTGTAGCATGACATGTTATAAACAATTGAGATTGCTTAATGTGCCCTTGAAGAACCACGCGTTGTTTTAGCATATTAAATCATAGTATTGTGGTATTCTCCTTTGATGCTTTATTTGGGTTGACTTGGCACATGCTCACACCATGTTATGACTACCCCAAGTCACCATAAGCCTTTATGATCCTTTAGTTTCCGACTTGTAATATCACTTTATGCTTTGATTAATGATGTTTTTGTCGCTCTGCATGATTATGGCCATTATTGCTCTCTTAGTTGGTCGCTCCCAGTCTTTTGCTAGCCTCCATAACCAAGTATGAGTCCCACTCATGCATCCAACTCCTAAAACCAAGTTATTCCAAAGAGTCCACCATACCTACCTATTAGCATATGCTATTCCAAGTATATTCATGTTTTTATCTCTCTTCCGAATTAAACTTGTTATTAGAAAACTAGTAATTAAATCTCTCACGAACTTGATGGCACACTTTACTTTTCTTGCCCTTAATAAACTTGAACCATTGTGTCATTTATGTTGTATATGCTTCCACTTATATGTTGGGGATTAGCAGAACCATGCTGTCATGGGAAACGCTTTCAACATTGCACTTGTACTTTGTACCTAGTTGATATCATGATCTTTTGTCTATGGATGTTGTCGGTGTGAAATGAAAGGGGAACTTGTAAGTCCATGGAGTTATGTATGTGTGTTAGAGAAACGCCTGGGCCGCTAGTCTAATCCATGGCGACATGGTGGAAACCTGCAGCGTAACCATAATGAGCTGTCTATGAAGCATTCTTCTTATAAAAAAGAGTCAGATATTGAGAAAAAAGAGAAAAAGAAAAAAAAGATATGAAAAAAGAGGAAAGAGAGAAAAAAGCACCATTTTCCCATGGTAAATAAGAAGATTGCTGAGATGCTCGTTGTCTACTTGCCTTGTCATTTTGATATGGGGATTCTTCCGTATCATAGGGCAAGGGGTACCCCGTTGGCGGTTCTCTATGATACACATGTACTTACTATGACAAGAACTTACCGGTAACTAAACTTGAGTAGCATGAGGAGCGGCCCTCGTATTCAAGGGACATGAGATTTCAAACTTATACTTCGTCAAGCATATACACCATAGTTTGTTCACTTTAACCTTAATCACTTCAAGATGCTTATGATAGGGCAATGAGAGCTGAAAGCTAACAAGTACCATAATTTTTGGAAGCTCTTTATGAAACTCGAATCCCTACTTCCTTCTATGAAGGCTTTTCTTTTACTTTTATGTTGAGTCTCCACCTTCTATCTTTATGCACCTACTTTGAGAGCATAGTGGCCATTCTTAGTCTATGTGCATTGTCCCAAGACTTGTTGACTGATGCATAACTTTGATATTGCTTGTTTTAAACTATTTCTATCTAGTCACTCTTATGAACTTTGAAGGTGTCCTATGCATTTATGTTTGCTACTCTATGAGGGACAAGTTGAATGCCACTATGCTATGTTTTCTTTATGTGAAACAAACAAACGTTGTGCAAAGCATTGTTGTTCATGAATTTTTTGTTTGTGCCTTTATTTTCATGTTGCAACAATAGTTGCTTTGTCTTATTGTTAGAACTTTGTCTTTCATGTTATGATTGAAGTACTATGATCCCAGCTATAAATGTTTTACAAACACTTTGATCAAGTTTATGATGGTGCATGTCACCTAAAAAATTATACTTTTTTTATCACTTACCTACTCGTGGACGAGCAGGATTTAAGCTTGGGGATGTTGATACGTTGCTAACGTATCCATAATTTTTGATGTTCCATGCTTGGTTTTATCTACTTTCTTATGTTTTGTCCACACTTTGGAGTACTTTTTATACACTTTCTTGGACTAACCTATTAACAAGAGCCATAGTGCCAGTTGCCTGTTTTCTGCTGTTTTTGGTTCCAGGAAAGTCAGAAAACGAATATTCTCGGAATTAGACGGGACAAAAGCCAAAGTAAGGTTTTCACCAAGGGACACAAGGAGCCAGAGTACGAGACGGAGAGGGGCCAGGGGCCGCCACACCACCTGGCCGCATGGCCCAGCCTGGCCCGCGCCAGGGGGTGGTATGGCTGCCTCTAGCACCCCTCAGCCTCCCCTTTCGCCTATAAGATGCCTCTAATACAGAAATCCTAAGTACCCGATCAAAATTCCACGAAAGAATGGGTTATATGACCATCCAATTGGTTGGGAAGTTTGTAAAGATCCAAAGCTTTTAGTTTGCATTGCATCATGCAAATCTTTAGGCCTTTTATAGGAGGAGGGGGTACCCCCTCCATGGACGGCGCCTCATGGAGGTGACCCCTCACCTCCTCCATTCATGTGGTGGTAACTCCCTCCACATTAAAATGCCTCTTCACTTTCCCTTTTAAAGTCTTCACTTTAAATGCATTAAAATTCTCTAAGTTTAATGCTCCCTCATTTAATAAAACTCTTTTATTAAATTTATTCAGAATTTGTTAATTACTTTAATTAACAAACATTCACATAAAACCCCTTGCAAAATTTAAATATCACATGCAGAACCACTTTCTGCAATTTCACCCGAAACAATTCCAGTTTCTATCGAAACAATTCTTGCGCTTTGCAATTTTTTCTTCTGAAACATATGTGCTCTAAAATGGTGCCCGACAACTCTTAAGTGTGTCACCCTATGGTTCGCGAATAATGCAGCCATGATTGAGACTCCTCTCAGATCAATAATCAGAAGCGGGACCCGGAGATCCATACTGACTCCTGCATATTCAACGATGACTTCTGTGATCGTGAGAACCTTTAACGCTAGTAACTTAATCCCTTTGTCTCATGTTATAATACATATCCGAGATTCGATCATCGGTATCCAAATACCTAGTTTGATCTCGTTACCGACATGTACTCTTTTCTCGTTCCCGTGATATAACATTCTAGTGATCACATCACTTGCTTGCAAGCTATCTTAATGTGATATTACCGAGAGGGCCTAGAGTATATCTATCTGTCATCGGGATTGACAAATTTCACTCTTGATCCATGAACCTCAACATAACACCTTCGTAGCACTGAACCCATCTTTATAGTCACCCTGTTACGGTGTGACGTTTGATGTTATCAAGATACTCTTCTGGTGTTAGCAATTAACATGATCTCATGGTCTAAGGATAAAGATTACTTTATATGATGTTATAGAAATATAAACATAATGACTTGATCATAATGCTATACTTCGGATGAATGTTCATCACATCATTTCACAAATGTTGTGACCTTGTTATTAACAACATCCAATGTCTATGATCAGGAAACCTTGATCATCTTGTTAATCAACAAGCTAGTCTATAAGAGAGGCATAACTAGGAACCCTTTTTGTTTATTAAACACACATGTATTGACGTTTTCGATCAATACAATTATAGCATGCAAAATAAACATCTATCATATATGAGGAATACATAATAACAACTTTATTATTGCCTCTTAGGTCATATTTCCTGCACCCTTCGCCTGCCGACGCCCGCCTCCGCCTCTGCAGAACCGCTCCCTCCCTCTCTGCCACGGCCGGCCAAGGGAGCAGATGAAGAGGACGGATCTAGACCACCAGGGTGGCCGCGCTTATTGACCAGGCCCCAGCCAAGCTCCCGTCATTGCCCCTACCTTGGGAGTTCGCCGTTGAAGGTCCGTACCGCTCCACTGATGCCACGCCACTGCGCCGGAAGAGAAGAGCCCCATGAGATCTTATTTAAGGAGATGCCTGGCCGCTGCAGATCTCCGCCACACCACCCCCGCTGGAGAAGTACACCGAGAAAGGCAACCGCTAGGGCAAGCCGGAGCAGATCTTGGTGCTCCGACCACCTACTCCTAGACGCCACGATGGGACAAAAGACACTAAATCTAAACCTACTATATAGAGGAGACGACCGTACGCTCCCCCACCATTGTCTCCGGGCGGCCCGGCCGCTGGAGAGGAAGGGGAGAGGGGCCGGGAGTCGGTGGCGGACTCTCAAAGCGCGTGGAGAAAGGGGAAGGGCTCTTGAGCCTCGACACTATCGATCCTACGTTCGGTTGGGTGAGAGGAACCGAACCTAGTGGGGGAATGACCGGATCTCTCCAACATAAAAATAATTAGCCTATCCTAATCGTATCTCCCGGCTGGCTTAGCAGAGTGTGTGCGCGTAGACGAAGCGCGACGGCCTGACGCGGAGCAGGCGTGGCTGCAGTGCGACGCGGCGCAGACCGGCGGTGGCGCGGCGCGGAGCTAGCGTGGTGGCGTAGTGGTAGTGCGACGCAAGCCGCCGGCGACGTGAAGCACGTGTGGTAGCGAGGGTAGCAGCAGGACGGCGGTGGGGAAAAAGACGGGCTCCGATTTTGCCTCTGTCGATCCCGATTTTGCCTCTGTCGATCCCGATTTGGTCCAGGCGTATTTCAATTTTCCTATGCCAATCCCGATTTGGTCCATGGGTATTCCGATTTTACCTCAGTTGATCCTAAGTTAGCCCATGCGTATTCGGATTTTGCACCATTAATTGGAATGAGACAAAAGAGTAAGTCTAGGCTAAAATTGGTGGAATATTTAGCAGTTTTTTGGTTTTACATTCTGCTCTTCGATTTCCCCAATCGAACATAGTACAAAATCATTTTATACCATTTTTTGGTCTAACCGAACGCGGGGATGGAACCGTTCCATTCCTCTAGAATGGAACCATGACATTCCATGCCACTTGGTTCCACAACCGAACACACCCTAAGTATCAACAAATCTCTCTCACCACATACCAGGATGTCTTATCCATTATCATTAAAGATAAGACTAAAATAACATTGTCTATTGCTATATCATGTCATCATGTTTTATTGCTATAACTAGATTACGTGGCGGAATTACGATAAGACGGTCTTATCAACCATTGTACATGACCTTATTAGCTTACATCCAAATTTGATTTCGCTAAAAAAGGCATTTTTGACACGATAGACCAAAGTCCGACTAATTTATATTAGATACATATTTGAATCTACTCCCTCAGTTAAATTAAGTGTAACATATTTGTCTAGATTGATATAATTAGTGAATTTCACCATGAAATTTCTTAGATCACATGTATTTTGGACAAAAATACAGAAAGCTAGTGAATTTATTTCCACTCATTGGTGTCCATATGGGTCATGAACTCAGGATCTAATGACAAGCCATCCTTGGTACTAGTTTATTGGCATTCTTTTGTACAAGTTACAACTAGTATTAGAAAGATTATAAACTAGTAAACATCCGGCAGGTATATGCTAGTAACCGGAGGTAATTGGTCCTAAGCATGGGAATTATCATAATTGTGTGTAGTCTACCAGAGGACCACTAAGGAATACACAGCTAAAAAGCTATAGGCGCAAATGAGTGTGTTACCTTTTTGAAACAAACAATTTTTAACTGTCTACTATTTGGGCTCATTTACCCAAATTATGCCTAAATAGATATATATCATGTAACTGATAAACACGAAAATGGTGTGCCAAATGATAAAGCATTGTTAAATTGGACCAAATATAAACTATCAACAATATGATTTGTAGATAGGTTACATAAATCAGAAACAATGATTGGGAGTGTCTAATTACTCAAATTCCACAAACAATGCATTGCTGATAGAAACAACCACACTCATTTCCCGGATAAAAGGCATGTAAAAGAGTAGTTTGATGATGAATTTACTAGATCATAGTTGCAACTATGTTGGGAATTACAAAGCAACTTTGTACTAGAAATATAGCAACCATAAACATTGAAGGATTTAAATGTACGCAACACAACATTCAAGCATTATCGCCATAAGAACAAGCAAAAGACAATAGGATCTTCAGGTAGCATCCTAGTTTGAAAATAACCAGCCAATGGTATCAGTCACATGACCATCTTCAAAAAGAGCATCAACCCCATCCACAAAAAGGATCTTGAAGGGATCGACAATTGACAAGTCATGGGTATCCACCTCAACACTTAAATAAGAAATAAGTATAAATTCGAATTGAGCATATGCAGATGGTTTAGTTTCCATCCCTAACAGCCTGTGTTGATCATCCACCCATTTCTTGTCGATCTTCTCACTCACTCCAAATTTGAATTCATTTAGCACTCACATTCAAAATAGAGCACTTGGCAAAGCTAACATCTTCCTCGTCGCCTTTGTAATTCTTCAGCACTAGTTGTTTGAAATGGGTCTCAAGGTATTTGATTGGGTCTAGTGGGTCATAATGACTCACATTTTTAACCTTTTCCTGTAAGGATTTGTTCAACTGGAAAACGAAAGAAGCCTTATAAGAAACATAGGTTGAAGTAGTTGGTAACTAGAATAGATTGCTGTACCATAAGTCTGAAGGCCTTTAAGTATTCATTTTGACACTTAAAGCACGCAAGATGAACACTCACCATAACATAAAGCTTTTCCAAGCAAGGAAAGAACCTAAGAATGTCAAGAACTTCATCCAAATATGTGCAATATAACTAGAGAGCCAAAATCGTCGCCATGCTTATCGAATTGTTCAATATGGTTGTGTTGGGGTTTAGAGCCTGAAAATAATAAATTTTCCTACGCAAACACACCGACTGCCAGGATATATCTAGGAGTAATGCGGTAACGGGAGGGGATTTTCGCAAACTCGCCAAGTTGAAGACCGAAAAGCTTTCTTAATGTTCAGGAGAACGTGGATGATGTAGTCATACCGACGCCGACCTCAAGGTCGTTCTAAACTCGGATGGCTCCATCAGCTCCAGCTCCACCGGCTCCAATGACTCAGATGGCTCGAACAACTCGAGCGCCACAAGTGCAGCTCCTCGTAAGGGGCCACACACATACGATGCTTGATGACGACTCCCGAACTCTAATCTAGTAGAGGTTGCAGAAGTAGATCTCCTGGATTCGGAATCTCCACAGCACGACGATGCTCCGTGATGAAGAACTCTCTTGTTCGTATAACCCTTATAGTGGGGTTGTGGTCACAAGAGTGAGAGGGAGAGAGGAGGGCACTTGGAGGGAGAAGGCTCAAAGGTTGGGATTAATTGGTGTATTTAAATCCCTCCCTATGCCCTCCTTTATATAGGGGAGGGGATCCCCAAAGGCTAATGCCTAAGCAATATGGGACTAAAGGAGAGTAGGAGGTTGGAGGCCACTTTGTTTGGCTGGCCAAGGCCTCCTTGGGCCCCACGTGGGCACCAAGGGGCCCAACCGGCCACTCCTTCCCTCTCTCCTTTGGGTGCCCTCTCTCTTGGGCCTTTTCCCCTTAGG
The DNA here is from genome assembly GCA_910589775.1 of Avena eriantha. NCBI lineage: Eukaryota > Viridiplantae > Streptophyta > Magnoliopsida > Poales > Poaceae > Avena > Avena eriantha. The sequence goes on along the minus strand of OU342740.1, from coordinate 397,760,270 downwards.
GAATTGGCCCATTAGGAATGGGCTACCCGTTAAATCATATTTAAATCATTAAATAAATGAGCTAAGATTGCCCACAATGTCTAATGAGAACCGTAGACATGTTTCTAGATCCATGAAGGACGACATGCCTAAAGCATAAAGTGGTATGCTATAAGGACATATGTTAACCTTAAAAGATTGGAAATATCTACATTAAAATACTTCCTTGAGTCGAAAAAGAAGCATGGTGATGAACATAAAAAACTGTACATGGTGCACTATTGATTTGATGTCTACATTTAATATAAGTATATGGATACTACTTGTTATTATGTATAATGGTGAGGCTAGGGAAGTTCGTCTTCTTACAAAGTGTGTTCCAGTGCACAGTGCCCATGAGAAAGTTCACATGGATTGATGTAATGTCACTACTGGCTCGTGGAATCAAAGACCTCACTATGTTGCCATAACTCCTATACATACATAAGATGTTAGCATGGGATGATAAAGTATTAATGTTAATTAAGGTGACATTAGTAAGTTGCAAAGGATGTGAGGGGTTGTAAAGTCCAAACCCTAGACTAAACCTCTTCCATGAGCAAGCATGACCAGAAGTGTCAAGTTGTATGGTGCCGATGGTTGGTAAACAAATGCAGTTAGTTTATTTGTACTCTAGTGCAAGTGGGAGACTGTTGAAAATATGCCCTAGAGACAAACAATATGGATTATTATCAAATTTCATAAAGTTTATAATTAGGTTTTATATCATGCTATAACTGTATTGAAAGGAAACATCAATACACATGTGATATGTAAACAACCAGGAGCTCCTAGTGAATCTCTAGTCACTGGTTCATTGGTCAACAGATGATCAAGGTTTTTTGATCATGTGGCATTTATGCCAGTTGACAGTGGAGTCACCTCATTGGGAGAATGAGATGGTGCACATACCGAATCTAAGCATTATAACACAATCATGTCACAAAGTTCAAGTTGCGATAATTAGGAAACGTGGTGACTTGTTCCTCAGACCGCGAGACCATATTTAATCATTATTACCCGAGAGTGCCTTGTTCGCATCAAACGTCACTCGATGAAATGGTGATCATAAAGGTGTGTCTAGGTACATCAAAGGGGCAGGTAGAGGCGTATGTGTCAAGAGCGGATTTATCAATCTGTGTGAAGGAAGATACTCTGGGCCCACTCGGAGAAGTTATATCCATAAGTTGGGCAGCGTGTGACTAGGTCACGGGGATATCACTTGTCGGAACGAGTTAAGTAGTATTTTTCGGTAACGAGATTGAGCCCGACATGGTGATATCGTTGATCAGATCACGGACTATGCAAGTATCATAGAAACAAAAGGAATAGGACACAGTGTTGATGGTTCAACAACAAAGTTTTCGTGGAATGCACAGGGGTCATTATGGGAATCCAGGTCCCGCTGACGATCATTGGTCCGAGAGGGGTCTTGACCATGTTTGGAGTGTTCCTGAACTGTACGGTGGCACACTTAAGGGTTTTACGAAGCTTAGAGATCGTTTTTGATCGTTGAAATCACCGAAGAAAAGAGAGGGAGAAATCAGAAGGGTTCCCAGAAGGTTCGGAGGATGTTCGGAGTGGGATGGAAGGAGTTCCATAGCCACAGGAATTAGATAATATGTGAAAATATGTTAAATTTTGATTTAATCATTTATTCATAATTATTTAATAAAAGAAAAGGAACTAAATTGGTTAAATTCCTTATTGGGCCAATTTCCTAAGGGGGAGGGCCCATGGGGAAAAACAAAAGGGAGGAGGAAGGGGAGGTGGCCGGTTCGGCCCTAGGGCACCCACGCGGGGCCCATAGGGGCCTTGGCCGGCTGGCCATGCCTCTCCCCCCTCCTCTCCTTTGTTTAGTTCCACATGGCTAGTCCAAAGGGTTTTGGGGTCCCCTTCCCCCAATATATATGAGGCATATGGAGGGAATTAAATTATCTGAAAATAATAAAAGGCTCCCTAGCTTTGAGGAAAGCTTCCAGCCGCCTCCCTCTCTCCCCTCTCTCTCCCGAGACCGTGGTCCCAAGTCTGAACTACGCGAACAGGGACTTCTGCACCCCGGAGCGCCATCGCACTGTGGGGTTCGGGATCCAGAAGATCTACTTCCACAATCTCTACTGGATTGGAGGAGCGGGAGTCATCATCAAGCACCGGACATGTGTGACTCCCTCGTAGGTGTTGCACATCTAGCGCTAGGAGTTGTCGGAGCCGTTGGAGTTCAGAACGACCCTGAGGCCAGCGTCGATACGACTACATCGCCAACACTCTCCCGAGTGACAAAGCTTTTCGTCACGGTATGTTTTCGAAAAGCCCCTCTCATTATTACATTACTAATAGATAGATCCTAGTGTTAGGGTTATTGGCATAGGAAAAATTATTTTTCGGGGCGCAACCCCAACACAACATTCCTCGTGGAACGTAACGCTTTCGGTATATAAGGGTATGTTACCGAAACCTCCATCCCTGTTATTGCATGAACTCATAAATAGATCTTGGCATCGGGTGTTGCGCTAGTTAGGAATTCTTTGTTTTTTGTGCCAGAGGGCCGCCACCGCTGATGATGGTATGTGTGCAGCCACCGTCCTTGGTAGGGAGGAGAGATATGATGGTGCCAAGGATGGCATAAGGAAGGCTCCTGATGATATCGGCGTCGTTGATGTCATCCTCCCGTGCATGTTTCCGTGGCCTGCACCTAGCAGTTCCACATGATGCGCCCTTTGTGGCTACGGGTATCGCCGCCACCGCAGACGTAGCCGCGATATGGGCTACCACCGACATTGGCTTGTTCTTGGTCACAAATACCACCGTCGTTGCCTTCTTCTGGGCAGCGGGTACTACCGTCGTTGGCCTATTCTTAACAGTCATGGCCACCACCGGTGGGTTCTTCTTAGCAAACCACTACTGCCAGCGCCGCCGCTCTCTTCTTGGAAATCGCGGGTACCGGTGCCAACACCGGCTTCTTCATGTTGGGCGTCCTACGAGGGGGGATATTTTGGCGTGCAGATTTGGGATTTTTTTCGATTTTGGGTGTCGCTTCTGCCGGATGTGGGGACACAGGGGAGTGGAGATTGTGGAGTGGAGTGGGGCTATGGTGGGCTTCTCAGCTTGTTGGGCCACGCTGGGCTGGGCTGTGGCCTGGATCCGTTTGCTTCTCGTCCAATGGGGGCATTTTGTATTTGACTGAAACTCGACGAGTTTTGACCAAACATAGACTCGACGAGTTTTGACCAAACATAGAAGTCGAATTCAGAAGCCAATGATTTTTTTTCCAAATGAAATACAATTATCTCTGTACCGAGTGATCTCACGGAGATTCTCGAAATTTTGCAAAAATGTCAGGGTAATAGTGTCTAATTATCTGTACACTACATTTTGTTTGGACTAAGCTAATTGTTGGTGAGGTGTCTTTTTTCATAGAAATTACGCAGGTTGTTCCAGTCTAAACGAAAGTGTGGCACCTATATCTCTAGTAGACCGTGTGAAAACGCAGGGGCTAGCCAGTGTCACCGAGGCTGCTCAAAGGTCCAAAAGAGTTTGGTTTCTCTCTAATCCAGAAAGAAATTATTCCAAGTGTCACGCGGCAACGCGGCCTACCCGCGTGATGCAAGGTTATATGCTGAAACAACCTATAGCTAGCTTGTGACTGATAGTGGCACTAAGCAGCCGAGAAGTCTGAAAGAGTTGGTAGATCTACCATGTGCTGTGGCGCTGTCGATTGCCTGTTACTTTCAGTGAACTTCCGTGTAGTACATGTCGACGTACATGGTCGGCATCGAGGACTTGACCATCCATCGAAGCCCAGAGCATCTCGGCGAAAATGTCTTTCAGAGTTAAGGCAACGCAAATTTACTACAGTAATTACTAGTGATCATAAGATGGAAGCAGCAAAAGATTAGTTTTACACAACCATCCCTGACTAATATTGAGATGGAAGCAGTAATCACTGCACGCTCGGTTTGCATGCGCACAGCCCGCAATGCAAACCTAGGCATATACAGCAGTAATCCTTGGCAATTTTACATGTGCTGCCTTGCATACTCAACAATTTTGTAATACTGTTTTTGTTTTGAGAGCAACTACGTATTTCTTAACAAAAAATCAAGTTACAAGAAGGAACGCAACACGTGGAAACTAAAAAGCAGATCGGGATAAAATAATTATCTTAAAAACTTTACAGATGATTTCGTAACACTGTTGATATTTCTAGAAGCTCAGTCATCCACGGTTTACAGTAATCGTAGCAATAACATATACACATTGACTTGCAGGAACAAAAGAACATACTAGTATTCCCTCCGACTCATATTAGTTGGCTTAGATTTATCTAGATTCAAATATATCTAATAATAAAACATGTTTAGATACATCCGAATCTAGACAAATGCAACTCAAATAATATGGGTATTTACAGGAACAGAAGAACCTAGCTGCCTACACCTACGTACAATTTACTTTGCTGCAGCGGTAGCAGCCGCCACAGCTTCCTCCTCCGCGGCTATCCGCCGGTGCACCCTCTCGATGTACTCTGCCGCAGCCGCATCGACGCCAACCACCTGCACTACAACGCTCGCCGTCGATGTTGCTGTCTTCTTCTTCTTGTTCTTCTTCTCGGCATCGATCTTCTTCACCCTCTCGACGCGGATTTCTCCCACACCCGACATTTCCGACTGTGTAGTGTGTACGCTGCTCTAGCTTTTGCTTTGGTTTGGACTGAATGAATGAACGATAAATCGTCGAGGCAGGCACGGCGCTGGGGTATTTATAGATTGGCCACAGACCTCTGTGGTTGTTGCGTGGTTTCCAAGCAAGATGGAAGAAGAGGTCTTGGACGTACGTATATTGCGTGGGACAAAGCCCAGCTGGAACTTTCAAATGCACGCACGTGTATACTCTCCCTGCATTTCAGTTTCATTTGTTCAGTAGTGTGCTTTTCTTTTCGATGTCGTTCAAGATATTCACCGGTAATTTACACACACACACACACAAATCTGTCGTCGGGAACGTTGTATATCCTTTACTAACGACTAGATTTTTTAATAAAAGGTAATGACCAGAATTGCAAAGAAGAGACCAGCCGACCAGTAAGGAAAATATGGCTACCTGCACGCGTAGATTTGGTTTTTCTTGCGCGTGAGTACGTCGGTAGTTGCTGCATATAGTATCTTGAACTGGAATCAGATTCGGCGTTGATGGCAACAGATGATTGAACGTTTGACGCGAGCTAGCAGATCAGCAGAGAGAAGACTTTCTCGTCGCTCGCACCTACGCCACACGCCTACGCGCAAACGAAATCTGATGTCCGCATGCTTGATCATCATGCATAATTGCACAATTATGATATGTTGACGAGAAACCGGTCGGCATAATCAGTGCTAGTATGTTAATCATGCATAAGGCCTTCACAATGGGTGTATGTGTATTTTAGCTCTATATCCTAGGCAATCTGTTAGGCCTTTCACAATGGGTATCTCTTAGCGGTGTATCCTAAGCATTTTGCCTATGTGGTACTATAGTTAATGAAAAAAAGAGTGGGGTTGTATCTTAGCTAAGAAACACCTCTTGCACGAAATCATAGGCAAAAAACTATGGTTAGACCAATCAAATGCATGCATGCAATCTAAATTATTAAATGTAGAGACACCACTTAAGAAACAATGCATTGGAGAAGTTGTATCTTAACCATTTATTTTTCCTAGGATGACGTGCTAAGATACACCCCATTGTGAAAAGCCTTATGTTGCACTATAGTTAATGATGAAAGAGAGTTGTGTTGTATCTTAGACAGAAAAATTGACAATCATAGGCAGAAAAGCAACCATAGGCAGAAAAATTGGCTAGCCCAATCCTATGCATGCATAAGCCCCAAATTATTAAATGCATGACCTCATAAGATACAGTCTTAAAAAACAGTCTATTGTAGAAACAGTTTCTTAGAATATAATACTATCTATGATAGCGCGCTAAGAAACGGTCCATTATGAAAGGCCTAATTGCATATCATAATCAGTGCTAGTATGTTAATCGTGTCAACGGAAGAGAAACCGGTCGGTCGGACGGCGCGCTAGCTACTACTGCCCCAAAGTCAAGAAGGATTTGCTAGGCATCCCCGGGCCTGGACGACACGGCAGACGGCGCCGTAGTACCAGGATTACAAGTTGCCGGCTAGCTCGATATAACATACGCGTCGAGTCTTGATGGAACCAAGAAGACTACGTTGTTGGCAACTCTACGGCATCATAATTATTACTCTCATGTTGCGCACGCACGCACGCACGCACTTTTAGGTAACCCTTAAGTGAAACTGGACCGTCTATTTGCTGTTACAGCATCTCTAGCAGATACCGTATATCTGGTCAAATTCACAAAATTTGCAGTACCGGTCTAAAAGAACCAAAAAACGGCCTGAACAGATATCGTAAAAATGGTCAGAACCGTAAAAAAAATCCTGCTCCCGCTATATCAGTCCTCGTGTACCGCATATATTCAGTTTTAAAGGTTGCTTTTACGGTAAACTGCAAAGCGGTCAACGCTTCCCTCCACTGAAAATACATCACCAACTGCTCCCGTCCGGCTCTGATGGCATCATCGCTGCCGCCCTCTAAGCTCAATTCCGATGAGATGGTTCGATTGCTCGCGCCAATCCACAATTACGGACGAAAAAATTGATTCCATACATCTATTATTAATTTTCGAGCCGAAACCGAAATTATTGGTTTTTTTGGCCCCTATTGTTCAAGCCCAAGCAGCAGCTAGGTGCCGGCCGGCTGGCCGGCCACGTGCACGCATCAGCTGGTCGCATGGCATCTCGCGCGCAGCTTGCCGGCCACACGACGCACGCGCGCACGCAGGCTAGACAGTGTTGGGGCTGAGAAGGTGTGCGTGTGCCGCGATAGAATATTCTGTTTTGCGGTACGAGTCTGTGGTTTCTGTTCCGCGCCATCGTTTTTTTCCCAGAAAAAACGGTTTGTGGTACACCGTATCCATATTTTGCATACCGCAGGATGCGGTATCTGCTAGAGATGCTCTTAGTATCATCTAAAGGATAATATCAATTCCTACTCCAACAATCCAATTCGGAGTACAAGCACCTTAAAGTACGGAGTACCACAGTTTGAGGGGTAAAATTATACCGTAACTTCCACCAATGTGAGTCTCCTACCACCGTTGTTCGGCGATGGTGATCGTGGGGGTCGCAAGGTGTTTCGTGCGGTCAGTTGTCGGCCTCTCCGAGCCATGGCTGAAGTGACTTTTTTTTGGAAGGAGTATATATTAATATAAAAAGAAAGTCCTGCTATGGTGACCCATTCGTTGAAACAGCGGTACTACCACCACCAAGACAGCACCAGAAGTCCAGCTTCTCCAAAAGTGACGCCTCTAAGAAGGAAATAGTGCACAAACACCGTCATCGCCCGGTCATAGATCTTATGTTTTCATCCTGAAGAAAGTCTACGCTCTCAAAACAATACCTTCAACAAGGTCATTGCCAGGCACAACCAATTAAGGCTAGAACCTGGGTTTTCACCCTAAAAGGTAGCACTGTGAACCTCTCCTGTGAGGTCGCCCCCACTTGCATGCCACTGCTCCAAGTCATGAGTCACCAAGTCAATTTCTCATCACCATCCAGACTCGAACCACCATTGTCCGTCCTTTGATCCCGGTCTCTATCAGCATCATAGAACGAGAAACATGCCCCATGATATTAACAGCCAACAGAGCTTCGAAGTGCTCCCTCTGAACCCAAACGACCAGAGTAAAGCATGGGTGCGCACGACCGAAACCATCCAATCCGGCAATATCTCGGCATTAATCGTCCATGGAAATTCGCCAACGAAGCCTTCCGAAACTCGCCACTCTGACCAGATCAGAGAGGGCAAGCAACAAGTAGATCCTCGTCTTGGCGTGAGTGGAATCCTAGGACCACCGCCTTTATTCAGCAGACAAGCAAGCCCCCACGCCGCCCACCGTCTCCATGCAACACCAACGGAGGAGGAGAGGGCAACAACCGCAGGAGATCGGCGTGGCTAGGCCACAACCTCACCCCCGGCGGCGGCGGAAAGCCTCCAAGTCCTCGTCGGTCGCCGGAGAACCTCAGGTCCCAGCCTAGACGATCGCGCCGCACCAAGCCCACAGCCAGCGCCGCATCTCCCCCATATGAAAGCCGCCACATACCCCTCTCCTTCCCCCCATCTTAGATGGACGGGGCGCCGTCACTGCCGCCGGAGCCGGCAGCATCGACGACCTGACGTAGAGAGGCTAGGGGTTCTTAGGAGAGGATGGAGAGGAAGCCCCCGGGGCGACTCGGGAGGGTTAGGGTTAGATTGAGATCTAGCAGAGGAGACCTATGCCACTGCTCATGGCTGAACTGCCTAGACATGGACCCAAACGATCAATCTCTTCTTTCCAACTAATTCATGGCAAACCAAATTACTGATTTACCGATTGCTCTTGCAATGAACGGGTGCATCAAGCAATAATCACAAACAGCTGTAGTGATGTTACTAATCGATCTACCGTGTTATTTCCAAATGATGAACATCGTCCGATGTCATGCCGCGGTCGTGCCGGTGTGATTCCTAATGATCAACCAGGATGATTTCCTGTCAGTTCATGCTTTTTGGCCGTGGGGAACAGCGAGCACTCAAGATAAGGCTTTAGCTGCAATCGAGAGGAGAGGCGGCGGTGACCACTGCGCACGACGGGGAGAAATTGACGGCATCCACCATGATTTAAAACAGACTAGACAATGTAGCGCGGCGTGAGCCCAGGATGGGACAATGTCGCTAATCGGTTATGGCTGCGTCCATGATGGGACAATGTCGCTAATCGGTTATGGTTGCATCCATGATGGGACAATGTCGCTAATCGGTTAGAAGAACTGCTGAAGACTACTCCATATACCGTGTAATATTATTGGCCGAAGTTTCTGCACAAGATACGAGTAATATTTTTGTCGGGACAGAAGAGACGACGGATGGTGGAATTGGTGGCAAAGAATAAAAAAAGTGCAACAAAACTAAATTACTTTTGGTGAGTTTGGGCTGCAAATTGCTTACGCAAGGTAGTTCCGTATAAATATTACGGACGGAAAAATATGGCGGGAAATTATTACCAAAGGAAAGAAAAGAAAACTAAAAAAAGGTTGATGAAATAGGGTTCCTGCGAGAAATTGGGGCTGGAATGTTCTGCCGGAAAAGTATCGCCAAGCAGGGAAAAAAATAAGCTACCTTTTTTTACTTTAGACGTAACCTAACTACCGTCCGAAAATGAAGGGCGAAAAAGTTACCATCAGCGACAAATGAGCTGGAAAATACTACCGTGAACGTACGCTAACTACTGTTGGGAAAATACGGTTGAAAAGGTGGGAACAATGAGCTGGAAAAATACTACCGTGGACGTATGCTAACTACCGTTGGGAAAATATGGTCGAAAAATTATGGTAGGATAACTATCGACAGAGAATTGTGGCAGAACTAATGTTAGTAAATTACATGAGGAAAAACGGGTCGAAAAATCACCGTTCACTGTATCATTGTCGTGATGGTACTTCTCACTGGAGCAATCGTGGCTTGTTCCTATTGGTGAAGAACAACAATCTACAGCACATCATGAACGAACAGTGACCAACACGATTGGGGCAAGGAGAAGCCGTTGTTTCTTCATATGAAGTTGAGGGAGGGCGGCTCCTGGCGCGCAGGATGTTGGGAGGCGGAGCAGGTGTCATGCGGCGATGGGCAGGAGGTGAGGGAGGGCGGCGGCTAATGCATAGGAGGTTGTGGGGCCGCGCGTGGAGACCGGTGGAGGGCGGCCCGAGGCGCGTAGGAAGTAGGTAGAGCGGCGATGGAGGCTATAGATCGAGAGGAGGGTGACGGCGGTCGTTGGTCGAACATAAAAAACATGTTTCGCAGCACCGACGGAGTCCTTGGATCGAGGTAGCACGGACACGTGGGCAAGTTTCGCACACGTACTCGGCTGCACCGCTGAAAACACGATGAGTGGGCACACCACGCACGGGAATAACACCAGGGTCCACACAACAGGGTCATGAAGCAGTCAAAGCAGTTGTGGAAGAAGCAGCTCGTGGAACCAAAGATTTGGTGTTTGACAAAAATAACTGTGGTGGCTACTGTTGTTGGTTTTAGGAGTGAGATGTGTAAAATGACCTGAGTAAAGATGTTGTATAAGTGTTGATTTGAAACAAATTTGACCAGTTTTTTACTTATTAAATACGATGTATAAGGGCTTAATTATCTCAAACTGTATATCTTTAGGCTAAAATAATTGTACATCATAAGACGGTCATTTTTGTACATCAATCAATCAGTCTATACATCAATCAATCGGTATTGTACAAATCAAAAGGGTCAGAGAGCTAAGATCAAAAGGCCATATCCTGACATCAAGACGAACTGGACAAGAACATGACATCCGGCCTATAATTTCCAAATTAATTCTACTCCAGATCAATACAACACTGGATTTCAGGCCGGCTGGACGCTAGCGGGAGTACATTATTTCACTACACGTTTCGTTCTGAAGTTTTCAAGAGCATCAATACAACACTAGACACAGCAACGGGAGATCGAATAAACGAGAGCCAGCGGGAGATCAGTTACACGGACACACGAGCAGGACGCCCGCCGCTGGACAGGAAGACGACGGAGACGAGAAATTCATACCGGTCGTCGGAGTAGATCATGGGGATGGCGGCAAACGAGGAACGGCGAGCCGACAGAGCCTCCAACAGCTCCACTCGCCGGCGGCCGGTGGGTATCCGTGGAGGAGGCCGGCGGGTCGATTCAGGGGCGGCGTGAGCTGGAGGAGGCCGCGAATGAAGAGAGGGGGAGATCCTGCATGCCGGCGTCTGGCAATGGTGGCGATGCCGGCGGGGAACGACGGCAGCGGCCGGAGCGGGAAAGTCCTAACCCTACCTCTCCATGGCAACGGGACAAGAGGAGAAGAATGGGTCACGGACTCACGGGGTGTGTTTCCGCCTGGGTTCATTTGTTTTTGAGGAGTGGCAAGTTTTCCGTAAATAACACTAGTTGTGGAGGATAGTTTCGGTATCGCGTCCTCGGGAAGCAGGGAAAAGCTCGGGAAGCGGCTCCCGACCTGCTTCTTGGTTTTGGCCTCGCGTAGTTCATTTGACGACAGCGATTCTGCAGAGCGCTTCTCTACTTTCCATCGTAAACAAACGGGGACCACCAGGCTCACGTTTAGTAGGAGAAGAAAATGACTAAGATACCACTTCAAATAGATGGCCAGATTTAGTCGGTACTCCACCCCCTTCCGAGGGAGTACAAGAGGGTACCGGAAAAATTGCCCACTATTAGAAATTCAGATGCCAGCGAGTATGTAACAAGTGATCTCCCAAAGATTCTAGAAATTTCTTTAACATGCCAGCGTAATTTTATTTTTGCAAAAAATCAAACGATCTTAATAAAAATCTAAAACTAATAAAAATTACAAATAGATCAACAGACCACCAAGCAACGACTACCAACACTAGCGCAAGCTGAAGGCGCGCAGCCATCCTCGCATCTCCATCAACAGAGTTGGACAAAGTTTATCGTAGTAGAGCTTGTAGTAATAGACAAAAAAAATCATCATGTAAAGAGCCTAAAGGACCAGTGCACTAGAGCAGTAACCATCGTAAAAGATGGTATTCATAGATCGAAAGAGTCATCAGATGTCACACCTCACTAGTAGAAACCAGCCTAATAGCCCCGTTTCTAAGGACCTTTAGTTCCGGAATACGACCCGCGACTGCAAAAGTGGGACTACAGGTCCAAGTATTAGCCCCGGTTCTGTTACGAACCGGACTAGAGGTCCAACCACATGGCCCCGCTAGGCTGGAGGACATTTAGTCCCGGTTCGTTCCCTACCGCGGTAGCGTTTGGGGCCATTTGGCCGCCGCGGCAGGAGATGGGGTTTTAGGGTTTTGTGTTTTTCTTTTCATTTTGTGTTTTGTGTTCAATTATTTTCATTCTGTGTTTTTATTAGAAACAAGTTTTCGTATACATACAGAACGCTACTACATAGTACTTTTACACATTGATGCAATATATAATATAATTTCTCTTACAAGCATACATAGAGTCCAAATCGGGTCCAGAGCATGTCTATTTGATTACATGGAGATCATTACATGGATGCTTTAGAATCTACGTAGAGAGAATTTTCCGCGTGGGTCTATGACCTCGTCGACAAAAAATCCAGCAAATTTCTCTTGGATTGCTATTAGGCGGTCCTCCGGTAGGAGCTTGTCCCGCATCGCGTCCAACTATATAAAGAAGAAGATCGTGTGAATTAGACTCAACATAATTTTTTGTAATAAAAATAAAGGATGAATATATTGTTTACTTACTCGAACATTTTTCAAGGGCTTCTCAATAGTGATGTGAATGAACTCGCACACATAGAATCCACATAGATTAGTCCCCCGTGGCTGCCTCGCGCACTTTACAAGAATAGAATTCAATCAAATAATAACTCTAGCATAATAAATGCACATAAACAAGAATTAAATAGATGCACGGACTTAGCTCGTAGTACTTACCGAGAGCGATTTAAAAAATAGCTCCTCACGCCATTGACCCTTGAACCGTGTCCAAACCCTACCCGACAAAGAAAATAAATGTATGAGTTAATAACCACTTGATATCCCATAAAATGAACGAAAGAAACCGATATATTGCGATAATGGTTGAAATTACCTCTGAAGCGCATCGATAATGTTGCGGTAGTCTTCAATGTCTTTGTTTAGTGAGTCCATGATGTGAACTCTTCCCAAGTCAACTGAAATGCTTAGAAGAATCCAGTGGTACTTACGCAAGGTTTACATACGTCAGTAACTCATCATTTACACTGAACATCGAGTAAGCAAAATTTAATGTGTACAAGAACTCACTTGCCGTCGTGGTAAGGAAATAGTATTTCATTACAGAAATGCTGGTTTGTGAGAAACCGGAACAAGTTGTGCTCAGTCTCTAGTGGCTTATCCTTTAGTATAGCTCCATGAACTCGATGTGGGTCAATGAACCCAAATCCATTAATAGCTTTTCTTTAACAATCGAGAATCTTCATTTTGCATCATTATATATAGCGTACAAAAGAATATAGTGAGTATACTTACCGGCATTGAATTGAACAAGCTGAGATAGAGACTTAATTACATAAATAAAGTAATCGCTTACAGACAATAGGAACTGAGGATAGTTTTGTCGAGTTCCTTTAGATTGAATAACTGAAATAATTCTGTAAATTCAACAGGGACCTCGTCTTCAGCGAAGTAATGCGATTTTCGTACTTTCAGTATGAGCCAATATTGCTGTTCTTTTGATGCTTTCATGTACCATTCATGGAATTGTCACATTTTTGTTGGCATATCCCAAAGCCTCTCAGAACTGACCAGAGGCTCCCCGTGAACAAATTTGGGTGCTACCTCAGCCTTGGGCATATCACTGTGAATAATGTCATGAATAGACATATTACATTGCTCGGCCAATATCTTAGCCGTTTCCGGATCCATAGTTTCAACCTCATATAGTTGAGGTTCGGGTATGTTCACCTGGAGTGGAGGGAGCGATTGATTTGCTTGTTTCCCCAGCTGGGGAACATCTCTTTTGATTCTTCGACTACCACTCGATTGTTTTGCTTGTTTCCCCAGCTGGGGAGCGTCCGTTCTAATGCTTCCGCTACCACTCGATTGTTTTGCTTGTTCCCCCTGCTGGGGAATCTCTTTTGTGATGCTTCCTCTACCGCTTGATCTCTTCTGTTTCAGTGTCTTATGAAAACATCGTGTATAGTCATCTGGCGCATTTAACTGAGCTTGGGATGGCTGCGTCAGTAATTTCCTAAAGTGCTCCTTGGTTTCCGGTTTTATTTGGATCTCTGGTTCAGGTTGTTTCTTTTTAAAATGAGCATCCACTTCGGCCCGTACGACCACGTCGGTCTCCTCATCGGTCAGGTCGTAAGCCCTCTTGGGAGGAACCGGCGGTACTCTTGGGAAGGGCGCCAATTGTCGCTTTGGGCGTCGGTTATCACTCGACGGAGCGGTGATATTCTTCCACTTTTGTCCCTTAGTGGGTGGAGGCGGCTACATAGATTGAGACTCGTGTTGGGGTCATGGATTGGACTAGGAGGTGGTGGACTTTTACTTGGAGGAGATGGTGCACTTGGAGGTGGACTTTTACTGGGAGGAGACGGTTGCCTTGGAGGTGATGGATTGTTTTTCGGTGGAGAAGGTGGCCTTGGTGTCGAGCCTGGAAACTTGATGTATTCTTTTTTCAAAAGAATGAAGCCACTCGTGACTTCTCCCAGTGTCGTCTCCCCTTCACGTCCAGGGATGTCAAGCTGTAGTGACTGACACATAGGTTGAATTTCATCCACACCGACACGAGCATAGCCTGCTGGAATCAGATTGCAATGGTAGGTCACACCTGGTGTAGAAGGTAAAGCAAAGCCGACTGCCACCTTCATGGATATATTCTTCAGTTCAACATGCAGCTCACAACTAGTCTTCTCCTTAGTTGAATCCACGGGGTACACATCCATCGTTGCATCATTACCGTGGCCCTTCGTGGAAGCCACGTTGCTTTTCCGTTGCGATGGGCCGACCGTACTGTCTGGTGCAGGATCTTGCTGTCGGAGTCCTTTAAGTTCATTAAGCTCCTGGCGATGCTCCTGCAGCATGGCTTAAAACCTTGTGAACCGCTCTGTATCCTCCTCTTTTTGCCGCTTTGTTTTTCTCGATCGGCTTCTGTACGTGTCAAGGTGCTCGGGAAACCCAATAAACCATGGATAAGAAGGTCAGAACCCTCTTGTTCGTCCAGCCTTTTTAGGATTCCCCAGAGCCTTTATCAGCTCATCGTTCTCTCTATCAGGAACAAACGTTCCCTCTTCAACCTCTTTTATCACTTTAATAAGTTCATTCTTGGGTGAAGAAACTTCTTCGGATGCAACAATCTTGCATGTTTCTGGGTCTAACGATGCCCCATGCCCGAGTACCCAATTTCTTGACCTCCTGGGCCGACGAGACGTAGCTGGAGTGATCCCTTTAGCCTCCAGGTCAGCCTCAGCTTTATCCCACTTAGGCATGGCACTCCTATAGCCACCTGTGCCCATATGATGGTGATATTTCTTTTTGGCTGCATTTAACTTATTCTTTTCTGACATTGCCTTAGCTGGTGTCGAGGTCTTGTATTCCACAAATGCGTCCTAGTTATCCTGCTGCAACTCTAGTGGGCCAGTGAATGGAGGAGTTTTTTTCTTCAAGACATACTTGTGGTACAATATTTTCTTCCATTCCTTGAATAGTTCGCCCATCTTCTTAAGAGCAAAGTGCTTGACTTTCCTCGTCATTTGCTGTGTGAGATCATCAGTCTCCAAGACTGGTAGGGTGAAATGTGTTATGAGAGAATTCCACATCGCATCTCTCGCTCTATCATCTACAAAACTAGCCCCAACTGGATCCTTTTTCTTTCCTGGCTTATTCCAATTTGGCGTGGTGATCGGGATGGTGTCTCTAGCAATCAGTCCGCATTGAGTTATAAATGCATTCACGGATTCTTTGGGCTCCAACAGTTGACCCAGTGGAGAGACTAAGTCAATACTAAAACGGACATCAACGAGCAACTTGTGTGTCGGGCCTCTTGTCCTTGTAGAAGATTGGCCGGAAGCGGAGGTCTAAGAGAAGAAACATTCGTCAGTGCATATATACGAATCAATTAGTGCATCTATACTAGTGATCGATCGATAGAGGCTTTATATACCTCGGCGGAGTTTGTTATTATTATGGTGTCTTCACCATGGTCTTCACCATGGTCAGCACCATCGTCTCCACTATCGTCTCCACCATCTTCTCCTTCAGACAAATAAAGATACTCGGAGCCATCGTAATAAGAACCCCCAGTACCCTCATCTATCATGTTGAGAAGCTCCTCTTCATTCTGTCTACCGTCCATAGCTTAACTAATACAGAAAAAGAATATTGCATTAAGTAAAAGAATATTACAATTGCGACAACTTGGATATAGAAAAAAGAATACGTACTAATAATGAAACAATTTTGCATTAAGATAAAGTACAACAATATAAGATAAAGTGCATTATTAATACATCTCACTCATATCTCGCTCATAATATAAAGTACATTATTAATACATCTCGCTCATATCAAACTAGCGAACTCGGCTCCCGCATTCTGTGCTACGAGAGCTCTACAACTAGAGAAGAGGAACCATCACCAGGGAATAGCTCGGGTGAGATCCGTGAACCTGCCAGATATTGGAGAGCATAGTCTCCAAAAGATACATGTATCGTCGCACGTGCTCATCCTCCTCCCTGATACAACGACGTACCACCTCGTCAGGGGCCGGCTCCCTCTGCACCGCTCCTGAACCTCGTAGACGCCACCAAAGAAGCTCCAGGTCGACGATGATACCCGAATTCCTCACCAAGGTACGAGTCCCGATAGGTAGCACCTCCCAGTGCCAACCCGGTGGAGCCTAGACTCGGACATCCCCGGAACCGACGGAGTCCAGTAGGCTCGAACGAGGAGGATACGACATAACTAAATAATAACAATAAACAATCATAAAATATAAACAGTAACTAAATCACTAAGTAATTCCCTAATAACACTAACCTTAAACCTAACACTAACTAAACTAAACCTAATTAACTAAGTATCCTAACTAGTCCTAACTAACCCTAGATAAATACTAACCTATACAATTAACCTAATACTAATACTAAATAATAGTAATACTAATACTAAATACTAACCTAATACTAATACTAACTAAATACTAACCTAAAACTAATACTAACTAATATTAATACGAAATACTAATACTAACTACTAATAATAATACTAAATACTAACTAGTACTAAATACTAAATATAATATTAATACTACTAATATTACTACTACTAACTACTAATAATACTACTAAATAACTAATACTAAATACTAATACTACTAATATTAATACTAAATACTAATACTAATAATAATACTAAATACTAACTAATACTAAATACTAATACTAACCTAATACTAACCAAATACTAATTAACACTAATAATAATACTAAATACTAACCTAAATATTAATACTAATAATAATACTAAATACTAACTAATACTAACCTAATACTAACCAAGTAACTAATACTAACCTATAATACTAATACTAACTAATACTAACTAAATATTAAATAGTAACTAATACTAAATCCTCTACTAACCAAATACTAATTAATACTAACCTAATACTAACCTAATACTAACCTAATACTAACCAAATACTAATTAATATCAAATTTGGGCACGGCGCCGGCGATCGTACCTGAGGCGGCGCGGGGCAGAGACGGTGCAGGTGCGGGGCGGAGAAGGTGCGGCAGGGCGGCGGCGCATCGCGGCGGCGCGGCGGCTCGACGCGGGGCGAGGCGTCGCGGAGGGCGGCGCATAGCTCCTCTTCTCACGGGTGCGGGCGGCGGCGTGGGCGCGGCGATTGCGCTAGTGTGATTTGGCTCTCCAGGTCGTGGCACGACCCGGGGTGGGGGTAGGGTATTTATACCACCCCCTTTAGCCCCGGGTTGTAATACAAACCGGGGCTAAAGAGACACAAGTATAGGGGGTGTATCGTAGTATTTTCGAGGGAAGTGAAACCCAATTTATTGATTCGACACAAGGTGAGCCAAAGAATATTTATAAGACTTAACAACTGAGTTGTCAATTCAGCTACACCTGGAAACATTCTTGCTCACAGCAGTTTATTAGTAGGAAAAGTTTTGTAGTAGGAATAATAAAGTAACAGCAGTAGTAAAGTAAAGACAACAGTAACAATAACAGTAAACAGTAGGATTCGAGTGCGGTAGGCATATGGATGGATGGATGAGCATTGTATGGACAAGACAACTAACATAGCAATCAGAACATAGGGCAATTACAGATAAATAAGATAAAGCATCCAAGTACTAGATAATCCTAGGCATGTGTTCCATATATAGTCATACGTGCTCGCAATGAGAACTTGCACAACATCTTTTGTACTGCCAGCCCGTTTGCAGCGGAGCCTCGAGGGAACTACTGGCAATTAAGGTGCTCCTTTTAATAGAGCACCGGAGCAGAACATTAACACTCCGTGAACACATGTGATCCTCACATAAAAGCCATTCCCTCCGGTTATCCCGATTTATGTCACTTCGGGGCCCTTGGTTCCGGACAACAACGTGTGTATACAACTTGCAGGTAAGACCAAAAACAATACTATCATAATAAATCAATAACATATTCAGATCTGAAATCATGGAAGTCGGGCCCTAGTGATAAGCATTAAGCATAACAAGTCGCAACAAAGTCATAAAGCACTAATAGAAGATACTAGGCACCATGCCCTAACAATCTGATGCCATTACACGAACGATCTCATCCAATCCCTACCATCCCCATAGCCTACAGCGGGGGATTACTCACTCATAGATGGGGGAAACATGGATGGTCGATGGAGAAGCGATGATGATGATGATGATGACGATGATCTCCTCCAATTCCCTATCCCGGCAGGATGCCAGAACGGAGTTTCTGGTGCTGTTTCGTGGAATCTGGTGGTGGCAGAGGAGCGGAACTTCTTCTAGAAAAACGTCGAACCCTCCTGAGTTTTTAGGTTAGAAGGCATCTTATAGGCGAAGAGGGAGACTGAGGGGGAGTCTGGGGCGGCCAGACCACCCCCTGGCGCGGCCTAGGCTAGCCCGCGCGGCCAGGTGGTGTGGCCTGGGCCCAACCCCCCTCCATCTCGTATTCTGGCTCCGGAAGTCTTCTAGTGAAATAGGATTTTGGCATATTTTCCGGGATTTTTCCTGATAGTTGATTTTCTGCATACAAACTAGACACCAAGGCAATTCTGCTAAAAACAGCGTCAGTCCATGTTAGTTGCATCCAAATCACACAAGTTTAGAGCAGAAACAATAGCAAAAGTGTTCGGGAAAGTAGATACATTTTGGACGTATCGCCGCTCTTCCCGCGCGCGCACCCTTTAGCCCCGGGTTGTATGGCAAACCGGGGCTAAAGGTTATTTTTGGCGCCAAAACCAAAAAATGGTTTATAGTTTTCAGAAAATTATGTATTATATATCAAAAATTTCAGAAAAAAAGATCCGGGGCTATAAACCATTTTTTATATATAGACCAAAGGATCCAGCCGCGTGCTACGAGGAAGGGCTGAGGATCCATCCGCGTGCTACGAGCGACGATGATGACGATGACGATTCCGAAGACGACCCTGAAGCTGTGTACTACAGGGCTAGATATGATTATGACTAATTTTTACGTTTTAATATTGATAAATGTCTGGCCATAGCAAGTTGCAATACTACCTATTGAGATCGAGATAGTTCATATCCATATACATATAAGAAGATCATTAAAAATAAAGGTTTAATAATATTGTACATCACCAACATCCGCACATCTCTATTGTTAGGGTTTTCTTCTAATCCGTAACCATGGAGCATCTTCCTTACTTAACAGTATGCTTGGATCATCCTTCACAGTGAAGGGCGGAATTTCATAAAACTTATCATAATCTTCTGACATGTCTGACTTATCCTCCACCCCCACGATGTTTCTTTTTCCTGAAAGAACTATGTGGCGCTTTGACACATCGGATAATGTATTCTTTTGCTTATCTTTCCTTTTTCTCGGTTTGGTAGACATGTCCTTCACATAAAAAACCTGAGCCACATCATTGGCTAGGACAAATGGTTTATTTCTATACGCAAGGTTGTTGAGATCCACTGTTGTCATTCTATATTTCTTGTCTACCTCAACCCCGCCTCCAGTCAGCTTGACCCATTTGCACCGAAACAAAGGAACTTTAAAAAGGTCCATAGTCAAGTTCCCATATCTCCTCTATGTAACCATAATATGTATCCTTTTGCCCATTCTCGTCTGTTGCATCAAATCGGACACCACTGTTTTGATTGGTGCTCTTTTTATCTTAGGCGATCGTGTAAAATGTATTCCCATTTATCTCGTACCATTGGAAAGTCAATATAGTCGAAGATGGTGACCTGGCCAATAAGTACAACTGCTCTCCAACATTTATGGCATTCATGAGATATGTCTGCAACCAACCGCCGAAAGTCCTCATGTGTTCATCTCTAATCCAGGAGGCAGGCTTCCCCGGGTTGTTGGAGTGTACAATATTCTCGTGTTCCTAGATATACGGAGCCACCAAGGTGGAACTTTGCAGAACTGTGTAGTGTGCTTTAGTGAGAGAATGTCCGTCCATACATATCTTTGCTTTCTTTCCTAGCGTGCCTTTTCCACTAAGTCTACCCTCATGCCGTGATTCAGGAACACCGATGGGCTTATGGTTAGGAATAAAGTCAACAAAAAACTCAATGACCTGCTCTGTTCCATATCCCTTTGAGATGCTTCCTTCTGGCCTAGCACGGTTATGAACATATTTATTTAACACTCCCATGAACCTCTCATAGGGGAACATATTGTGTAGAAATACAGGACCGAGAATGTTAATCTCTTCGATTAGGTGAACTAGGAGGTGCGTCATAATATTGAAGAAGGATGGTGGGAACACCAACTCGAAGCTGACAAGACATTGGACCACATCTTTCTGTAACTTTGGTAGACTATCTAGACTAATTACCTTCTGAGAAACGCACATAGCTTCACAATGGGTACTCAAACATTTTCTAGCAGGAGTCCCCTCAATGCAATCGAAAGCAGCTGGGTCATAAGCACGTGGCAGTCATGAGACTTTAGGTTTTGAAATTTTTTCTCTGTCATATTTATTATTCCCTTTATGTTCGACGAGAAACCAGACGGGACCTTGATATTGTAAAGGACTTCAAATAAGATTTCCTTCTCTTCTTTGGTAAGAGCGTAGCTAGCAGTACCTTCAAACAGCTCTGGATGCATGCCGTCTCGGTCTTTTATACATTGTTGGTCCTGCCGTGCTTCAGGTGTATCTTTGCTCTTCCCATACACGCCCAAGAAGCCTAGCAGCATCACGCAAAGATTCTTCGTCAGGTGCATCACGTCAATTGCAGAGCGGACCTCTAGGACTTTCCAATAGGGTAGCTCCCAAAATATAAATTTATTTTTCCACATAGGTGCATGTCCGACATCATCCTTCGAAACAGATTGTCTACCAGGACCCTTTCCAAAGATTACTTTTAAATCTTTCACCATATCAAATACATCATCACCAGTACGGCGGATAGGCTTACACCGGCTGGCCGTCTCACCATTGAAATGCTTACCTTTCTTTCTTAGGGTGTGCGTGGGCGGAAGAAAACGACGATTCCCCGGGTACACATTCTTCTTACATTTATCCAAATATATACTTTTAGTCTCGTTTAAACAGTGTGTGCATGCATTGTATCCCTTGTTTGTCTGTCCTGAAATGTTACTAAGAGCAGGCCAATCATTGATTGTTATGAACAACAACGCTCGTAGGTCAAATTACTCCTGCTTGTTCTCATTCCACACATGTACACCTTGTCTGTGCCACAATTGTAAGAGTTCTTTAACTAATGGCCTTAGGTACACATCAATATTGTTGCCGGGTTGCTTCGGGCATTGGATGAGCACTGACATCATAATGAACTTCCGCTTCATGCACAACCAAGGAGGAAGGTTATAGATACACAGAGTCACATGCCAGGTGCTATGACTGCAACTTTGCTCCCCAAAAGGATTTATGCCATCTGTACTTAGACCAAACCATAAGTTCCTCGCATCACCTGCAAAGTCCGGAAACTCTCCCTCGATTTTTCTCCACTGCGACCCATCATCGGGGTGTCTCAACATCTCGTCTTTCTTACGGTATTCCATGTGTCATCGCAACAACTTGGCATGCTCTTTGTTCCTGAACAAATGTTTCAACCATGGTATTATAGGATCATACCACATCACCTTGGCAGGAACCCTTTTCATGCGGCGCTCACCCTCAACATTACCAGGGTCATCTCGTCTTATCTTATACCGCAATGCAGTGCATACTGGGCATGCATCCAAATTCTCGTACTCCTCGCCGCGGTAGAGGATGCAGTCATTAATGCATGCATGTATCTTCTACACCTCTAATTCTAGAGGGCAGACAACCTTCTTTGCTTCGTAGGTACTGGCGGGCAGTTCGTTATCCTTTGGAAGTAACTTCTTCATTATTTTCACCAACTTTTCAAATTCTTTGTCAGTCACAGCATTCTCTGCCTTCCATTGCAGCAATTCCAGTGTGCTACCCAGTTTTTTATACTCATATTCACAATTTGGGTACAACAATTTGTTGTGATCCTCTAATATCTTCTTGAACTTTAACCTCTCCCTTTCAGTTACACATTCTTCCTGGGCATCAGCAATGACCCGACTAAGATCATCATCAGGCAGATCCGATGCCCGTTCTTCATCTTTTTCTTCATCAATGTCTTCCATTGTAGTACCATCGTATTCATGGGACATAGTAGGGTAGTCGTTATCATTCTCTTCTTCTTCGTTGTCTTCCATCATAACCCCTCTTTCTCTGTGCTTGGTCCAACAATTATAGCCGTTCATGAAACCGGACCGAAACAGGTGGCTATAAAGGACTCTTGAGGAAGAGTATTCCTTATGATTCCGACAGACACCACATGGACAAGACATAAAACCATTCCGCTTGTTTGCCTCGGCCACAAGGAGAAAAGAATGCACGCCTTTAATGAACTCGCTAGAGAGTCGGTCAGCGTACGTCCATTGCCGGCTCATTTGCATTATATAATTAATTAAGTACATCAAACATAATCATAATTAATTAGTACTAATCTAAAAAACAAAATCAAAGCTAGCAACCGGGACTAAAGATATGATGAACCTTTAGTCCCGGTTGGAGGCATCAACCGGGACTAAATATGAATGTGGAGACAACATGTCAACACTATGTCCTCAGTGGGTAGCACTAAGCCAGTAAATTGAATGACGACACTATTTTGGGTGGGTGGCAGCATAATCATAATTAATTAGTATTAATCTAAAAAACAAAATTAAAGCCAGCAACCGGGACTAAAGATATGATGAACCTTTAGTCCCGGTTGGAGGCACCAATCGGGACTAAATGTGGATGTGGAGAAAACATGTCGACACTATATCCTCAGTGGGCAGCACTAAGCCAGTAAATTAAATGACATCACTATTTTGGGTGGGTGGCAGCACTATGCCAGGGGTGAGTGTGTTGACATTATGTCATCAGTGCCTGACACTATGTTGTGCTGCTTAATCTATAAATATGTATGCATTCTTGTGAAAAACTGCAAGATGGTGTGCGAGACCAGGGACACCACTACGGTGGAGCTTCTCGAAGATGTCTTAGGACATTGTCCTCAGACATCTTTGAGGAGCTCGCCGTAGAGGCGCTCTCTAATATGTAAAATTAGTTAGCTCCACCAGCATACTGATCTAGCTAGAGAAGATATAACCTGAAAGATGGTGTGCGAGAGCAGGGACACCACACGGTAGAGCTTCTCGAAGATGTCTTAGGATCCCATCCTCAGACATCTTCGAGGAGCTCGCCATAGAGGCACTCCCTAATATGTGAATTATTTTAGTTACCCGGCGTATTAATCTATAGCTAGAGAAATTATTAACTCCAAGATGGTGCGAGAGGGATAGCACTACGACGGAGCTTCTCTCAAAGATGTCTTAGGATCCTATCCTTAGACATCTTCGAGGAGCTCGCCATAGAGGAGCTTCTCGAAGATGTACTATGATGTCTTCTTATCAAGTTTTTATGAATTAACCCTATCTTTGTTATAATTTTTTCAGTTTGTTGAACGCAGGTAGACGAAGAAGGATATTTTGCCCAGCTAGTTAGAATGATGAACTCACACATGTGTATGCTTCTAAATTCAAATTTCGAGACTATGTACCAAAACAAGATATATATAGATAGAATCCATATATTATGATATCTACCTTAGAGTTCCTTACATTAATACAAGATATATAGAATCTAAACATCGATCTCATGTTATCATTGCAAAAATTACTATCAAACTAAATCCACAAATCCATCTACAAGATAGAGCATGAAAATGAGCTAATATAGCAAAGAGAGTTCAAAGGATGAAGTTGCTCACCTTTTAGAAACTTTAGATATATGGGGCACCACAAAATATAGACAAATCTTGAGAAAAAATTGGGCATGAACTCGAGCTTGAGAAAGAAAGAGAGAGAGGAGCCACCAGCTTGAATGGTGGCTCGGGCAGGCGAAGAAGATATAGCCAGACCTTTAGTCCCGGTTCGTGTCTAGAACCGGAGCTAAAGGTCCACCTTTAGCCCCGGGTCGTATAACAAACCGGTACTAAAGGTTCTGACGCCCGACCCAGCCTGCCTGAAATCCTTTAGTCCCGGTTTGTTACACGACCCGGGACTAAAGGTCCCGTTCGAATCGGGGCTAGTGCCTGCCACCCCCGGGGCCAGATCTAGCCGTTGGACCGGGGCATTAGTCCCGGTTTGTAGCAAAACCGGGGCTAATACCCCTGGACCGAAGGTCCGTTTTCTACTAGTGCCTCCCGAAAATAAATGACTCTACAAACTGAGCCATTTGTGTTATTATTGTTAAAGTATGATCCAAATTCATCAAGGAGACTAACTTCTGACGAGCGGAGCGAAGCCCGTCACCGGAAGCTTGGGACAGATCGTTGAAGACCTAGATTTCCACCATTATATATACTTCTTATAAGCCGCAAGCTGGGATGGGTTGTATCTGTGAAAATCTTCGGCGTTGTGTAAACACTTTCCGATATAGTGAAGTTTCACTAGTTGGCGTCTGTGGTTTTTTCTCTCCTTTGTTGGAGAGGTTTTTCCACGTAAAATATGTTTTCCTTGCTACGATTTCTATTTCATTATTTATTATTTGCTTGTCGCGTATCTAACAATTATCACTATGATATCATGCACTATAAAAATAGAAAGATGAAGTAGTATCATATGCACGACATCTTATGTCATTACCCACTATAAGTAGTAGTAGTCGGACAAAAACATTGGACAGAAAACAATCGTAGGCACAGAAGGTCCATTATTTGATCATACGTCCGGACCGGAAGCATCCCGGAGACACTACACGCACTTGACGCGTCAAAGATGCTTACATGGAAAAAAATTGTGAGAAAAAATTGGATATATTTCATGAGTTCACAAGAAGTACAAGGAACACCAAACATAATAAACATTGCATTGAGGTATTTGAATCACCCGATGACCACTACTGCTGCCAGAGCGAGCCGCCGGCGCGTCACTGTCGCCGCTTCCTTACCAGAGCTGGCTTATCGTTGTTGATGACGGTCGGGAAGTCTTCGTGCACATGCCCCGAAGGACCAGCGCCCCAGAGCCAAGGTCATCACCATTGAACCCTTGAATTGATCTGTATCTTCAAACACCAAACTTAGAACACACGTAGACTAGACAAGATCGACCACTTCATGGAAACAGCGACTAAACGAATCCCCGCCCTCGTCGGCACCACCGACGAGATCGTCGACGGCGAGGTGGAAGAGGAGACGGGTATACCTTATTCTTGTCCCACACAACACCGCCATAGCCACCATAGCGTCGATGTCGGTTGACCAAACTCTAACTTTAGGGACCCTTCAACTGCGCCGAGCGTAGGTCTAAGGTCCCCACTCCCTCCGACCGTCGGAGCGACAACCGGAGAAGGCAGGGACCCGTTAATTTCCGATCGTAGATGGCAGAGACGAGGCACAGACGACAAGCGGCAGGCTAGGAAGGAACCCTAACCACCGCCTCCTTTACTTTGCGGGAGAGAGACGACCCGTCAGGTCCTCCTTTACTACCGGCTACATGGAATTTTTTAACCCGGCCACATGATGCAATGCAAGGATGTACGATACTAAAGCGACCTAAACTACAGGAATGGCGGTCTACACCGACAACAGGGTGCTATGCTGACGGCCAAACGTCGGGGCCGTCGGCGTAGACCGCGACCACGGCCAGCCCCTTTAAGCAGCCGTTGGCGAAGAATTACCATCGGCGTAACATAACTACGCCGATGGCTGCTCTCGGCGTAGCCTACATCGACGGCTGCCCTTGGTATAGCTATTTTTCCTTTTACCTCATTAATCTTTGAAAAATCATAACTAAATCATTCTAATTCCAAAAAATACAAATAATATATCAAAATTTGCAGAAAAATAAGATATATCTATTATGTGATAAAAATAATATATCAAAATTTGAAATGGGCATAAAAAATTTAAAAAACAATCCAAACAATGTGAAACCTTCGCGTGGTGTCATATTATGTGATACAGTTGCAAGAAAAATATAAAACTTGATATGTTGATTTTGTATCAAAAAAACCTTCACAAAATGATCTATCTCATTCGAGATTTCCTGGCTTTCTAGTCAAATGACCAATGTTATGGCTAGAATCAAGGCATAGTTTGTGATAATGTGTCCATATTGTGAATGAATGTGCATCATGGGATGGCGAACAGTGTTGCAGGAGGAAGTTTTCCTTTTCGTCGTACCAAAAACCATTTTCTATTTTCTGAGTGCAAAAAACGGGGGAGGTTTGCTAAGCAACCACCAAATAGCTAATTCAAAATGGTACCACCCCATTTTTCAAAAATACTAGACCACCTTAAATTGAGAATGTACTAACAGGGGGATCTCAAACCTTTATGTCTATCCCTAGTGAAAAAGAAAAATTTCTACCGCATCGGTAGGAAGTGGGTCAGATATGAACCACAAGTACATGATCTGATGCTCATAATTTTTTTCAAAAATCATTTTAATGTTCACAATATACTATTTCATCAGAGATCCACTTCAAGTTTAGCGATGCTCAGCCCCAAGCTAAGAATCTTCATGCCCGCCATTCGATAAAGTTTGACGATAGTTTGAAATGGGCATAAAAAATTCAAAAAACAATCCAACCAATGTGAAACCTTCGCGTGGTGTCATATTATATGATACAATTGCAAGGAAAATATAAAACTTGATATGTTGATTTTGTATCAAAAAACCTTCACAAAATGACCTATCCCATTCGAGGTTTCCTGGCTTTCTAGTCAAATGACCAATGTTATGGCTAGAATCAAGGCATAGTTTGTGATAATGTGTCCATATTGTGAATGAATGTGCATCATGGGATGACGAACAATGTTGCAGGAGGAAGTTTTTCTTTTCGTCGCACCAAAAAACCATTTTCCATTTTCTGAGTGCAAAAATGGGGGAGGTTTGTTAAGCAACCACCAAATAGCTAATTCAAAATGCTACCACCCTATTTTTCAAAAATACTAGACCACCTTAAATTGAGGATGTACTAACAGGGGTATCTCAAACCTTTTTGTCTATCCCTAGTGAAAAAGACAAATTTCTACCGAATCGGTAGGAAGTGGGTCAGATATGAACTACAGGTACATGATCTGATGTTCATAATTTTTTACAAAAATCATTTTAAGGTTCATAATATGCTATTTCATTAGATATCCACTTCAAGTTTAGCGAGACTCAGCCTCGAGCTAAGAATCTTCATGCCCACCATTCGATAAAGTTTGACGATAGTTTGAAATGGGCATAAAAAAAACAAAAAACGATCCAAACAATGTGAAACCTTCGTGTGGTGTCATATTATGTGAATAGTTGCAAGAAAAATATAAAACTTGGTGTATTGAGTATGTCTCAAAAAACCTTCACAAAATGACCTATCTTATTCGAGGTTTCCTGGCTTTCGGGTCAAATAACAATTGTTATGGATAGAATCAAGGCCTATTTTGTGATAATGTGCCCATATTGTGCGCATCATGGGATGGCGAACAATGTTGCAGGAGAAAGTTTTCCTTTTCATCACACAAAAAAGTCATTTTTCATTTTCCAAGCGCAAAAAACGAGGGGTTTTATGAAGCAACCACCAAACGGCTAATTCAAAATGCTACCACCCCATTTGAAAAATACTATACCACCTTACATGGACAATGTCCCAACATGAAGATCCCAAACCTTTTTGTCCATCCCTGGTAAAAAAGACAAATTTCTGTTGAATCGGTACGATGTGGGTCAGATATGAACTACAGGTACATGATCTGATGTTCATGATTTTTTACAAAAATCATTTTTACAATATGCTAATTCATCAGATATCTACTTCAATTTTAGCGAGTCCCAACCCCGAGCTAAGAATCTTTATGTCGCCGTTCGACAAAGTTTGACGATAGTTTGAAATCGGTATAAAAAATTCAAAAATGATCCAAATAATGTAAAACTTTCGTGTGGTGTCATATTATGTGATATAGTTACAAGAAAAAAATATAAAACTTGGTATATTGATTATGTCTAAAAAAACCTTCACAAAATAACCTATCTCATTCGAGATTCCCTGACTTTCAGGTCAAATGACTAATGTTATGGCTAGAATCAAGGCATAGTTGGTGATAATGTTCCCATATTGTTCATGCATGTGCATCATGGGATGACAAACAATGTTACAGGAGGAAGTTTTCCTTTTCATCGCACCAAAAACACTTTTTTCATTTTCCAAGCGAAAAAAGCGAGGGGTTTTGTGAAGCAACCACCAAATGACTAATTCAAAATGCTATCACCCCCATTTTTACAAAATACTATACCACTTTACATGGACAATGTCCCAACATGGAGATCTCAAACCTTTTCATCCATCCCTGGTGAAAAAGATAAATTCCTGCTGAATCGGTAGGAAGTGGATCAGATATGAATTACAGGTACATGATCTGATGCTCATGATTTTTTACAAAAATCATTTTTAGGTTCACAATATTCTATTTCATCAGATATCCCAATCCCGAGCTAAGAATTTTTATGTCTGTCGTTTTAAACGGGCAAATGAAATTATGGCTAGAATCACGGCTTAGTTTGTGATAAGTTGATATGGATATCATATTTAGATTCCTATCATTTTTCTGATCAATTTAGACATATTATTTGTCGAATTTCGATTTACGGATTTAAAGATATTAATTATTCCATATTAAATAGAAAAATACAAAATAAATAAAATCATTATATTTTTATTTGAATTCAATAATATTTTTACTTATTCATCATTGTTTATTTAAATAATTGTTTGTTATTTCAAAAAATACAAACATGTGACATGATGATATAAGAGTTAATAGGATTGATATCATAGTATTGACAATAAGATATAAATTGTTTTGCGGGAATAGATTCTGAAGGAACAAAGAAGTTAAGCGTGTTGGGTGGAGTAGTGAGGATGGGTGACCGACCAGGAAGTTTGACCAAGACAGCAATTTGATCAAAGATTAAATGTAATTAGTGTTAAAAAAATGTTCCAAGTGAGTGATTAACGAGTCAAACAATTCAAACATTCAAAAAATTAGATAATTTTTTTTTTGAATTTTTTAAAATTAATTTTGCAACCGGCCATTAGACTATGCCGACGGCCGCTATGCCGAGAGCAGCCGTCGGCGTAGCCTATGCCAATGGCTTTTTAATATGCCGACGGTCTCTATACACTCCGCCGAGGAATATCTTTGCCGAGGAGCTACGCCGAGTACAACCCTCGGTGCAGCCTACGCCGACGGGGATCGGGGCTACGCCAACGGCTTTTAGCCCAAAGCCGTGGGCGTAGCTATCCTGTAACTCATAGTCATAGCAGCACGAAGCAGCCCAAACGTCTGACGTCTGTGGCGCTGTCGATTACCTGTTGCTTTCAGTAAACTTTCGTGTAGTACATGGGGACGTACATGGTCGGCGTCGACGACTTGACCATGCAGAAGTTAAAACGCATTTGCAAGTTATTCATTTCTAATAGGACTACTATTAGTGATCATGAGAGGAAAGCAAGAAGGTCATGTCAAGAAAAAAGAAGGCCAGAAGGATACACTCACATCCTGTCTAATAATGAGCTGTGCACACTCAGTTTGCTCGCCCAGTAGCAATCCTTTGCAATTTTATATGCTGCCGTGTACTCAATAATTTCATGATACAATCAATATTTCAAGAAACCAACAACGTTATCATCCATAGTTGTTTACAGTAACCCTAGCAAGAGCATATACACACATTGAATTGAAGCAAACAAAAGAACGCACAAAAGAACGTACGAGTACGATATTTACAAGCATGCGTGCATGAGACTACATACACCTATCCGGCTACAACTCACTTTGCCGCAGCGGCAGCAGCCGCGGCAGCCTCGTCCGCCGCTTCCTCCGCCGCTATCCGCCGATGCACCTTCTTGATGTACTCCGCCGCGGCCGCATCGATGCCGATGAGCTCCACCCTCTCGACCGTGGTCGTCGTCTTCGTCTTCTTCTTCCCCGCATCGATCTTCTCCACCCTCTCGACACGGATCTCTCTCACACCCGACATGTATGTATGGCAGTGTATGCTGATCTATAGCCTTTGCTTTGCTATGGACTGAATGGATGAACGATAGATCTTCGAGGCACGCGCGGTGCCATGTTATTTATAGAGAGTCCACGCACCGCGTCGATCGGGGTGTCCAAGGAAGATGGAAGAAAAAGTCTTCTACTACGTAGGTACCTAGTACATGCGCCGAAGGAGTACCCCCTGCGTCGATGTTCTTCTCGATGTCGTTCTCAGGACAT
Source organism: Avena eriantha (assembly GCA_910589775.1). NCBI lineage: Eukaryota > Viridiplantae > Streptophyta > Magnoliopsida > Poales > Poaceae > Avena > Avena eriantha. The sequence goes on along the minus strand of OU342740.1, from coordinate 397,729,617 downwards.
TCACTGGTAATTACACACAGATGGCTGATATATACCAGAGATTAGGGACACGCGTTCGTGCTCCGCCGGCCTTAGCAGCTAAGCTAAGATGATACTGCTAGCACGGCACTGCTTCTACTCAGACGTTACAATCACAGTGTTCACAATAAACCGGTCGGTCGGTCAGACGGCGTGTGCTAGTACTGCTCCAAATTAAAGTCAAGGCTGCACTTGCTAGGCATCTCCGATCGAGGGCCTGGACGGCGCCGTACCAGGATTACAGGTTGCCGGCTAGCTCCACACAACGTATATACGCGTCGAGTCTTCCTCAGGAAACCAGTAGTTGCCAACCTCGATCTGCTGCACTAAATTTGTGGCTCTGGTGCTCTACATCGTCTGCATGTCCCAGATTTAAGCGACCGACTTCGACATACATCTTCATGTCAAGGTCTTGCGTCCGAGATCATATATCTGCCGTGTTTTGGCGATATGCCGGGAGGAGGAGTAGTCAAAGATGTTGCGTGTCCGAGATCTTGATATGTCTAGCTCTTCTCTCCCTCGACGCCGCGGTGCTCTGGAGGGCGGAGACGGAGGCGAGGCGTTGAGGTGGTGGGAGGCCACGGTCGTCGATGTGGTTCAGGATATATTCACTGGTAATTTACGCAGACACACTCACACACGCAGACACACTCACACACGTCGATGTCATGACTAGAGAGGACTTGTGAAAGGCCCATCTTTCGTGTCTACGCTCGTGCGAGATCTGATGTCCACTTGTATGATGCATCTCGGGGCTGCTGCCAGGACTGCGCACGTACCTCGTGCATGTGTCGGTCGCCATTGTTTTGCGAGCGAGGACTTTCTCTAGGGTCAAAAAGTATGATCTTTGATCGGTCGACGACGGCGCTTGTGCACTATTTTTTTCTTGAAGTCGTTGCTATTGGAGTGGTCGGAATACTAGTGTTATTCTGATGGTCTTAGTGTCGTTGCTTTGAGGAATAGTTCTCTGCAACGGAATTTTTCTTTTTAAAATTCTTTTTTTTCTGAGCTGTATGCATCCGTAAAGCCGCTAGGGCATGCGTTGTTGCAAAAGCTGAGTGTAATTGGTATCTCCGTGATATTAATATATACTTTTTTCCAAAAAAAAAGTGCTTCCTGGCTTTTGAGGGAAACATGATTTATTCTATCTACTACACAAAGATAAGTACAGTAGCACGGTGTAGAAGCAGTTACTCGAAAAGTAACATGCATATGACACTTAATGAAAATATGAGACTGTTAGTGAAATTGCAGATGCACGTCAACACTAGGAGGTCAGCAGGTACCAAGGGTCCAAGGAAATTACTAACAGTGCTGTGTTGACCTTTGCAAGCATGAACAAGTGCATCAGATAAATATATTGGTTCGAAATGCCAGACTACAGATAAGTATGGCAACAAATCTAATTTCAGAAGCTTTTTTTTTTTGCGAAATAATTTCGGAAGCATTAACTGACAGTATGGAAGACTCAGCATACTTCTGGGTGAAAAGGAAACAGTACTGCAGTCTTCACATACTTATGGGTAAAAAGGACACAATAATTTGGTCTTCAACACAGGCATGAAGTGCTGACTGAAAATAGAAAAGTTTTACAAAAGCATGCATTACTGATGAACTAAGTTGCATCCATACTCTTTTCTGACAGAAGACGGTGCAATTTTCAGATATTAACGCCATCCTCAAAACAAGCATTCAACAGGATTCTCAGTTGACAGTTCACATTGATGGTTCTTCTAAAAGAGCATCTACCCAATCTATAAAACACAACAGTTGAATGGATCGGCGATTGACAAGTCACTGGTAACCAAACAGTTATCTAAACAAGAAGAACCACCTCTGAATGTCAACTGAGTGTCTCGAGAAGCTCTAGTTTCCACCTCTAGCAGCTTGTGTTCATCAGTTACCCATTTCTTGTCCATGTCAATGTTCTTACAGACTCCAAATTTAATTTCCTTTAGCACTTTTGCATTCAAAACAAAGAACTTGGCAAATCCAGCATGTTCCTAACCACCTCCGTAATTCTTCAACACCATTACTTTCAGATTTTTTTCAAAAAGGAGGAAATAGCCCCGGCCTCTGCATCCTTGGATACACACAGCCTTTATTAATAGTTCAAGTGCATATTCAAAACGTAACACAATTCAGGGTCAGATAGGATTGATGCGCAGATCATTCATGTGAAACAAGGTTTAAGAAGATCTTACAAGAGAAAGATTTCAACAGCTAGAAATCAGTCAATCTACTAGTATGACGCCATGAAGGTTGGTTGAAAAAATCCGGGTACACCCAGTAACCAAGGGTTGCCGCAGATGCTCGGGTAAGAGAAAAGCCCAGAGCTGAATCCAATACGCCGCTATATGGATAACCTGCAAAAAAGAGGGAACTCCTAGCTTGTTAAAAATACAGTTGTTTCAACATTTTCATATGGACCAACATATGGCTGAGATACCAATTCGAATACTGCCATTATTTACTTTATCTACTCCATTTAACCAATTCTCAAACATATTAGTGATATTAGTCGGTGGAGGTAGATTATAAGTAAAGAAAACCACACGCCATATAATCTTTGCTAAAGGGCAAGAAAGGAATAAATATTCAATTGTTTCGTCCTCGTCACAAAAGCAACATTTCTTACATACATTCCAATTCCTTTTAGCAAGGTTATCCTTTGTTAATAAGACTTTATTATTCAGAAAACACATAAAGATCTTTATTTTATAGGTATTTTTATCTTCCATAAGTATCTAGTGGGAAAGCGTGGGTGTTCATTCATAAGGTCTTCATACATGGATTTAACTGAAAAAACTCCATTCTCAGTTAGATTCCAAACAAATTTATCTTGATCTAAAGACAAAGATATCACCATCAATCTCTCACATAGGTGCAACCATGCAGCCCATTTATTTCTAGTTAAGGTTCGCCGAAACCCAATGTTTAAAGGATTGTGGGACAAAATATCATGAACGAGAACGTGTTTTCTATGAACAATATTATAAAAAGATGGATATTGTTGGGCGAGAGTCATCTCTCCTAACCAAGTATCCTCCAAAATCTAATACCTTTACCATTTCCAAGTTGAAAAGATGGATATTGAAGGGTCACGCAGAGATAAACAAAAAAAATTCCCTACGCGGTGATCCCAAGATCCAGTTCAGGTAGAAGGCCACGAGGATTACCACTAGACGCAGTTGCGGAATCGATGAAGCACGTCGCTTGATGCAGTGCTGTCCTCACGATCCGTTCCTGTTCCATGCCTCACGATCCGTTCCGGTTCCATGATCGTCGAAGTGCTGAACGTACAACACCTCCGCCAGTATCCACACGTAAGAGGAGGAGCACTAGCGATGGACTGCCAGGTCCGGGACAGCAGCGACAGGACGGACTGGAGCTAGGGTTTCCAACACATGGAGTGACCTAACCTTGTGCTCTAAGCACCTGCGCCCCAGCTTATATAGGGAGTGAAAGTGGACTCCACTCACTTGTGGCCCATTCACTAAAAGACCTATATTAGCCACTGCAAGTCCCACTTGCTGACTAAGTCCATGTCTCTATTTGGGTCCAATCCAAATAGATTTCCTGTTTGGGTCTAACCCAAACTTGCTCCCGCTCTTAAGTGTGTGACCCGACAGGCTCATGGTGACCCGGAAACAATCTGAGTCTCACTCGTGACCGATCAGTTGGTAGCGGCTCCTAGCAAAACGTGCCAAGTCCCAAGTACCAAAGAGTCATGACGACATGCCTTTCAATGCGACTTTCGTCTAAGTCCCTTTTGCCTCATGATATACCTTGTCGGACTATAGGCGAATGATCATCATCCCTTAAATAGTCCGACTCTCTTTCTCGATCCGAGATAAGTGATTCATCCGACTAACTCTTAGTCGGTCGCCTTGATTAACACTTAACCGAGTCACGCATGGCCAGGCTTTCCGAATCATATCTTCCGAGAGGGCCCAGAGAATATCTCTCTAGATGGAGGGGAAAAATCCCATCTTGGTCATTCACATCACGCAGCTTGATTCACAGTCGACCCGAACTCCGCCTTTATAACTGCCCATTGAGGGAACATCGTTTGACAGAACCTAAGTTGGTGATCCTCAACTCGGATTGTGCAATAACCTCAGGTCTAAGGATTACATTGATTGAGATATGCAAATGACGACTTGTTCGTTGCATCTCAATATGGGTCAGTCTGACTTGCTAAACTCTTTAGCCGAATCTGTGTAAGTCGGAATAGCATCTCCATGCCCATGACAAGTGGAACCTAGTCATCTGCTGACTTTCACATTGGTCTAAGTTGTGTGTCCAGCACAACCTCAATGACCAAAGGACAATTAACATGAATAACATGAATATATAGTTCCACAATCAACTCACATATTCGACGATACATATCAGCAATTCATACATGGACCATAACCTTATGAATACATTGGAAATAACATCATACATGATTTCCTCTAGGGCATATTCCCAACAGTCTCCCACTTGCACTAGAGTCAATCATCCGACATCACATGTCTAGGCATCTAATGCCCATTGCTCTCAGGTGCGCCTCATGCTTCGGTTGTGGAAGAGGCTTTGTCAACGGATCCGCGATGTTTGCATCCTGTGTACTTTGCATAACTTGATATCACCTTTATCCACGAACTGGCGAATAAGGTGGTACCGCATGAGTATATGTTTGTTCTTATGGTTTTGTCTAGGTTCCTTGGCTTGTGCAATAGCACCATTGTTGTCGCAATACACGTCTAACGGATTGGACAAGCCCTGAACCACACCAAGATCCATGAGGAAATTCCTCATCCAAATGGCTTCCTTTGCCGCCTCCGAGGCAGCAATATACTCAGCCTTTGTCGTAGACGCAGGCACCATTTCTTGCTTGGAACTCTTCCAGCTCACAGCCCCTCCGTTTATCACAAACACATATCCGGATTGCGAACGAGAATCATCCAAGTCAGTGAGATAACTCGCATCCATGTAACCCTTTACACTAAGTTCATCCTCACCTCCATAAACCAGGAACATATCCTTAGTCCTTCTCAAGTACTTGAGGATATTTTTAGCCGTTGCCTAGTGGATTTCTCCAGGGTCAGCCTGGTACTTGCGCACAACACTTAGAGCATAGGAAACATCCGGCCTAGTACAAATCATAGCGTGCATGATGGATCCGATTGCAGAAGCATACGGAATCGCACTCATCCGACTTCGCTCATCAGTTGTCAAAGGACACTGAGTCTTGCTAAGTTTTACGCCATGGGACATCGGTAAGAACCCCTTCTTAGACGATTCCATGTTGAACTTCTTCAACACTTTGTCCAAATATGTACTTTGACTCACTCCAATGAGCCGCTTTGATCTATCTCTATAGATCCGGATTCCTAGTATGTAAGTCGCCTCACCCAAGTCTTTCATCGAAAAACTCTTTTCCAATGACTCCTTGGTCTCTTGCAACATCTGGACATCAGTTCCAATCAGTAATATGTCATCCACATATAGGATCAGAAAGTTTACTTTGCTCCCACTAAACTTCTTGTATAAACAAGAATCATGATCACTCTTGATGAAGCCAAACAATTTGACAACTTCATCAAAGCGAATGTTCCAACTCCGAGATTCTTGCTTCAACCCATAAATGGATTTCTAAAGTTTGCATATCTTGTCAGCATTAGCCAGATCGACAAAACCCTCGGGCTGTTGAAGGGAATATGCCCGAGAGGAAATAATAAAGTGGTTATTATCTTATTACATGTTTATGATAAATGTTTATTTTGCATGCTATAATTTTATTGATCGGAAACGTCAATACATGTGTGTTTAATAAACAAAAAGGGTTCCTAGTTATGCCTCTCTTATAGACTAGTTCGTTGATTAACAAGATGATCAAGGTTTCCAGATCATGGACATTGGATGTTGTTAATAACGAGGTCACAACATTGGTGGAATGATGTGATGAACATTCATCCGAAGTATATCATTACGATCAAAGTCATTATGTTTATATTGCTATAACATCATACGAAGTAATCTTTATCCTTAGACCATGAGATCGTGTTAATTGCTAACACCGGAAGAGTATCTTGATAACATCAACCGTCACACCGTAACAGGGTGACTATAAAGATGGGTTCAGTGCTACGAAGGTGTTATGTTGAGGCTCATGGATCAAGAGTGGAATTTGTCAATCCCGATGACGGATAGATATACTCTGGGCCTTCTCGATGATATCACATTAAGATAGCTTGCAAGCAAGTGATGTGATCACTAGAATGTTATATCACGGGAACGAGAAAAGAGTGCATGTCGGAAACGAGATCAAACTAGGTATGGAGATACCGATGATCGAATCTCGGACATGTAATATATCACGAGACAAAGGGATTTAGTTACTAGCGTTAAAGGTTCTCACGATCACAGAAGTCATCGTTGAATGTGTAGGAGTCAGTATGGATCTCTAGGTCTCGCTGCTGATTATTGATCGGAGAGGGGTCTCGATCATGTCTGCATTATTCGCGAACCGTAGGGTGACACACTTAATGGATACCGACACCATTTGGAGCAAATATGTTTCAGATAAAGATTTAAGAAAGCGCTGGAATTATTTCAATAGACACCGAAACTGTTTCGGGTGAAATTGCTGAAATTGGTTCTGCATGTAATATTGAAATGTTGCAGGGGGTTTTATGTGAATGTTTGTTAATTAAAGTAATTAACAAAATTCTGAATAAAAATAATAAAAGAGTTTTATTAAATGAGAGAGCATTAAATTTGGAGAAATTTAATGCATTTAAAGTGGAGACTTTAAAAGGGAATGTGAAGAGGCATTTTAATGTGGAGGGGTTACCACCACATGAATGGAGGAGGTGAAGAGGCACCTCCTCCATGCGCCGGCCATGAAGGAGGGGCACCCCCCTCCTCCTATAAAAGGCCACCCTCTCCTCACTTCTCACTCACACCTCCTTGTGAAGGATCTCTCTCCCCCTCTAGTAGTATTTCCCCATGGTCTCGGATCAGCGAGATACATGTTCCCGGTGGCTTTATCTGGAAAGGAGTTGCTGCTTCCGCTGCTTTGCTGGAGCGAGGGACGGAGGTTTTCAGGGTACCGGACGTGTGTGCGATCACGGATGCACCGCTGCTTTGCAGTGCTGGACTTGGTGCTGCTGGAGCTGGATCTGATGGACGTGCTGGAGCCGGACCTTCTCGGACTTCCTCACGATCTTGAGATCGGCAAGTGTACGACTACATCAACCACGAGTTCCTACTCGTTAACAAAACTCGTTGTCTTCGAGGGTAAGTTCTCGTTGGATGTATGTCCACCCGTTGCTTTGTACCTAGTAGATAGATCTTGGCGTGTAGTTCACACCGTAGGAAAAATTTTGTTTTCTATGCTGCGGACCCAACAGTGGTATCAGAGCCAGGTCTATGCGTAGGTGCTTTGCACGGGTAGTACACATATGTTTATATGTGGGCGATGATGATCATGTTATTGCATCTTCTATGTATTTTGGATATTGGTGGCATAGTGGGATGAAGCGGCCCGGACCAACCTTACATGTCATCGTACATAAGACCGGTTCCACGACTGACATGCAACTTGTTTTGCATAAGTGGCTGGCGGGTGTCTGTCTCTCCTACTATAGTCAATATTTGATTTACAACAAGTTGCTAATAACTTGGTTATCCTCGTTGTGGTTCATGTTCATAGGTAAGAATGGTTATATCTCCAAAAGCCCTAAGCCACGTAAAACTTGCAATTGATAAATTAGAGGCGTCTAGTTTAGATCGTTGCTGGGCTAGTCTATTGATATGGTATTGTTGTAAGTAGATGTATGATAGATACTCTTACAACACACTTAACGTGTAAGTTCCATAGACCTTGGCCTTACACACAAAGGAATGATAGAGATCATACCACGATGCAAATGCATGGACCATATCATCTCACTTTACACATTAGATGTTAGCATCTTATACTGCTAGTTTGGCGCTTTTGGTAGCATTATAAGATGATCCCTCATTTAAATATCAAGATAAAATGTGTTCTTCCTTAAGTATGCACCGTTTTATGGATCGTGTTTCGAGACATCACGTGATGATCGGGTGTACTCGACTCTACGCTTTCATACAAACGGGTATAAGATAGTTTTACACATGCGAGTACTAAGGTTCTTACTTGGCGAGCCTAGCATGTATAGACATGGCCTTGGAACACGGACCGAAAGGTTAAGCACGAGTCATATAGTTGATATGATGCCCATATAGATGCTCGCCTTTGAAGCTACATCAACTCACGTGATGATCGGACTTGGTGTAGTGAATTTGGTTCATGTAATCACCAATAAGGCACGAGGGATGTCGTTTTTGAGTGGGAGTTCATTTCTAATTTGGATTAGTCGAACCAAATTTGTCATAAATTAAATCAAAGTGAATTTGCATAGTTTGTTGTAGCCATTGGCATTCGTTTTCTACCTTATGCTTAGTTTTTATTTGAGATAATAGAACTATAGAATTCTAGATATTTACTTTACGAACTGGTATCGTATTGTTTTGAATGTCAATTTAAATTTTATAAGTCCTATTGCAAACTTTCAGCAAACTCTATTTACTCCATGAAGTTTAATAAGTAGTATTAAATCAAGAGTAAGAATTCCAATGTTAGTATCTAAAGTATCATGTTTGCCTCCATGATTATTGATATTCAAAAAGTTGTTTCAATATCAAGATTATATTGGAGCTGAAAATTGTTTTGGAAACCATCATGTGTGAAAGAAATTGTGATATCTAAAACAATGTTTTTGGTTGCATTATGATAGAGTATAATTTAGCAAAATACATGTTCTCATATTGTATGAGAATTTGTGAAGGATGGAGATGCTAGGCATCCGAATCTACCAAAAAGGTTTTGGGAACTGATATTATACTCGTGATTCTTCCTTATAAGCTATAGTAGCTTGATCATGAAAGTTGTCATGATAAGGATGAATAGAAGATGTAAGTAAAATGTTTACTACGCTAATAGATTACTAAAGAATGGATTTTTGAAAGAACACCAAACATTTGATGATGGTGATCCACTTCAAAGTGCAAGTCCAAAGGTATTACTATTTGACTATATACGCTTTGTACCATGTGTCATGTTGATGACACCACTATTGATGTTGATAGATTCTTTTAAAAGAAATGGAATTGCTGAAAGAGAATCTATAAAATATTTGGCAGAAAATAAAAGGTTGGAGATGTCCAACTTAGGTATATAGAAGATATACATGTTATGGCTGTATTCCTTGCTTGCTAAACAATGTGGTTCTTTGGTATTGGATACCGGTATTGGATACCGAATTGGTTGGTATGAAGTGTCATACAGGACAACGCAATTCATGAACTACAATGGCCTAAGTAACTAGCAAGAGAATGAGTGATGATGTTCATCAAAAACAAATAAAGTGTTATTGTGTTTTTCGTTGTCATCAAACCAAGCCTTCAAGATTTGTTTAAATAATTGTTATTTTTTTCCGGTATTATGAGAACAATGGTTGTTCAAATAATTACCGTATTCCATAAAGGATGGATGAACTTTTACAAGTCTAGTTGGAGAAATCACATCCATAAACACTATTGCTAAAATGTCGCAAGACAAATGATTGAAAGATCACTTATGAAGTGACATCGCTGTTTAAATTATATTTGAAAGAAAACATGAAGAAACTCCATGTTGATGGATTTTTGGACTCTTTGATTTTGATCAATTGACGTATGTGAGACTTTCCTCGAGATAATTGAAACTCTGTCCATAGGCCAGAGAGGAACGGATGACTAGCTTATTGAAATTGTGCATGCTGATGTGCATAGTCCATTATGTGTAGCCATATGCGATGGATCTTTTTTGCTTCATATGCTTTCTTCAAAAAAAATGGAGTGAATATATCTGTATATTTACTTAATAAGGAAGAAGTATGAAACATTTGAAAGTCAAAGACTTTCAAGATGAAGTGAAAAATCATTGTAACAAGAAAATAAAAGAGTTTATGATTTGATCATAAAGGAAGATATTTGAGTTACATGTTTAGCAAAACACCTAAGATTTGAGGAATTGTTCCATGAATTTGGATTTCCCGGTAAACCATAGGAGTATGGCATATTCGAGAGATGAAATCAAACCATGTTTGACATGGTAAGATCAAAGGTGTCATTTATAAAACAGCCATTATGTTTTAAAGATTGAAGCTTTAGAGACTACCGCTTTTACACTGAAAAGAGCACCATCGTGATCCGTTGAAATGACACCATATAAGTTATGGTTTGGGATAAAACCCGAATTGTCTTTTCTTAAATTTTGGTATGTTATGCATAAGTAAAATGTTTACAACCAAAGTCGGATAAACACGTCTTTGTAGGTTATCCCAAAGAATTTTTTGGGAATTTCTCCATAACACCGAGGACAAAAGAGTTTGTTACTTGGAACGTCAAGTTTCTTGAGAAGGAATTTTTCGTGAAAAGTTAAGTGGGAGGACAATAGAACTTTGATAAGGTTGTTGAACCTTAGCTATATGTGCTAAGTAGCGCAGCGCCGGAAAGTGTCCCGGTGGCGGCCACAATGCTCATGGCTCTCGTGATTACAAAAGGTGTGATCTCGGAGATTAGAGTTCCTATAGAATCGTATGGGTCGGTAAGAATCAAATAGTAAGATTTGATAAGCAAGTCGTTATTATTTTGACAATGATGAACCGACTACATGCAAAGAAGCGATGATGGGCCCTGACTCCATAAAATGACTAGAACTCATAGAATCCGTGATAGTATGCATACACGAGAAATCAAGTTTCTGAACTTGGAAGACCCTCCGGAAAGGCGTGAAGCCTATCGATCGTGTTTGGATCTATAAAGAAATAAGACATGGATGTTTAACATTTATGAAATAGTCGACATGTTGGAAAGAAGTTTACGACAATGTTCAAGGAGTTTACTATGACAAGATTTGATCTTTCATAGCGATATATAGTCTTGACGGATTAATGTAGCAACCACTACATATAATTTGGTATCTAGTAGTTGAATAAACAAAACAAGGTTCTTCTAATAGAACGGTAACCTAGGACATGTACATGACATGGTCCGAAGGGTTTTGTTAATTCAAAGGGTGCTAAAAGGGCATGTAAACTTCAATAGTTGAAGTAAGCATAGCGGAGTTGGAATCTTCACCATGATGAAACTGTTAAAAGAGTTTAAATTCATCGGAGATGATGAAGATGCTTGCATTTGCAAGAAATTAAGTGGGAGCGCTGAGACATATTTCTAATACATTATGTAGAGGACATATTGTTGATTGGAAATGATGTATCTTGTATTGACACAAGTTAAGAATTTCATTAAAATAAGATTTCGATGAAAGACTTGGGCAAACCCGGAATATTTGGCATCAATATCTATATGGATAGATTAAGGCGCAAATATGGTTGTACCAGACATACATATATGAGATATTGAAAGGGTTCAATATGGAAACAACAAGAAAGGTTCTTGCTGTATGGAAAGGATTGTATCAAAATTCAAGTGTTTCAACACTTGGTGAGTAAAATCACATGAAGATTTTGATCGATTATACCATGATATGTATATATCCAGAATGTCCTATGCTCTAAATGTTATGAGCATATACCAGAATGATTCATAAGATGATCATTGGACAATAGTAAAGATATTCTTATGAGCTTTGGAAGAACTAAGAATATATAATGTATAAGTGACAAATAGTTAAAGGTACTTCATTGTAAAGTGTTACATTGATACTAGTTTTGTCACAAGATACAAATTACATTTATCTCAATTTAGACTATGGGTGGCACAATGTAATGGAAAGGATGTTCCATGATGGATTTGGATGAGTTCCAAAGTTGAGACATTGTGACGGATACTACAACAAAAGGCTAAGTATATAACTGCTATAGTAGCAGCAAAGGAGGGCATTTGTGTTAAGTAGTTTGTTATCAAACTAGGTGTGGTTCATAGTGGGATAATACTAGGAAGATATATTGTGTGACAATAATATCAACATATTTTGAGCCGACCGAACTAAAGGTCTCACCAAAGGACCAAATTTATACAATGTCATCTCATTTGAGAATGAGTGATGCGTAGAGACACAAAGACATGCAAATACACACGGACCTGAAACTGTCAGATCCAGAGATTATGTTAACCACTAGCAATAGCGTATATGCAACACAAGAAAGCCATAGGTGTTCAATACGCAAAGTTTTTCAAACTAGATTATTGACTCTAGTGCAAGTGGGAGACTGAAGGGAATATGCCCGAGAGGCAATAATAAAGTGGTTATTATCTTATTCCATGTTTATGATAAATGTTTATTTTGCATGCTATAATTGTATTGATCGGAAACGTCAATACATGTGTGTTTAATAAACAAAAAGGGTTCCTAGTTATGCCTCTCTTATAGACTAGCTCGTTGATTAACAAGATGATCAAGGTGTCCTGATCATGGACATTGGATGTTGTTAATAACGAGGTCACAACATTGGTGGAATGGTGTGATGAACATTCATCCGAAGTATAGCATTACGATCAAAGTCATTATGTTTATATTGCTATAACATCATACGAAGTAATGTTTATCCTTAGACCATGAGATCATGTTAATTGCTAACACCGGAAGAGTATCTTGATAACATCAAACGTCACACGGTAATAGGGTGACTATAAAGATGGGTTCAGTGCTACGAAGGTGTTATGTTGAGGCTCATGGATCAAGAGTGGAATTTTTCAATCCCGATGACGGATAGATATACTCTGGGCCCTCTCGGTGATATCACATTAAGATAGCTTGCAAGCAAGTGATGTGATCACTAGAATGTTATATCACGGGAACGAGAAAAGAGTGCATGTCGGAAACACGATCAAACTAGGTATGGAGATACCGATGATCGAATCTCGGACATGTAATATATCGCGAGACAAAGGGATTTAGTTACTAGCGTTAAAGGTTCTCACGATCACAGAAGTCATCGTTGAATGTGTAGGAGTCAGTATGGATCTCCAGGTCCCGCTGCTGATTATTGATCGGAGAGGGGTCTCGATCATGTCTGCATCATTCGCGAACCATAGGCTGACACACTTAAGGGATACCGTCGCCATTTGGAGCAAATATGTTTCAGATAAAGATTTAAGAAAGTGCTAGAATTATTTCAATAGACACCGAAACTGTTTTGGGTGAAATTGCTAAAATTGGTTCTGCATGTAATATTGAAATGTTGCAGGGGGTTTTATGTGAATGTTTGTTAATTAAAGTAGTTAACAAAATTCTGAATAAAAATAATAAAAGAGTTTTATTAAATGAGAGAGCATCAAATTTGGAGAAATTTAATGCATTTAAAGTGGAGACTTTAAAAGGGAATGTGAAGAGGCATTTTAATGTGGAGGGGTTACCACCACATGAATGGAGGAGGTGAAGAGGCACCTCCTGCATGCGCCGGCCATGAAGGAGGGGCACCCCCTCCTCCTATAAAAGGACACCCTCTCCTCACTTCTCACTCACACCTCCTTGTGAAGGATCTCTCTCCCCCTCTAGTATTATTTCCCCATGGTCTCGGATTAGCGAGATACATGTTCCCGGTGGATTTATCTGGAAAAGGAGTTGCTGCTTCCGCTGCTTTGCTAGAGCGAGGGGCGGAGGTTGTCGGGGTACCGGACGTGTGTGCGATCACGGATGCACTGCTGCTTTGCAGTGCTGGACTTGGTGCTACTGGAGCTAGATCTGATGGACGTGCTGGAGCCGGACCTGCTCGAACTTCCTCACGATCTTGAGATCGGCAAGTGTACGACTACATCAACCACGAGTTCCTACTCGTTAAAAAAACTCGTTGTCTTCGAGGGTAAGTTCTCGTTGGATGTATGTCCACCCGTTGCTTTGTACCTAGTAGATAGATCTTGGCGTGTAGTTCACACTGTAGGAAATTTTTTGTTTTCTATGCTGCAGACCCAACTGCTGTATCATATACATGTCCTCGGTTAAATTTTCACTAAGGAAAGCCGTCTTGACATCCATTTGCCATATCTCATAGTCAAAATAGGATGCTATAGCTAACATGATCCGAACTGATTTAAGCATCGCCACGGGAGAGAAAATCTCATTGTAGTCAACTCCTTGAACCTGTTGGAACTCCTTTGCGACAAGCCGTGCCTTATAGATAGAAACATTTCCACCCATATCAGTTTTCTTCTTAAAGAACCATTTGCACTCGACGGGTCTTGCACCGTCTGGCAGATCAACCAAGTTCCAAACTTGATTTTCATCTATGGGCTTTAACTCGGATCTCATAGCTCCAAGCCATGACTCAAAATCAGAACCTACCATCGCTTCCAAATAAGTTGTCGGCTCATCACTGTCCAACAGCAACACATCACGAACACTTCGCAATCTGGCCGATCTTCACAGAGTCGGTGCAGTTGCCGGCTCAGGTACCCCGATTGGCTCAACCTCTAAGGCTTTTGCCGACTCGCTGCTGGCCGGTATCTCTTGAATTTCTTCGAGTTGCACCGTGCTCCCATTGACTCCCCAACTGAGAAACTCTTTCTCAAGGAAGACATCGTTTCGAGCGACAAACACTTTCCCCTCTTCTCGGTTGTAGAAGTAGTAACCCAAGGTTTCCCTCGGATACCCCACGAAAATACACTTATCCGACTTAGTTGTAAGCTTGTCCGGCTGAAGTCGCTTGACAAAAGCTTCACAACCCCAAATCTTAAGAAAAGACAAACTCGGCTTCTTGCTAGTCCACATCTCATGTGGTGTCTTCTCTACCGACTTTGATGGTACTCTATTTAGTGTGAACGCTGCAATTTCTAGATAATAGCCCCAAAATGATAAAGGCAGATCTGTTCGACTCATCATTGATCTTACCATGTCCAAGAAGGTCCGATTCCTCCTTTCCGACACACCGTTTCTCTGCGGCATTCTTGGAGGAGTGAGCTAGGGAACTATTCCACAACTCTTAAGATGGTCATCAAACTCATGGCTCATGTATTCGCCTCCTCGGTCCGACCGAAGAAACTTTATTTTCTTGCCGAGTTGATTTTGTACCTCATTCTGGAATTCCTTGAACTTTTCAAAGGCATCCGATTTATGTTTCATCAAGTAGATATATCCATACCTACTCAAATCATCAGCGAATGTAATGAAGTACTCATAACCACCTCTGGCTATCGTGCTCATTGGGCCACATACATCACTATGTACTAGTCACAATAAGTCGGACACCCTTTCACAACTCTTTGCAAAAGGTGTCTTGGTCATCTTGCCGAGTAGGCAGGATTCACATGTCTTGAATGACTCCAAGTCGAACGAAGTTAGGAGTCCATCATCATGAAGATTCTTCATGCGTTTCTAGCTTATATGACCAAGCTGACAATGCCAAAAGTAAGTCATATTCAGATCATTTGGTTTCAACCTTTTCACATTTATGTTATAGACAGATTCACCCTCAAGATTCAAAATAAATAACCCGTCCCAGATGGGTGCAAAGCCGTGAAACATATCATTCAAATATAAAGAACAACCATTATTCTTAATATTCGAATCATAGCCTTGTCTCATCAAACATGAGGCAGAAATGATGTTTCGACTAAGCACTGGAACATAATAACAATTATCTAGCTCCATTAAGAATCCAGAAGGTAAATGAAGTTGCATTGTGCCGACTTCCAACGCAGCGACTCTCGCTTTGTTGCCGACTCTAATGTCAACCTCGCCTCTTGCAACGCTCCTAGTTCTTACCAGTCCCTGCAATGAGTTGCAGATGTGAATGACTGATCCGGTATCATATACCCAAGAACTACCAGGTGCATCAGCAAGATAAATGTCTATAACATTGCAAACAAGTGTACCTGAGCCGGAAGTCACACCTCCACTCTTGGTTTTGTCAGCCAGATACTTGCTGCAATTCCTCTTCCAGTGGCCATCCGACTTGCAGTAGAAGCAAGTGGATCCGGCTGCAGGAGATGGCTTAGTCCCTGAGGAAGCGCTTTGGACTGGGTCCTCCGCCTTACCTCCCGACTTCGCCTTCTTCTTCTTAGTCCAAGAACTCTTCTTGAACTTAGCCTTGTTTTGTACCATCAACACTTGACTAGCACCTTTCTTGAGATCCGCCTCAGCCTGCTTGAGCATCCCATGTAATTCAATGAGCTTCTTATCCATACCATGCATGTGGTAGTTCGATATGAACTGGCCATACGCACTGGGAAGAGAGTTCAGAATTATGTCTGTAGCGAACTCTTCGCTAATGGGGTAGCCAAGCCTTTCCAGAGACTGCACGTAACCAACCATCTTGATCACATGTGGACTCAGTGGATCGTCATCCTTAAGCTTGCAGCTCAACAAAGCCTGAGAGACTTGGTACCTCTCAGTCTTTGCCTGAGCCTGGAACATACTTTTGAGGCTTTCGATCATATCATAGGCCTCAACATTCTCGAACTACTACTGCAAGTCCGGTTCCATGTGAGCAAGCATAAGACAGCTAATCTCCATGGATTCATCACAAATCCGACGGTAGGCATTGGTGGCTGCGATAGTCGCATTCTCATCCGGCTCAGCTGGAAGTGGGTTGTCTAGGACACAGTCCCTTTTTTCTTGTTTGAGAACAATTCTCAGATTACGATACCAGTTGGTGAAATTAGTTCCATTCATCTTATCTTTCTCTAAGATGGTTTTCAAAGCAAAACCGGAAATCTGAGGAAGACTGCTAGGTGCCATTGATCTACGACAGAAAATATGCAAAACACTTAAGACATGTATCCATAAAGAGCAAGCATTTTAAACATTTTAATATATATGCTCCCACTAGAACCAACACCCCTCCGATGGTTACTTAGTGATTCAGGACCCTAAATAAGCAAGTCGACTAGTGAGCTTTAGCCTCACCGCTAGCCGTCAAGTGATCTAGGTAGACAACTCCTTGTCAATCGTATCTCATACGACTCCTGTTGGACGGGTGGCATCACATGCCCCGGCTCCCATCCTACTTTTCCCTGAGTCCCACAACCATTGTGATAGACCCGTCTAGATTACCAAGTGCTTCTGTTGTAAGAGTCCGACTCGAACCCACCTAGTCGAAAAGAATTGATAGCAGCTCAATTTTATGAGCCCACTACCAAAAATGTCCGACTTGTGATGGTGCAGCACTGGCGGGGAAACCAACTAGACCTTTCTTTGAGGGATTACTTTCTACCAACTATCTAATAGAGGTAAAACAGAGAGATACCAATAACACAAAATAAAGCAATTATAATGTGAAATGGTATGGCTCTCTTCATGGCGATCTCCATCTCCACAAAGCCTGTAATCCGACTCGTGTCAACTCTTGTCACGTGCCGTCTTACTCCATGTAGTTGACTTGTATATCGACTTGCATGCCATCCGGGTTCTCCAAACAGCTACACTAGCTTGTAAAGTAAATTACATAGAGAATCCGACACGCAGGTCATTATACAATAAAATGACAACACCTAGGCTCCAGCCGGCAGAAAAAACCGTGATACTCAGATCACGTATGGATTACACACATCACATGCACATAAGCCATACCATTCACAACATCATCCTGCAAAAACAAGTTATGCATAGATACGATATCTACCAGCGTTGTGAAACTCGTAATGACATCTAAGGTGGTACGACAGGGCGAAGCCGGCGGTCCCGCAGTAACCAAAGATTTCAACAGCTAGAAATCAGTCAATCTACTAGAGTGACGCCATGAAGGTTGGTTGAAAAAATCCAAAGTAACCGCCACAAGATGGGTACACCCAGTAACCAAGGGTTGCTGCAGATGCTCGGGTAAGAGAAAAGCCCAGAGCTGAATCCAATACGCCGCCATATGGATAACCTGCAAAAAAGAGGGAACTCCTAGCTTGTTAAAAATACAGTTGTTTCGACATTTTCATATGGACCAACATATGGCTTAGATACCAATTCGAATACTACCA
Source organism: Avena eriantha (assembly GCA_910589775.1). Taxonomy (NCBI): domain Eukaryota; kingdom Viridiplantae; phylum Streptophyta; class Magnoliopsida; order Poales; family Poaceae; genus Avena; species Avena eriantha. The sequence continues at coordinate 397,711,611 of OU342740.1, read as the reverse complement.
TTATTTACTTTATCTACTCCATTTAACCAATTCTCAAACATATTAGCGATATTAGTCGGTGGAGGTAGATTATAAGTAAAGAAAACCATACGCCATATAATCTTTGCTAAAGGGCAAGAAAGGAATAAATGTTCAATTGTTTCGTCCTCGTCACAAAAGCAACATTTCTTACATCCATTCCAATTCCTTTTAGCGAGGTTATCCTTTGTTAATAAGACTTTATTATTCAGAAAACACATAAAGTTCTTTATTTTATAGGAATTTTTATCTTCCATAAGTATCTAGTGGGAAAGCGTGGGTGTTCATTCATAAGGTCTTCATACATGGATTTAACTGAAAAAACTCCATTCTCAGTTAGATTCCAAAAAAAATTATCTTGATCTAAAGACAAAGATATCACCATCAATCTCTCACATAGGTGCAACCATGCAGCCCATTTATTTCCAGTTAAGGTTCGCCGGAACCTAATGTTTAAAGGATTGTGGGACAAAATATCATGAACGAGAACGTGTTTTCTATGAACAATATTATAAAAAGATGGATATTGTTGGGCGAGAGTTATCTCTCCTAAGCAAGTATCCTCCAAAATCTAATACCTTTACCATTTCCAAGTTGAAAAGATGGATATTGAAGGGCCACGCAGAGATAAACAAAACCTTTTCCCTACACGGTGATCCCAAGATCCAGTTCAGGTAGAAGGCCACGAGGATTACCACTAGACGCAGTTGCGAAATATATGAAGCACGTCGCTTGATGTTGTGAAGTCCTCACGATCCGTTCCTATTCCATGCCTCACGATCCTTTCCGGTTCCACGATCGTCGAAGTGCTGAACGTACAATACCTCCGCCATTATCCACACGTACGAGGAGGAGCACCAGCGATGGACAGCTAGGTCCGGTACATCAGCGACAGGACGGACTGGAGCTAGGGTTTCCAACACATAGAGTGACCTAATCTTGTGCTCTAAGCACCTACGCCCCAGCTTATATACGAAGTGAAAGTGGGCTCCACTCACTTGTGGCCCATTCACTAAAAGGCCTATATTAGCCACTACAAGTCCCACTTGCTGACTAAGTCCATGTCTCTATTTGGATCCAACCCAAATAGATTTCCTGTTTGGGTCTAACCCAAACTTGCTCCCGCTCTTAAGTGTGTGACCCGACAGGCTCATGGTGACCTAGACACGATTCGAGTCTCACTCGTGACCGATCAGTTGGTAGCGGCTCCTAGCAGAACGTGCCAACTCCCAAGTACCAAAGAGTCATGACGACATGCTTTTCAATGCGACTTTCGTCTGAGTCCCTTTTGCCTCACGATATACCTTGTCGGACTATAGGCGAATGATCGTCATCCCTTAAATAGTCTGACTCTCTTTCTCAATCCGAGATAAGTGATTCATCTGACTAACTCTTAGTCGGTCGCCTCGGTTAACACTTAACCGAGTCACGCATGGCCATGCTTTCCGAATCATATCTTCCATGAGGGCCCAGAGAATATCTCTCCAGATGGTGGGGAAAAATCCCATCTTAGTCATTCACATCACGCAGCTTGATTCACAGTCGACCCGAACTCCGCCTTTATAACTGCCCATTGACGGAACATCGTTTGACAGAACCTAAGTCGGTGATCCTCAACTCGGATTGTGCAATAACCTCAGGTCTAAGGATTACATTGATTGAGATATGCAAATGACGACTTGTTCGTTGCATATCAATATGGGTCAGTCCGAATCGCTAAACTCTTTAGCCGAATCCGTGTAAGTCGGAATAGCATCTCCATGCCCATGACAAGTGGAACCTAGTCATCTGCCGACTTTCATATTAGTCTAAGTTGTGTGTCCAGCACAACCTCAATGACCAAGGACAATTAACATGAACAACATGAATATATAGTTCCACAGTCAACTCACATATTCGATGATACATATCAGCAGTTCATACATGGACCATAACCTTATGAATACATTGGAAATAACATCATACATGATTGCCTCTAGGGCATATTCCCAACACGTGGGTGTTCATTCATAAGGTCTTCATACATGGATTTAACTGAAAAGACTCCATTCTTAGTTAAATTCCAAACAAATTTATCTTGATCTAAAGACAAAGATATCACCATCAATCTCTCACATAGGTGCAACCATGCAGCCCATTTATTTCCAGTTAAGGTTCGCCAGAACCCAATGTTTAAAGGATTGTGGGACAAAATATCATGAACGAGAACATGTTTTCTATGAACAATATTATAAAAATATGGATATTGTTGGGCGAGAGTCATCTCTCCTAACCAAGTATCCTCCAAAATCTAATACCTTTACCATTTCCAAGTTGAAAAGCACCGCGGGTAAATAACTCACCTTTCACTCCTATCAGTCCTTTCCAAAAGGGTGAGTCGGTTGGTTTGGCTACAACCTATGCTAAAGTTTTGTTAGCCAGATACTTGTTGTGGAGTAACTCTTGTCACACCACTTCTTCTGATAATAACTTATACAACCATTTGCTCATATTTTCAATTCTAACACCTCAATACCCAAACCACCTTTGTCTTTAGGTCTACAAATAATGTTCCAGCGAGTTAGCCTATATTTCTTCTTATGTTCATCGATTTGCCAAAAGGAACCTTGAACGGTGGAAGTCTAATATTTTATGTACCCATTTTGGTATTTCCAGAAAAGACAACATAAACATCGCTATACTCGATGGAACAGAATTAATTAGAACCAATCTATCTCCGTAAGATAAAAGCTTCCCCTGCCAACATCCTAATTTTCCCTCAAATCCATTTTCCATAGGGTTCCATTCGCAATTGCGTAGTTTCCTGTGATGTATAGGTACCCTAAGGTATGTAAATGGTAAATCTCCTGATAAATACCTTCTTATTCGGCAGCTCTGCCAAAACAAAAACAAAAATTACTTTTGTGAAAATTAATTTTTCCCGATAATTGTTCAAAGATGCATAGGATTAGTTTCATATTTACCGCCTTCTGTGGATCGTGTTCCATGAACAGGATTGTATCATCGGCGTATTGCAAAATGGACATACCCCCCTCGACAAGATGAGGAATTAAACCGGCCACTTGACCATTCTCTTTCGCTCTAGCAATTAAGATAGCAAGCATATCGGCAACGATATTAAATAACATCGGAGATAGTAGATCACCCTGCCTTATGCCTTTTCTTATCTGAAAGTAGTGGCCTATGTCATCATTGACACGAATGGCTACACTTCCATCCCGAACAAAATTATCAATCCACTTGCAACATAGCAGGTCAAAACCTTTCATACGAAGTACTTGTTGTAAGAAAGGCCATTTGACTTTATCATAAGCCTTTTCAAAATCAATTTTGAATAAGACCCCATCAAGTTTTTTCTGTGTAGTTCATGTATTGTTTCATGTAGGACAACCACCCCTTCGAGGATATGCCTACCAGGCATAAACACCGTTTGAGTGGGTCTGACGACTTTGTGAGAAATCACAGTAATACAGTTTTTTGCCACCTTAGTGAAAATCTTAAAACTAACATTAAGAAGACAAATGGGTCTATATTGTTGGATTTGTGCCACATTTTCTTTTTTGGGCAGCAAGGTGACAACACCAACATTTAGCTTAAACATGTGTAAATTAGCTTCATGCAGCTGTGCAAACGGATCATCTAGTGGGTCATACTGGCACACATTTTTCATCTCCGGCTTAATATATCCATCCCATTGTAAAAGGACAGAACAAACATGTGTAGAAGTAATTGTTAACGAAACTTCATTAGATGCGCATCACATATGAATTTTAAGATTAAAATAAAATAACAATGAATACTCACAATGACATAGAGCTTTTGCAAGCAAGGGAAGCATCTAAGGATCTCTAGAACTGCATTCAAATCTGGTCAAGAGAACTCGAGAGCCAAGACCTTTAGAGTGTGTATTGTGTTTTTTGAGTTGAATGGGGTCGAACCCTCAAGAAAAAAATGGACACCAAAAACAATATTAGGAAGAAGGCAACATCTTAGATATCGAGCTAAATTAGTTTTTAGCAAAAAGAATGCCAAGAAAAATCTAAAATCTAGAGTCTAATGTTGACTACCTAGAAGACAAGGTTTGCAATCTCAATTTTGGAGATGCAGGGTGACAAAAGGCCCTGTATCTCTAGTTTAGGTGCCCTAACTACCCGAATAATCTCAACACCTAAGCCCCGATAAAAACGTAGTAGCAACCTTTCTAGGCTAGGAGTGTCCTCAATGATCACTTCTCCTTCACCCTGGAACAAAGCCTCGATAACAATGATCTTAAGAGTTGGGGAGCTAATGCGGAGGTGACCCACATCAAGAAATTCCTCGAGTTTCAGTGCCTCCAAGATAGGGCAACTAGAGAGCACCTCACGGAAGACATCGTCAGAGATTGAAATGCGCCACAAGGTGAGCTGCTTAAGGATGGGGAAGTTGAGCAGTCGTGCAACCTCTTTTGGGAAATTGTAGATGCTAATTCTGGCTACGCTGAGGGTTGTGGATACGCGGAGCACAGACGGTGGAAGCGGGTGGTGCTTCTCAGACTATGCATATGAACTATATTATAAGGGCCTGAAGGTGATGTAAATCTCCTAGAGGTTGTCGAGGGCTCGGGCATGGAACCAGCTCTGGATTTGAGCAACATCCTTAGCATACCTTTTCATCGCTTTGTGGAGGAGGATGCGTTCGAAGGCAAAGCGTTGGGCGGGGCCTGGGTGATCGTAGAGGACACTAGAGATGATGGAGAAGCGCTTGAGATCGTTGGAGTGGAGGCCAGTAGCGTCGAGGTTGAGCGCCATAGAGTGCTAGAGGGGTTGCTATCGACGGGCGAGGGCCTACGCGCGGGCGCCTTCTTTGGTGGGAACGAGCGAAATGATGGTCCCGAGGATGTCATCGGGAAGTTCGCTGATGGGATCGTTGTCGCCATTGTCCTCGTGTGCCTGCTTTCGCGGCCTGCCTATGCCAACTCCACGAGACTCGGGCTTCTAGGGTGCGGATTCCGCCACCCCCGCCTTCTTCTCAGCAGCCGTAGGTCTGTTTATGTTTTGAGCGAAGTCCTCTCGCCATCTAAGCAAAGATACCCACATTACCAAAAATTAGCATATGGAGTATTTATGACAGGACGAAAGCTACGCCATTATTTTTTGGAACATCCGATCATAGTGGTCAACGAAGCACCTCTGTCCAACATCCTCAATAATCTAGTAGCAATTGGGCGTGTCTCTCTATGGGGCATTGAATTATCCCCTCGGGACATCACATATGAGAAGCGAAAAGCAATAAAGTCACAAGTTCTGCCTGATTTCATCATGGAATGGACCGAATTACAATGTGCGGGTTCACCCGATCTTTCTAGCGCCTAGACAATATACTTCGATGGATAAAAAAAGAATAGAAGGAGCAGGAGCACAAGTCATATTAGTATCACCACAAGGCGACAAGATGTGCTATATACTTCGGATGAGCTTTGCGAACACATACAATAATGAAGCTGAGTACGAGGCCTTGTTGCACGGCATGCGGATGGCTAAAGCTTGTGGTGCAACTCGTCTAAAAATCTTCGGTGATTCCAATATTGTGGCACAACAAACAATGAACAAATGCGACGCTGTCAACGACAACATGATTGCTTATCGTGATCTCTACAGTATTATGGAAGCTCAATTCGAGAGATGCGAAGTATCGCACATAGGAAGAGCAAGTAATGAAGAAGCCGACAATTTGGTAAACATCGGGTATGTGTGCTTACCAGTGCCACCTGGGGTTTTTTGGGAAGAAATATCTGAGCGTTCTATCAAAGCAAAAAGAGTTTCTGAGGTTATAGCACCTAAGACGGGGAAAAAGAGTAAGCCGCCAAAAGACTCTGGGGTCCGTCAGCCAATACAAGCACAAAAGAGGGCATTGAAGAAGAATCAGAAATTGATGAGGTCATGATAATAGAATCTACATGAATGCAACCATACATAGCCTACAGGACTTAGGGAGAATTACCCGAGGATGTGACGGAAGCCCGACGAATCACTCGAAGATCAAAAACTTTTAGGATAATCAAAGGAGAGTTGTATAAACAAAGTATTTCGGGTGTGTTACAACGATGTGTCACACCCGAAGAAGGAAAAACCATACTCAAGGAAATACATGAAGGAGTTTGTGGTCATCATGCTAGAAGCCGAGAAATTGCGGCCAAAGCATTCAGGCCAGGATTTTATTGGTTCACAGTTGTTCAAGATTCAAAAGATATAGTCAGAACGTGTGAGGCATGTCAATGATTTGCAACAAAACCTGGTGCACCCACTGCTGAATTAAACCCTATACCTCAAGCTTGGCCTTTCGCTCAGTGTGGGCTTGATATGGTGGGTAAACTTCACAAGTCATCTCCAGGAGGACACATCTTTTTGCTAGTAGCAGTTGACAAATTTACTAAATGGATCGAAGCAATGCCAGTCACTACTCAAGATGGAACTTCGGCTGTGAATTTTATAAAATCCATAGTATTTCGGTTCGGCATGCCAAACAGCATTATTACCGACAATGGAACCAATTTTACCTCCAGTGAGTTTAAGGAATATTACTAAGAGATAGGCATCAAGGTAAGCTACGCTTCAGTAGCTCACCCGTAAACCAATGGGAAAGTGGAAAAGGCCAATGGTCTAGCAACTGCTGGCCTCAAGAAAAGGTTGCTAGCACCACTTGATAGAGAAAAAGGAGCGTGGGTGTATGAGTTACCATCTGTCTTGTGGATTTTGCGAACTACCCCAAATAATTCAACACAAGAAACACCCTTCTTTCTAGTTCACGGTGCTGAAGCCATCCTTCCAGTCGAGGTATCACATGAATCTCCTAGGGTAGTTGCATATGATAAAGAAGAATCAAGAGAAGCACTTGAAAATGACGTTGATGCACTCGATGAATCTTGAGATGAAGCCTTATAGAGAGCTACTATATATCAGCAAAACTTACGTAACTATCACAGCCGAGGATTGCGACCTAGGTCTTTCATAGTAGGGGAGCTAGTTCTTCGCCTCAAACAAGATGGCCACTGAAAGCTGAAATCACCTTGGGAAGGACCCTACATTGTTACAGAAGTAATTCCCGGAGGAGCATATCATCTACAAGACAAGAAGACATGAGTCAACTATTCCAATCCATAGAACATTGCACTACTACGACGCTTTTACGCTTAAGATTTTATGTTTACTTACAATTCAATAAAGGCCTATTGCCTGGCTTTTAAAGCCAGAATATCTAGGCCCATGACCAGGTGGTAATCCGCCAAAATAATGTATCATCAGTTGCGCCATATATATAAAGATAAGTTCTTCATACCTTTAGTTTCTGTTCATATCAACTGAAGGGGATTTTATATTTCTGATCAAATTAACATAAATTATGAGCCTATGTCCACATACAGGCATCCGAACATAGCCTCGGGGCTACTCCCATCACGAGCGCTAGCGCGCACCCGATAGAAAAATTATGCATACCAAGTAAAGACAATCATCGCCTAAAAACTTATGAGTTTTACATTAATGTATCCTGCTTACTCAAGATGATGAGCTTGTTGGGGATCCCCAAGAGGAAGGTATCATGAGTATAGCAACAAGTTTTCCCTCAGTTATGAAACCAAGGTTATCAAACCAGTAGGAGCAAGGAAACACCTCCAAGGTGTCGTTTCCAACTTGTAATCCTGCACAACACAATCACAGAACTTTTCCCCTAACTCAGTGAGGTTATCAATCTCACCGGTTTTGCTGAAAACAAAGGATTAAACGTATTGTGTGGAAGATAGTAATAGCTTTGCAGAAAGTAAACAGAAAACAGTAAATAGTAGATTGTAGATTGATGGTAAAAGAAAGGACCGGGATCCATAGTTCACTAGTGGCGATTCTCCTTAAGATAGATGACATGTTGGGTGAAAAAATTACAGCGGGGCAATTGACAAATATCGAGAAAGCATACATGCATATACTAATCATCTTGTCTCCTATGAGATTCGATTGGGTATTACAACATTATACATAGACCGTAATCCAACTGCATCTATGACTAATAATCCACCTTCAGGTTATTATCTGAACCCCCTCTAGTATTAAGTTGCAAGCAACAGATAATTGCATTAAGCATTGTGTGTAAAGTAAACAATACGATTGTTCTATGAACAAAGGATTGTTGTTTTCTCCCTAGTAGCAATAGCACATCTGGTACCTTAGAGATTTCTGTCACTTCCCCAGATTACTAGAGGCATGAACCCACTATCGAGCATAAATACTCCCTCTTGGAGTTGCTAGCATATACTCGGCCAAGATAGCTAATAACAACGGAGAGCATGCAAGATCACAAATAACAAAGACATGATAGAATCAATAATCAATTTGAAATAACATCTCAATATCCATCGGATCCCTGCAAACACAACATGTATGATTACAAATAGATGATCTTGATCATGAATGGAGCTCACAAGATCTAGACATGGTAGCACAAAGGAGAAGAACCAACCATCTAGCTACTACATGGACCCGTAGTCCAGGGATGAACTACTCACGCATCACACTGAGGCAGCCATGGTGATGAAGAAGGCCTCCAGGGTGAATTCTCCCCTCTGGCAGGGTGTCGGGAAGAGCTTCAGATCCCTCCCGATCTAGGGTTGCAGATGATGGTGGCTACAGACTCTTTCATGTAATTTTGATCGGGTACTTAGGGTTTTTGTATCGAAGGCGATATATAGGCGAAAGGGGAGGCCGAGGGGGTGCCCTAGGCGGCCACACCACCCTGGCGTGGGCCAGGCCTGGCCACGCGGCCATGTGGTGTGGCCGGCCTCTGGCCCCTCTCCGTCTCGTCTTCTGGCTCCGTGTCCCCCTCGGTGAAATATTGAATTTAACTTTTGTCCCGTCCAATTTCGAGAATATTCATTTTCTGACTTTCTGGAACCAAAAGCAGCAGAAAACAGGCAACTAGCACTGTGACATCTTGTTAATAGGTTAGTCCAAGTAAGTGTATAAAAAGACTCCAAAGTGTGGACAAAACATAAGAAAGTAGATATAAAACAAGCATGGAACATCAAAAATTATAGATAGGTTAGCAACATATCAACATCCCCAAGCTTAACTCCTGCTCGTCCTCGAGTAGGTAAGTGATAAAAAGAAAGATAGTTTTTGAGGTGACATGCACCACCATAAGCTTGATCAAAGTATTTGTAAAACATTGATAGCTGGGATCATAGTACTTTAACATAGCATAAAAGATATAGTTCTAACAATAAGACATAGCAACTATGTTGTAACATGAAAAGGTACAAGCAAAAGATTCATGAATAACAATGCTTTGCAAGATGTTTGTTTGTTTCACATAAAGAAAGCATAATAAGAATGGTATTCAGCTTTTCCCTCATAGTGTAGCAAAACATAAATGCATAGGACACCTTCCAAGTTCATAAGGGTGACTAGATACAAGTAGTTTAAGAACAAGCAATATCAAAGTTATGCATCAATCAACAAGTCTTGGAACAATGCACATTCAACTAAGAATGGCCACTATGCTCTCTCAATAGGTGCATAAAGATAGAAGATGGAGACTCAACATAAAAGTAAAAGAAAGGTCTTCATAGGAGGAAGCAGGGATTCAAGTTTCATAAAGAGCTTCCAAAAATTATGGTACTTATTAGCTTTCAGCTAGCATTGCCTATATCATAAGCATCTGGAAGTGATTAAGGTTAATGTGAACAAACTATGGAGTATATGCTTGACAAAGTATAAGTTGGCAATCTCATGTCGCTTGAATATGAGGGCCGCTCCTCATGCTACACAAGTTTAGCTACCGGTAAGTTCTTGTCGTAGTAAGTACATGTGTATCATAGAAAACCGCCAATGGGGTACCCCTTGCTCGATGATACATAAGAATCCCCATATCAAAATGACAAGGCAAGCAGATGATACGTTGCTAACGTATCCATAATTTTTGATGTCCAATGCTTGGTTTTTATCTACTTTCTATGTTTTGTTCCAACTTTGGAGTATTTTCATACACTTTCTTGGACTAACCTATTAATAAGATGCCATAGTGCCGGTTGCCTATTTTTTGCTGTTTTTGGTTCAGAAAGTTAGGAAATGAATATTCTCGGAATTGGACGTGACAAAAGCCAAAGTCAATATTTTACCGAGGGGAACACGGAGCCAGAAGATGAGAGGGAGAGGGGCCAGGGGCCGGCCACACCAAAGGGTAGCGCGGGTCCCCCTGGCCGCGCCACCAAGTGGTGTGGGCCCCTCCGGCCTCCATTATCCTTGCATCTTCGCCGATAAGATGCCTCCCAATGCAAAAGCCCTAAATCGTCAAGCCTCCAGCCATGAAAAGTTCCGCAGCGCTGCCGCCACCGAAGGGGAGATTTGGGGGATAGAAAGTCTCTGTTTCGGCACCCTGCCGGGACGGGGAAGTGCCCCCGGAGCCATCTCCATTGATCTCCACCGCCATCTCCATCGTCGTTGCTGATTCCCATGATAAGGAGGGAGTAGTTCTTCCTCGAGGCTAAGGGTTCTACGGTAGCTATGTGTTCATCTCTCTCTCTCTATGCATGATCATATTGTGATCATGAGCTTTGTAATCAAGTAGATCTACCTTGCTACTCAAGTGCTTTAATAGACCTCTTGCTCTCCCCATGTGTGTGAAAGTGACAGCGTGCACACCATGGTGGAACTTAGCTTAGAGATTACAAATACTTGTTATGAGTTATATTTGGAGATGGATGTCTCTATGAAATTGTGGTGTTTGTTGGAACCATCTAGTGCTCAAGGTGACAGTGTGGGGTTATCTAGATGCGGAAAGCGAACTTTGAGGTGTGCTGTTATAACCCTACCATGGATTAGAGTGTCCAACCGGAGAGTAGTTAAGAGTAGTATCATAAAGAGAAGATATTTATATGAGAGTGTTCACTAGTGAAAGTATGATCCCTAGACCTTGTTTCTAAACATTGAAACACCATTTGCAACTAGATATGTTACATGTTTGCTTGCTTCCATCTTTATTTCAGTTTGCCTTTAGTCTCTTCCAAGCCATCAAGCTATTTTCTAGCACCATTGTCTTATGTCCATACCACTTGTATTTCACTATATCTTCGCCGAACTAGTGCACCTATACACCTGACAAGTGTATTGGGTGTATTGGGGACACAAGAGACTTCTTGTATCTTGATTGCCGGGTTGCTTGAGAGGGAATACCTTTGACCACTTCCTCCCTGAGTTCGATAAACCTTGGGTAATCCACTTAAGGGAAAACTTGCTGCTGTTCTACAAACCTCTGCACTTGTAGGCCCAACAAGTGTCTACAAGAATAGAAGTGCGTAGACATCAGCAGACAATGAGCATCTTAGCAATCTTCTTATTTACCACGGGAAAATAGTGCTTTTTTCTCTCTTTCCTATTTTCTCATCTTTTTTTCTTTTTTCTTAATCTCCATCTCTTTTTTATAAGAAGAATGCTTCATAGATTGCTCATTATGGTTATGCTATAGGTTTCCACCTTGATTAGGCATGGATTAGACCAGCGGCACGGGCATTTCTCTAACACACATACATAAATCCATGGACTTACAAGCTCCCCTTTCATTTCACACTAATGACATCCATAGACAAAAGATCATGATATCAACTGGGTACAATGTACAAGTGCAATGTTGAAAGCGTTCCCCATGACAGCATGGTTCTGCTAATCCCCAATGTATAAGTGCAAGCATATACAACGTAGATGACACAATGGTTCAAGTTTATCAGGGGCAAGAAAAATAAAGTGTGCCATCAAGTTTGTGAGAGCTTTAATCACTAGTTTTCTCATAACAAGTTTAATTCAGAAGGTAGATAAAAACATGAATATACTTGGAATAGCAAATGCTAATAGGTAGGTATGGTGGACTCTTTGGAATAACTTGGTTTTATTTGGAGTTGGATGCATGAGTGGAAATCACACTTGCTTATAGAGGCTAGCAAAAGACTAGGAGCGACCAACTAACAGAGCAATAATGGCCATAATCATGCAAAGCGACAAAACATCATTAATTAAAGCATAAATTGATATTACAAGTCGAAAACTAAAGGATCATAAAGGCTATGGTGACTTGGGATAGTCTTAACATGGTGTGAGCATGCGCCAAGTCAACCCAAATAAAGCATCAAAGGAGAATACCACAATATTATGCTTTAATATGCTAAAACAACGCATGATTCTTTCAAGGCACATTAAGCAATCTCAATTGTTTATAACATGTCATTCTACAGAAAAAATCACTAAGCATCAAGCCAAAACAATATCAAATATGACATGACAAAGCATAGGCCCTAGTCAAAAAAAGCTCCTTTTACCACTTAAGCATGAAATTTTCCTACTCTTTTCCAATCCAAACCAAACTTATTTGAAAACTAATGTATGAATGAGGGGGTCCAACCAATTTATTCAAGAAAACTAAGCAAACCAAGCAAACTAAAACTAAAAACGAAAACGAAGACGCTCCAAGAACAACACAACTGTGCATGAAACAATAAAAATGAAGTGTTTGGAAGAAACCTAAGATTTTTATTGATGGAGAAGGGGTTGCCTTGGGCATCCCCAAGCTTTGACGCCTGTACTTCTTGGATATTTCTTGGGGTGTCACGGGTGGAATCCCCAATCTTGAGCTTTAGTCCATTCTTCATCTCATTACATCATTCATTCCTTACACCTGAAATTTTTCCTTCATACAAAACTTCACACAATCTTTATTAGCAACATTAGTGTACTCAAGATAATAAGTCTTTGGGTTCAGTTCCAACACAAATAAAACTTCCATTAAAACACAAGCCACTGTAGCACTTCCCTCAAAAATCTCAATTCCCAACAAAGAACCCAAAAAGGAATCAACAAGAAGCAAATGCAAATAATGGCAGAAATCTGTCAAAACAGACCAGCAGGTAAAAATAAATTTTTTCGAAGACCTTATGTTGCTCAAATGGAAAAGTGTTGAACTAACGAAAGTTGGATAACAACCTGGGGCAGAAGCACAAAACATTACAGCTCAAACCAACGTTTAGAGATTTTACACGCATTTTTACAGCGAAGCACAAAAATCTGTTTCGGGACAGCAACTTTCCCTAGAATTACTTCTCTCTCATTAGAGGTTCTCTTGGCACAAAAAGCAAATAAAAAAGATAAGGAGAGGTTATTACTGAAGCAATAACTTCCAAGACTCAACTAAAACTTTTGGGTTATCTCCCAGTAAGTACTTTTCTTTAACGCCTTTAAGTTAGGCATAAGAAGCAAGAAAGGAATCAAGTATTCTCAAATTAAGAAGCATTAAGAGAAAATTTTGTTTTAATAGGAGAGGCAAAAGGAATCTTATCTCTCTTCTTAGGGAAGTGTTCTATACCTTTCTTGAGTGGGAGTTGATATTGAATGGTGCCTTCTTTCATATCAATAATGGCACAAACAGTTCTAAGAAAAGGTCTTCCCAAAGTAATAGGACAAGAAGCATTGCATTCAACATCCAAAACATAGAAATCAACGGGGACATAGGCATTGTTAACCATAATAAGAACATCGTTAATACTCCCCATGAGTTTATTTTTAGCATTATCATCAAGTGGGACATTTAAATAACAAACTTCCAATGGTGGTAAATCAAGCATATCATAAATCCTTCTAGGCATAATAGAAACACTACTATCAAGATCACATAAAGCTTTGAAATCAAAATCATTTACTTTCATATTAATGATGGGTTCCCAATCATCTTCTAATTTCATAGGAATAGAAGCTTTATGTTTCATCTTTTCTTCTTTAATTTTTATGAGAACATCAGTAATGTGTTTTGTTAAGGCCGTATTCATAGCACTAGCATTAGGACTTTTTAGCAAGCTTTTGTAGGAACATAATAACTTTAGAGATGTTGCAACCATCAAGATCAAAATCATAATTATCATCTAAATTATTAGAGCTATTGTTTCCCAAATTCTGAAGAATTTCAGCATTTTTATTAGAAAAGGTTCCATTGGGTTTACTAGCTTCAACATTAGTGGTGGTGATAGTAGAAATACTAATATTTCTAGCAATTTCATCTTCTCTTTCCCACTTAGCATGTAATTCAGCTAATAGTCTAACATTTTCATCAATTCTAACTTGTATGGCATTAGTAGTAGCAAAGGGATTTTTAATAGTTTCAGGTTTAGTAGCCATTTTGTTAAAAGAAGATTGTGCTTCAAACAAAGATGCTATATTTCTTTCAGCATTAGAGAGTTTTTCCTCAATAGTTTTATTGAAAGCAGTTTGTTTACTAATAAAATCTTTAAGCATAACTTCAAGTTCAGAGGGTGCACTCCTATTATTGTTGTAGGATTTTTCATAAGTATTACCATTATTGGGAGGATATGGCCTATAGTTATTACCAAAATTATTCCTATAGGCATTGTTGCTAAAATTATTATTTCTTATAAAGTTCACATCAACTTGCTCTTCTTGAGCAACCAAAGAGGCTAAGGGAACATGATTTGGGTCAATATGAGCTTTCCCATTAACAAGCATAGACATAATAACATCAATTTTATCACTCAATGAGGAGGTTTCTTCAACAGAATTTACCTTCTTACCTTGCGGAGCTCTCTTAGTGTGCCATTCAGAATAGTTAAACATCACATTATCCAGAAGCTTTGTTGCAGCGCCCAAAGTAATGGTCATAAAGGTACCTCCAGCAGAAAAATCCAGAAGATTTCTTGAAGAATAATTTAGTCCTGCATAAAAGGCTTGGATAATCATCCAAGAAGTCAGTCCATGAGTGGGACAATTCTTTACCAAAGATTTCATTCTTTCCCAAGCTTGAGCAACATGTTCATTATCAGATTGATTAAATTTCATTATTTCACTTCTCATAGATATAATCTTAGCAGGAGGATACTATTTTCCAATGAAAGCATCTTTGCATATAGTCCAAGAATCAATACTATTTCTAGTTAGGGATTGCAAACATTCTTTAGCTTTTCCTCTCATAGAGAAAGGAAACAATTTAAGCTTAATAATATCTCCATCTATATCCCTATGTTTTTTGCATCTCACAAAGTTCAACAAAGTTATTAAGATGAGCAGCAGCATCTTCAGTACCAATACCAGAAAATTATTCCCTCATAACAATATTGAGTAAAGCAGGTTTAATTTCAAAGAAAGTAGCTTCAGGAACAGGTGGAGCAATAGGTGTGCACATGAAATCATTGTTGTTGGTGCTAGTGAAGTCACACAACTTAGTGTTTTCAAGAGTAGTCATTTTTGTGTGTTTTTAATAAAGAAAGCAAACTAATACAACTATTTTTTTTTGTTTTTGATAAAGAAACAAGGAAACAAAGCAAAAATAAACTAAGCAAAACAAAAATAACAAAGTAAAGAGATTGGTTATGAGGGACTTCCCTTGTGAAGATGTCCTGTCATCGCATGTCTGTTCTTTTCATAAACCACACACGGATCCACCAGTGTCATTGCATGTGTGTTCTTTTAATAAACCACAGCCAGAGTCAGTGAATGTCTGTTCTTTTCATAATCCACATGAGCATGTGTGTTATTTTCATAGACCACATATGGATCCACCAGTGTCATTGCATGTGTGTTCTTTTCATGAACCACAACTAGAGTCAGTGAAAGTCTATTCTATCACAAACCACACATGGATCCACCAGAGTTATTGCATGCCTATTCTTTTCATAAACCAAAATTAGAGTCATTGCATGCCTGCTATTTTCACAAAAACAACATAAGGTTCCACTAGAGTCATTGGATGTGTGTTCTTTTCAAAAACCACATATGGATCCACCAGTGTCATTGCATGTGTGTTCTTTTCACAAACCACATAAAGATCCACCAGTGTCATTGGATGTGTGTTCTTTTCATAAACCACACGAGCATGTGTTTTTTTCACAAACCACACATGGATCTACTAGAGTTATTGCATGTATGTTATTTTCATGAAACCACATATGGATCCCCCAGAGTCATTGCATGTGTGTTCTTTTCATGAACCACAGCTAGAGTCATTGCATATCCGTTCTTTTCACAAACCATAGCTAGAGTCATTGGATGTGTGTTCTTTTCATGAACCACAGCTAGAGTAAGTGAATGTTTGTTCTTTTTACAAACAACATGAGCATGTGT
Source organism: Avena eriantha (assembly GCA_910589775.1). Lineage (NCBI taxonomy): Eukaryota > Viridiplantae > Streptophyta > Magnoliopsida > Poales > Poaceae > Avena > Avena eriantha. Next base: position 397,695,457 of record OU342740.1, on the reverse strand, counting down.
GTTCTCTTCACAATCCACATATGGATCCACCCGTGTCATTGCATGTGTGTTCTTTTCATGAACCACAACTAGAGTAAGTGAATGTCTATTCTTTTCACAAACCACAAAAAGATCTACCAGAGTCATTGCATGTCTGTTCTTTTCATAAACCATAGCTAGAGTCATTGCATGTTTGTTCTTTTCATAGACCACACATGGATCCACCGTAGTTATTGCATGCATGTTCTTTTCATAAACACAGTTAGAGTCATTTCATGTATGTTCTTTTCACAAACCACATATGGATCCACCAGTGTCATTGAATGTGTGTTCTTTTCCTAAAACACATATGGATCCACCAGCGTCATTGCATGTGTGTTATTTTCATGAACCATAGCTACAGTCATTGCATGTCTGTTCTTTTCACAAACCACATATGGATCCACTAGAGTCATTGCATGTGTTCTTCTCATTAACCACAACTAGAGTCATTGGATGTGTGTTCGTTTCACAAACCACATATGGATCCACTAGTTTCATTGAATGTGTGTTCTTTTCACAAACCACATATGGATCAACCAGAGTAATAGCATGTATGTTCTTCTCACAAACCACATATGGATCCACCAGAGTTCATTACATGTGTGTTATTTTCATGAACCCCATAAGGATCCACCAGTGTCATTGCATGTGTGTTCTTTTCATAAACCACATATGGATCCACCAGAGTCATTGCATGTATGTTCTTTTCATAGACCACATATGGATCCACCTAGTGTCATTGCATGCGTGTTCTTTTCATTAACCACAACTAGTGTCATTGCATGTCTGTTCTTTTCATAGACCACATATGGATCCACCAGAGTTCATTGCATGTGCGTTCTTTTCACAAACCACATATGGATCCACTAGTATCATTGCATGTGTGTTATTTTCATTAACCACAGTTAGAGTCATTACATGTCTGTTCTTTTCACAAACCACATGGATCCACCAGTGTCATTGCATGTGTGTTCTTTAATTAACCACAACTAGAGTCATTGCATGTGTGTTCTTTTCAGTAACCACAGACGGATCCACAAGTGTCATTGCATGTGTGTTCTTTTCATAAACCACATATGGATCCACCAGTGTCATTGCATGTGTGTTCTATTCATTAACGACATCTAGAGTCATTTCATGTGTGTTCTTTTCATAAACCACATATGGATCCACCAGAGTCATTGCATGTGTGTTCTTTTCACAAACCACATATGGATCCAACAGTGTCATTGTGATGTGTGTTCTTTTCATTACATACAGCTAGAGTCATTGCATGTGTGTTCTTTTCATAAACCACATATGGATCCACCAGAGTCATTGCATGTGTGTTCTTTTAATAAACCACAGCTAGAGTCACTTGATGTGTGTTCTTTTCACAAATCACATATGGATCCACTAGACTCATTGCATGTGTGTTCTTTTCACAAACCACATATTGATCCACCTGTGTCATTACACGTGTGTTCTTTTCATTAACCACATATGGATCCCTTGGTGTCATTTCATGTGTGTTCTTTTCATTAACCACAACTAGTGTCATTGCATGTCTGTTCTTTTCATAGACCACATATGGATCCACCAGAGTTCATTGCATGTGTGTTCTTTTCACAAACTACAGCTAGAGTCACTAGATGTGTGTTCTCTTCACAAACCACATGGATCCACTAGTGTCATTGCATGTGTGTTCTTTTAATAAACCACAACTAGAGTCATTGCATGTGTGTTCTTTTCACAAACCACATTTGGATCCACCAGTGTCATTGCATGTCTGTTTTTTTCATTAACCACATCTAGAGTCATTTGATGTGTGTTATTTTCACAAACCACATATGGATCCACCGTTGTCATTGCATGTGTGTTCTTTTCATAAACCACATATGGATCCACCAGAGTTCATTGTATGTGTGTTCTTTTAATAAACCACGGCTAGAGTCACTGGATGTGTGTTCTTTTCACAAACCATATATGGAACCATCTAGAGTCATTGCATGTGTGTTCTTTTCAAAAACCACATATGGATCCACCAGTGTCATTACATGTGTGTCCTTTTCATCAACCACAGCTAGAGTCATTTCATGTGTGTTATTTTTACAAACCATATATGGATCCCCTAGTGTCATTGCATGTGTGTTCTTTTCATTAACCACAACTAGAGTCATTGCATGTGTGTTCTTTTCACAAACCACATATGGATCCACCAGAGTTCATTGCATGTCTGTTCTTTTCACAAACCACATATGGATCCACCAGTGCCATTGAAATGTGTGTTCTTTTCATAAACCACATGGATCCTAACCTTAGGAGAGCCCTAAACTTAGCCCCCAATGGTGTCCATTAGACCGAGTCTTCTAGAAGGCACACCTTAACACAGTTGTTTTGCATGATGATTGGGATGGTCTTCGTAAGAGCGATCCACGAGTAGGTTGTTCTGCAACATGATTGGCCATGCTTACTGCCCGCTTTATCTGGACAAACTGGCAACACTGGGTGACATGGGTATGATTATTCGGATGTTCACTATTTGTTACCATACATTGGGTAAAAGTCCTACGGCCCATGAAGATTCAAGAAAACAGTCCAAGGAAGCAATCGACAAAGACTTTGATTGTATTAGGGAAGAAACTATGAACTGACATTGTGTTGGTATTGTAATTACGCCTGTATGAAACCTATCTGCATACGTCTTTGAGACCCGTCCTATTATATGTATGATGGGAGAAGCCCAAGCGAGGGTACCGAAATCTAGAGGACAACTTGTAATAGTGTGTTTTCTCAATATTTAGGCGACTTTGTCTTCATCATTTTCCTGACATCCGACGAAATCCCCACCATTCTCTTTTCCGTGAAACCCAAAGTCCATCACCATGGACATTGCTGAGGTTACCCCTCATCAATTCGCGCCATCTGTGGGAAACTTGAACGCTGGAAACACGGATTCGGCAGAACACTCTCCGCCAAGCATCAACTCGACGAAAGATCCATGCCCGCCCACCCAAAGAGCTACGTCAACAAAAGTACAGGAACCTTATGCCGGAGCCTCAATGGAAGTCGAAGCATAGATCAAAGAAGAGAACAAAAGAGGGCAAATTGATGAGAATCCGGGGGATCTTGATGGTCTCTATGACAATCTCTCCCTCGGATCAGACCACCCGTTCACACCACAACGTGAAACAAGCCAGCCAATTCAGAACCTGAAGAAAGTAGCGAAAGCATCGACTTTGGAATTCGGATGGCAGAAATTTATCTAGAGCAAAAACTAATGGACTTCACTAGCTCATCTGATAGTGTCTCCATCGGCGAAAATGACGATGTTACCAGTCCGCACGCCACTCAGCACCAAGTATGCGTGATCATCGGAGATGCCACAACCCAGCAAGACTCCAACAGTAACCCAATTCTTAACCCCGATGATATTCTTCAAGCCATAATGCAGGAAGTAATGACAATGAAGGGAGTCGAGGAAACAGGGCAGACCCAATAGTCAACTTGGGAAATGAGGAAGACGAGCAACCATGTGAAGATGAGAGGCGAAATAGTAACCTAGCAGCCAACGCATGGGAAAAAGAAAGAGAAGCAATCTTGGGTGCGGTCCCAATGGCAACAGACGCCACCCACGAAGATCTATTGGCATACCAGTATCTGCTACACCGCAAAAAGAGAGACATCCTCAGGATGCAAAGGCAGCTCGATGAAAGGAAAAGGGTAGCCGACGAATCTAGCTTACGACGAGCACAGCTAAGCCCCACCACGGAATCAAGAAGCATAACAGGAGAGATATCGCCAAGAAAAGGAATGCCTAGACTACAAGGCATACCCGAAGAAGGAAGAAGCACATTAATCCGAGACCTTGATCTCTCATTTATGTCGGTAGACCAAGATGGAAATATCAAGGCAAAAACAGCTCAAGCAGCTATTGTAGCCGCGCAAACATACCTAATCACAACGCAGCCTGCACCCGACGATCCTCGGGCGGCCCTCCACCGATCTGCCTTAATAAACCTCGGTTTGGTAGGGGAAACTATCGCGCAAGTGAATAAAGGAACCACGAGGCAACTTGACAGGTCCCCTCGCCATCGCAGTAGCCCTCGGCGAGAAGGTCATACCGGACGATCATGGTCGCTGCATCGGGTACACTTTTAAGAGAACAAACCACACAACAACGCGAGAAAAGATATCACCCAACGAAGGATTGATCGATCAAGAGAAGAGCGCAGCACCCGAGGATATCATGACGGCAAAAGCAAGGATGAACAAGAATTATGCGGAGCTAGATGCTTTACCCAACGGGTTCGCAAAACTCTGGTGCCAAATGATTTGAAGCTACCCCAAGATCGACAAAAATACGACGGCCTCCAAGAACTTGAAGCTTGGCTGACAGATTATCTGGCGACTGTCAGACTACAAGGCGGATCCAAAGCCACAGCAATGCAAAGCTTGCAGCTACACTTAACTGGTGCGGCGCCGCTCCTGGCTGAAGCAACTACCAGAAGATTATATCAGTAGCTGGAATGATCTTGAAGACAAATTTATTAGAAACTTCCAGTCTACATTCAAGTGACCCGCGTCTTTAGAACAACTGCATGCCTACAAGCAAAAGCCAGGAGAGTCAATACGAGCCATCATCCAATGATGGAACATTACCAAAAATTCGGCTGAGGAAATATCCGACGAAAGAGTAAACAACGCCTTCAATGATGGTCTTCGTCGACAGGAACTTGTTGAAGAACTAGGGCGAACCAAGCCAAAGACAATTTCACAACTGATGGAAATAGCGAATCGTTGGGCCGACGGAGAGGATGCAGTACACAACAAAAGGTCCCGTTCACCCGATGACAGGGACTAGCGTAACAACGATCGGATACGCCGAACCAACAATGGATATCATACACCCAGTTACGTCGCAACAAGATTTTATGGAATGGACAACCGACAAAGTAATGATTACAATGGCAGGTATCATAGCAGTAGGGACAACATCAGTGAAAGCCAGCCACGACAACGATACCAGTCGACGAACCGAGACCCACCAATGTCAGCAGGACAAATGTTGGAAGGACCCTGCAATATGCACTACTACGTCGATTCAACTGGGAAAAGACGATCAAATCACCTCCTAAAGGACCGTCGGACATTCCTAAAGACGCAAGAACTATGGAACGCAAAGGCAGCTGAAGCAGCAAACAGAAACTATGCCCCTTCACCTGGTACTTTCGCCATTGGCGCTCCACCCCCGCCGCAGGGGCCTCCACCAGCGAGACAGCCGCAAAACATAGTATACCAAGACAAAGAATATCCTAGATCAAAGGGAGCAATGTCAATGATCCAGAAGGGGCCACCTTCTAACAGAACACAGAAGTTGATCACTAGGCAAGTAAATTTGGCGGTAATAAAGCCACCTCCTACACCGGAGTATCTCCACTGGTCAGAACAAGAAATTACTTTCAGTAGAGCTAACCATCCATTACAAGTCCCTCAGCCAGGCCAATCAGCACTAATAGTGGAAGCGCAAATCGGCGGGTTCAACATGAGCAAGGTTTTCCTAGATGCAGGAAGCAGCATAAATCTGATTTACGCCAAAACTCTACGGGCCATGAACTGGTCCATGACGAACCTAACACCAGCAGACACAACTTTCCACGGGATAGTTTCAGGGAAAGCCGAGATTCCATTGGGCAAAGTCCACCTTGACATAGTCTTCGGGTCAAAAAATAATTTCAGACGAGAAAAGCTAGAATTCAAAGTCATGGACTGGCCTTCCCAATACCACACGATCCTAGGATGACCAGCTTTCGCTAGGTTCATGGCAGTACCTCACTATGCATACTTAGTGCTAAAAATGTCAGCCCCAAATGGGGTCATCACAGTAAAAGGAAGCTTCAGCCGTGTAGACAACTGCGATCAAGAATTCAACATAATCTCGGAATCTTTCGAGATGGAGGTGGAGCTTGGACAGCTGAAACTGACGGATGAAGAATCGATACAAAAAGGGCACACCCGCAAAAAGAAAATATCGGAAGAGCAAGCACGCAACAGTTTCGCAAAAGAAACGTATGCAGCCTCACATAACGGTCCCGCATAAGGAGACCCGCTGATCGCCAAGTTACGAGAACCACCATACGGAAGATGACGAAGATCCTCAAGGACAGAAGCCGAAGTTCCTCCAGACAAACTCTATTAAGACGCACTCTTTGCTTAATAAAGTCCAACGGCCAGGCGATCACGCCATCGCAATGTACCCCTATTCATTGTTATCAAGAAATAAAGAAAATATTCCGCGACATAAGACTTCTATGGTACACGAACATCAGTTCATCGGATCCCCCAACAAGGAAAAACAGCATACAATCAAAATCTCGTATGAAAGATGCGACCTTTTTGATAAAATTTCTATACAATAATTTAGGCACACTACAAAGCTGCACAAACAAGCAGTCAGATCTCAAAATTTACAAAAAATTCCTCGTCTGCTTCTAAGCACCTACGCACAATCCTAATGGCGGGTCTTCGAGCAGCAGCATAGTGAGGTGCCATATAAACAAGGTCGCCATCGGAAGAGAGAGGCATACCCGAAGATATGACGTCCATATCCAATGTCGGGTGATGTGCATGCACCCAAGAGAGCGCAAGCTTGGCACCCGCCACAAGCTGAAGCTTCACATAATGGTGGATCCTCTCACCTTGCCGAAACTTCGTAATTAAATCTGCCAAGGTCTGAGGCTGAGGATCCTGAGAAAACATGGCATTGTAAACAATAGCTAGAGATATGTGGTAGCACTCGACAAATTGCTCTAGTTCTGATATACGATCCTGCAATAGCGCCACAATGTAGGCACGACGGTGGTCAGTCCAAAAATCTATTTTAGAACTTTGAGAGGCGGATACAAGAGCGTGCATCCGATCGCGCAGACGCTGGCTTTCCTCCCTTTCACACAACCGAATACCTGCACATTGGAGAGAAATTAATTTCTATGAAGTCGGAAAAGGCAACAGAAGAAAAAGGCAGCTTACACAAAAGCTTTTCGCTTGCCTTGAAGATCTCTTCCAAGAAAAAATTCTCGCGGTTGAGGGCCTGGCTTGTTTTTGATTGGGAAACATCCATCAGTGATTGAACAACCCGTAGCCTTCCTTCAAGTTTCTTCACTTGCTCTATCTTTTCAGCATACAACGGCGGGTCCACCATACGCATGACGGCAGGACTAATCGCACCTGCCATAGCGGAGGGCAGGACAACATCTGACGGCTACGCAGAACCAGAAGGAGCCGAAGAATCATTCAAGAGCTGACAAGATAAAGAAGTATACGAAACACTCAGCATACAAGGCAAGGTCACATTCATATATTCAAAAGTTGCTTTCTTGTAAAAAGAAGCAAAAGGAGGCTGGACAAGTTCATAATCCATTACAATTAAGGGAGACACGATAAAAATTACAGAACATAGCCTACGACATCGTATCCTTTAAAGAAAGGGTGGAACTAGCAGATGGAGCACTCGTCGCAGTAGGGGCAGCCGAAGAAGGGGCTGCCAGGTTCTCCGAACCTGAACCCAGGCCTAGGAGCAGCTGAGAAAATTTTTCTGGCCCTCTTAATACACAGCTTCAAGTCAACCACTTCACCACTGGGAGTGACTGGGACAGAGGAGCTAAGCTTCTCACAGTCGACCTTCTCGTCGTGCGCCATCGCCAGGGCCATCGAAGTTTCGGCACCACTCCTTGACTGTGTCAAGCTATAACCAATAAGGGGTCTGGGATCAGCACCAAAAATGGCGACAAGCTCATTTAGGTTCTCCGGCACATCCTTGGTTGGAAATATTTCGGCATGCAGTTTCTTGAAGGCGTGGTGCGAGGGGATAAGAAGATTGCGCTCGTGAACATTGTTAGCCTCCAAAGTGCTAACAGCATCCGACAAAGGTCGACCTTCTTATCGTCATCCAGCGTCAGGTTCTGGCCAATCAGTTCTATAGACAAAAGGGAGAGGAAGAGGTTGACAACCAAAAGAAAGAAAGAAAACAAACAAACATGCATAGATAAAACTTACGGGTTAGTGAGTTATTAAGGGCCTCCAGGCGCTGCAGCATATTCGTATCTCGAGTAGTGACTTGCCTGGCCACTTCCTCAGCATCGGTTTTCGCCTTCTGATTGGCATCCGCCAAAGCTTTTTCCGTAGCGTGGAGCCTACCTTCCAGATCATCGGCGCGTTTCATCGCCTCATCCCGAATAATTCCGGATTGCTTGGCAGCGGCTGTAGGAGCGAATCACAACAATAAGGATGAGCATTTTTTCACAAAGAGATTACAAAGATGATCAGTGCATACCCTTCAGTTCTTCGGCATCATCACGGATCCTTATGAAACGAGAGGCCATACCGACCATCTCGCGCATCAAAGACTGAGCAAAGAAAAACCACAACAAAAAGATAAGAAGGCAAATCAAAAAGTGCATGGGAGGGAAAAATTCCGGCATAAAAAAGGTGACTTACATCCTTCATGTCCACATCAACAGGATCCTCGGATATCGCCACCCCTTTACCCGCCGTTTTCTTCCTTTTTTGCGGCGGCGGCTTGGATGAAGAGGCAACATCCTTGTGGATGGTCTGTTCCACAGGAGACAGAAGTTTTTCTTTTGGCTCCACCGCTGGCGGAGAAGTTTTCCTTGTGGAGCAGCCTATAGATGTGGGAAGAAGAGAAGCGGGAAGATCTTCGTCATCACTGCAACAGTACAACACAAAGAAGGAAGAAGCATCAGCAGTCAAATCACCCGGTGAAATAAGAAAGAGAAGAAAGAAAATACTCACGAAGATATATCCTACACAAGACAGAACAAATTCATCTTGGGAGGAGCAGCTGTGATCGGAGAAGCACCGAACGGCTTGGAAGCAGTTGAATCATCTGAATCCTCGACTCTTTCCACATCATAAGAGCGTTTCCTATTTTCGCCAGCACACTCCATGCGGAAATCCCTAGAGCCAGCCGAAGGAAGTGATTGCGTCTTCGACGAAGAATCGGAGGCAGAGAATTCTCCCTCCTCATCCACGGCAGTCCCAGTCATAGGGAGATCGTCAGATGCAGAGGAGTGAACAGGAGGCTGGCCACTTCCAGGAAGGGGAGGAAGTGATCTCAGGTGATCAAAATCCTTACAGAAAAGCGGAATACTTCAAAAAAGTGTATCTACAAACAGAAGACAAGATGAAGGCGAAGGAAATGTACCTCGGGAAGTTGTTTCTTCTTGCCATAGGGCTCCACAAGGAAGGTTGAAGGAACCGGGCTTTTTGCAGTCAAAGTTATGAAGCTCCGGACTCTTTTTCATACACCTTGAGGGCGAGGTCCTCCGAGGAAATCCTCAATGGGTCCTTCTTCGCGGTATAAGCCCACATACCGGACAACCAGACTGGGAGCGGCTGGACACGGATCTGCAAAAAATATGCCAGGACCTGGAGACCCGACAATTCTTTGACAACCTCATGCTGCAGCACAGAAATATGATCAACAAAATGCTGGATTTCTACCATTTCCTCGGTAGAAGGATGCTCATCCTAGGAGTCGAGTTTATGACAGACTTTTTTTAGGTTCAAAGGGGGCTAACCCGAAAGATTGGCCTTCGAGTGGCTGGTCCTTGACATAAAACCACTTGGATTTCCAACCTTGGACAAAATCCATGAGTTTGAAATCCAAGTAATCAACGTCAGATCAGATAGAAAAAATGGCGCCACCAACATCATGGACAATGGTGTCAGTGGCGTTGCGACGAACATAGAAGAAGTATTTCCAAAGGCCCCAATTGGGATGAATCCCAAGGAAACACTCACAAAGAGTAACAAAACAAGCAACATGGAGAATGGAATTGGGCGTGATCTGATAAAGCTGCACACCATAAACAAACAAAAGGCCCCGAAGAAATTCGTGGACGAGGAGAGAAAGACCACGGAAGAGGAAGGGGAGGAACATTACCCTCTAGCCAGGCTCGGGGATGGGAGCACCTTTGTCTCCGGGGAGCTTGAAGGAACCCTCCATCAGAAGGCTGGAGTTCACGCCTTGCGGAGCTCCCGCGTCATGCACTTGGTGGGAGCCCACCCGACGGCCCTCTTCCAGTAGCTTTGCTTTTTCCCTTGGCAGCGAAAAGGGGAAAGAAGAGGACGAAAACCAAAGTGCGTGAGGAAGCAAGAGCAGGAAATCGCAAGGGGCAAGAGCACAAGGAGGAAGATGGAGAAGAGGGAGCTAGGTAAAACAGTAAAACACATATCCCCTCCCTTATAAAGAGCAACGATGCAAGGATTCAACCATTCGATGCAAAAACGAACCAACAGAAGATCACACGATGATGACACATGTTACAAAGTTTTCGTAAAGGAAAAAAATTAAAAGAAGTTATGGCTGTAGTAAAACGGAAAACAGCGCGTGATGCCTCGATTCTCGCGCAGTGAGGGGACGTGCAGTCAAGAATCTCCGCTGAATACGCCATCACATGCCATAGATACTGCGCACGGGCCCACGTTTGACACATCCCGTCAGGGCGTGTTTTTCTGGAAATCAACAGCATCAAATACGTCATAACTGACGTCACTGCAAGAAATTGCGGCTTTGTTTTTACAACGATATGACCCAACGAAATTAAATTGGAGCCGAAGTAAATTCCTCCAGGAGAAGATTTGAGACTACACTCGAATATACAATATTGCGACTATAGCCTCGGGGGCTACTCCTATCTGGAGCACTAGTCGTGCACCCGACAAAAATACAGAAGCACTGGCAAAATAAACTTTTCGAGCCTATGTTTTGATACATATATCCAACCATATTCTCGGGGGCTACTCCTATCAGGAGCACTGACGCGCACCCGATAAAAGGAAAAAGGAAACATTCGACGACAGATACTCCTATCAGGAGTAGATTGCAAAAAGTAAAAAATTCTCGGATCGCACCCGACGCGATAAAAATCCGAATGCCATGTTCAGAAACATGAAAGTAAGACCCCAGGGTTCGTCCTGTGTGGCCTGGTAATCGCACAAGAATGCGCTCTGCTAGTAAAAATCCGTATCAACGATACGATGAAAAATCCCGATGGACGCGTTGGGTACCCGATAAAAATAGAAAACTAGAATTCAGTATTCAGTAAGACCTCAGCGGCTCGAACTGAATTACGCCAGTTACAAAATTCCGGATTCGAGCCTGGGGACTTGAATTTGATGTAGGTCAACCTTGTTTTTGCCCAGGAGCAATTAACTGATTCCCGATCCGTCGGAAGCATCATACTCATTGTACCAAATCTCTACAAAAAATACAAAAAATGATAAATAGAAAGGAAAAAAGAAAAACTTTGAGACTCAACCTGAAACTGGGGTTCAGGCAGAGTCTCGGGGGCTACTGACATGGGTATGATAACTCGAATGTTCACTATTTGTTAACCTACATTGGGTAAAAGGCCTACGGCCCATGAAGATTCTAGAAAACAGTCCAAGGAAGCAACCGACAAAGACTTTGATTGTATTAGGAAAGAAACTACGAACCGACATTGAGTTGGTATTGTAATTACGCGTGTATGAAACCTATCCGCATACAGCTTTGAGACTCGGCCTATTATATATAGGACGGGAGAAGCCCAAGTGAGGGTACCGAAATCTAAAGGACAACTTGTAATAGTGTGTTTTCTCAATATTCAGGCGACTTTGTCTTTATCGTTTCCTAACATCCGACGAAATCCCCAGCATTCTCTTTTTCGTGAAACCCCAAGTCCATCACCATGGACATTGCTGAGGTTACCCCTCGTCACTAGGTGCTCCCCTTTTGCCAGTGTCACGTCCCATTTACTTCTCTTCCTTCCCCTCGAAGCCACTTTCCCCACTTCTCTCCCATCCTGCCGTAGCCGCAAGCCGACGGCGCCTCCAGCGATCTCTCCCGCAGCCACCCCAGTCCCCGACCCCCCCTCTCTCCATGGGTTCAAGGGGAGACGGTGAGGAAACGTGTCGTGACGACAGGGACGGTGATTTCGATGTGAGTCGTCTCATCTCTATCTCTATCATCTGTGGCCAATTATCTATTTTGAGCTAGATCTACTCTGTTTACTCTTGCATGTATGATGTGTTAGTCCAACCAGACGTTGTACGACTCCGACTATCACGGTTTAGCGGATGAAGACAGTCCTCCACTATGTAAACATGGATATGTGCCTGCTAAATTTGTAGCGTTTGAAGGACGAAACACAGGCAGGAGGTTTTTACGGTGTCAAGGACATCGTGCAATGATGCAAGGCAGAAGTTGCGGTGTTGTCAAATGGGTAGATCCAGAGTGGCCCAAATCGATGCAGAAAACACTGAACAAACTATGGGATATGATTGTTGAGTTGAAAGAATCCATAGTCAACTCACTTCTTGACAGTGCTGAGATGAAGCTATGGGACCAAGTTGACACAACCAAGCTTAACCGAGATCTCAAGAGGGTGCAAGACAAGGTTAGCAAAGTCAAGAAGGAGAGGACATGGCGTTGGCCCTGAAGGCTAAAGCAGAGCAAGAACTGACTCAAGCAAGGAATGAACTTCACCAGGCCAAAGTCCTGCAGTTCACAACTACGAATATTGACAAGTGCATGAGGATAAATGTAGAGAAACAATTAAAGCTGTGCAAGGAAGATGCTAAAAGGAAGGAGGACATGATTCGATCCTTGCTCTTACAGGAAGATGCGCATCGGGCTAAGATTAGGAAGATCAAGGAGATGTGTGATAACTAGTTCTATTTAGTTTGAGCTCCGTGCTTTTTTAAGTTGTTATAGTAGTACTTGTTGACCTAGCGGTCTGAACTAGTGGTCCCGGAGTCCCGGGAGAAAAAAAATTGGTCGCCCGTTAATCTGTCTTAACCCTACATTACGTCTTTTTGTCTGATCATGGTGGTATTCTAACATTGGTGGTTTGTTTAAACGTAATCTACGTGGATTGTGCCGCATGCAAATGGAACAATCACAATTTATAAAGTGGAAGCATGTGCACCCGGTTACTGGAGATCCAGGAGCTTCGCCAGATGCAGGGGATGTAGGAGCAGGGAGGCGGTGAGATAGACGGGCTCAAGATTAGGCCAGAAAGTGGTATCAATTTCCTCATCATCTAGGCATTATCGGTTGCCATTGTTTTTTATGTTGCCATGTCATTGTGCAGTAGCTAAAATAAGTTGCTGCTTCATGGAGTGTAGCAGCTTAAATAATTTATTTCTGTGCCACTTACTTTCCATCAAATTTGGAGACCTCCCGCCCCTCAGCAATCGTGAAACCGCTGCTGCATGTTTTCAGATAGTAGTGGCACAATCACAATTTTGGATTCAACTACTAACTCGGGTGTTTTCAAACCCTAAGTCGGGGTACATTTTACTCCGAGAACGTGGGTAGATTGTTTCATCCCGCAAAGTTCCACACAGAGAGCTCCAGAATTTAACTGAATTACATATATAGGTTCAAGTTTAACACATTATTATGCATCTTCATTGCCAGCAGCCTTCTTGCCCTGCCTGGGTGCCAAGCCTTCACGTCCACTGGCTTCTTCATTTCCTGCTTTCTTCCTCTTCATCAGTACCAATTTTCTTAGCTTCACGTACTCTGCATCACCGGGACAATCGGCACCAGAATCGTGTCCAGCATCATCTTTCCACTCGTTTCTATTTTCTTCCGGCGGCAAAATGACTGACCCGACAGTCATGTTTCTAACCTTGCGGCGCTTCCTATCAAAAAAACAGGACTGTTGCATAACTGCCCAATATCTACGGAGTTAATAAAACAAAAACTACAATTTAGCACAAACATGCGAACCCCAAGAGACGTTTGCTTACCAGGAGCTAATTAGGTTCGAGCGACCACCCTGTCCAAGAATAGAAGGGCGACTCCCAGTTGTAGCAGCTTCCACATCTAGTACATCACAATTGAGCTCAAACATGCAAGCCAAAGCATACCTTTTCATCAACCCAATTAGCTAACTGTCACACGTTAGAGGAACCATGATGCCTCGTTCATCCATGAAGCTGAACTTTGCAGTCTGCTTCGGCCATATTTCATCATGATTACGCAGAGCAGCAACCATACCAGGGATAGTGCAGATCTGCGTAGATGATTCTTCCATCGTGATACAATGGTGTCCATACCACTTGCCCTTCACCCTTGCTGATTTAGGGTCATACCTGAAGAGGGCTACCGTACCCAGGTAAGGGTGGTCCACGGAGATCCCACTTGATAGAAAACTATGGACAAAATATGTTTGTCAGCGTTGGGCTAACAAACAATTTTAGGTTCAGTAGCTAGCTAGCAGTTATAATTAGTGTGAATAGCAAAGAGAAGGGTAGCTCACCCGCATGTAGCCAGAACTTCTTCTCCCTTGGTAGTAGGATCTGCCATCCTCCGAGCTGCTCAGATCGTCGACGACGGAGGCGGGATAGAGCCTCGCAACAACGGCTACGGCATGCTCCATTAGAGCTCGGGATCAGCAAATGGGCGCAGCAACTTGGCGCCAGAAGTCAAATGTCCAAACGGATCATTCTGCCTGGAGGGTGGATTTCGACGCCGCTGGTGCTAGGGGAAAGGAGGGAATGGATTTGTGAAATTGGTCAACGCATCCAATCCACTTAGTTCCTCGATTTGCCTAAGAGGTTACCGAGTTAGCGCTCGCATCACAGACATATGACCGACATGTGGGCCTCGACCGTCTACTTCACAGGGCAGTTTAACAGAATGTTTGAATTTGGTGAGATGAGTTTGCCTCGAAATGGCCCCTCTTAGTAGTTGGCAGCCCAACTTTACGAAACGCGGCAATTACAAGCAACTTGGGTACCGCGATGCACTCGCCTAGGAACATTCGGGCCACAAACAAACAATCCCCAACTAAGTTGCCAGGGTTAGACATGAGGGAAAAAACGTGACTCACGATACGCGTGTGTGGTGCACGGGGCGGTAGTGGACACGTGTGGCTGTGCACGGTGCAGTAGCGTACATGGTTAGACGGTGCACGGTGGTTCAACAAAACGTCGCTTCACTTCTCCTTTAATAGAGGCCTCCTCACTCTCACTCATCACTCACTCGCTCACTCAACCGTCTCCACTGTCCCATCACCTTCTGCAAACCCCCAAGAAAACCCCAACCACGCTGGCGATGGAGAATTATGGCGCGGTGGCCATCGGCGCCTCCAAGGCCACCGGCGAGGAGGCCCCCGTCCCTATACATGCCCACGTCTAGGCATCGTAGGTAGCCACCGTCCCCGTCCTCGCATCCGCCATAGCCGCCGACGAGGAGGCCCCCGCTGGTTCAGGCAAATCCCGCTTGGCTGGGACCCCTATGAGGAGGTTGATTACATAAGGCCGGAGAACCCCTACGACACCAGCATCGTCGACACATGCTAGGAGGTAACCAGGGTTTTCTCCCCTTCCCTTGTTCTTCCCATGTTCCCATCGTTGGATGCTAGATCGTATGTTATTAGGGCTCGGTTGTTCGTATTTTTACAGTAGCTAATCCACTTATGATAGATCTCGTATTTCGATGAATCCCCCTGTTCGTATTTGAACCCCCCTGTTTGTAGTTGGGATCAGTATTCGATTTGGTTTGAGATTTGGGGAATAGTCAGGAGATCTCAATCGATTCATTTATGCAAATAATTAATCTCGATAATCAAAGTATCTCAATCATGTCCTTATTGCACTCTACTGTTTTTACCAACAGGAGGATAGCAGCGACGTCTGCAGCGACGATGAGTCCAAGGACACCAAGACTCGTCATGTGCTGAGGAGGCTGAAGTCCGGCCAGTACAACAACTTCTTCGCCAGCGACGTATATAGGTGCCCCTTCTGCCCCACAAGGAGGCTCCATGCCACGGACTTCAACTCCCTCGCGAAGCATGCCGAGGACGTGAGGACCTGTGGCGAGTCTGTGAACGTCCACAGCTTGATAGCCAAGCACCAGGCGCTCGGTCTTCACCTCCGCAACCTCCAGAAGGTGGCTATCTAGGAGGGTCGCATGCTGCCGATCAAGGCCAAGGCACCCAAGGTCAAGGGACTAGGCAACAAGAAGTGGAGGAGGTGCCAGAGGGAGGAGGCGGAGGCCCTCCTAGCAGAGGCCATGAGGGGCCACTGATCTTGTGCTGCTGCTGCTGTAAAGCAGCTTCTTTTGCCGTGTCTATGTTGAACTTGTCCACACCTACTGTTGAGCAGCCTAATTGTCGAACCTCGTTAAGTACCATACTATATAACCTAGATTAGTTGATTTATCTACATCTATGCTGTTTACTGAATTTATTTATGGTACTGGTTAGATTTTCTGCTCTAGATTTGGTACCAGATTGGGGAAAAATGAGGGCCAAAAGGAACAATGAATGAAGAGATGTGGCGCCCCGCAAAAACCACTACTAGAAAATCGCGGTGTTTTTGTGCATTGCATCATCATGACCGCATGCTCATGTCATTATGCCACCTTGCATTTGAGCATCGTCATGTCATCATGCATTTGTTTGTCTAAAACTATTTTCTAAAAGCCTAGTTTTGTTTTCTAAATATTCCCCGTCTTAATTTCAAATTGAAACTCCGGTCTTTTCCGGGTCTTTTATTTGTCTAAAAACTATTTACAAAAGTCTATTTTAAATTAAAATAAAAGTTGATATTATTTTTGTAGGAGGCAGCCAGCCAGGCCCGAAAGCCCAGTCGGCCACCTCCAAATAAAATCTAATCCTACCCTACCCCAAACCCTAGCTCCCTCCAATCCCTCCCAGCCGCCGCCACCTGCTGCCCGCCCTTGCGCCGATTCCACCCGCGCGGCCAGCAAGCACAAGCTAGCACGCACACAGCCACACACGCACGCTGCGCTGAACGCCACCACCCTGCCCTGCATGTCCACCATGCCACTCCATTGCCACCACGCCTGCAGCTGGGCCCCGGACCTCTCTCTCCTGCTCGCCCGCTGCCGCTCGCAGCGCCGCCGCGCTCTTCCCCAACCCCGCGACCCGCTCGTCATCACCATCCCCTCGCCGCCCTCGTCGCCCTCCTCCCCATGGCCGCCGTCGCCGTGGTCGGCCAAGGTCGCCCTTGACCTCCTCTGTCCTCCTTCACGACGGCGCCTCTGCTTCGAGCTCCCCCACGCCACCGTCTTCCTCGAGCAGAGCCGCGCAGGCCTGCCTCTCCGTCGTCCGCCCCTCCCTGGCGCCTCGCTCCTTCCCGAGCACCGCCGTCGCCTAAGTTCTCCCGCGCGACCCCGAACCCCACCGGCTCGGCCGACCTCGTTGCCTCCTTCTGGCGTCCCCGCATGACGTCGCCGCCCACGAGCTCCCCCGGCTCCGCCCCGTGCCCAGCACCGCCGCGGCCGGTTCGCCTCGTCCACGCTCTGACCACCTGGGCCCCCCGCGTCACCTACCACCGTCGGCCTCTGCTTCCACAGCGACCGCAGGCCCCGACGCCCTGACCTCGGCCGCTTCCTGCCGATGCTTCTCTTCCCGGCCACGCGTCCTCCTCGTCGACCATTTTAACCTCGCGGTGCTGCTCTGTCCTGAAGTGTAGCACCTGCTAGGTGCTTGTATCGTTGGGTGATGAGAAAATCACCATTCTGATGTGCCTCTGTTTTTTTGTTGTTGTTCGTGATCTAGTAGCTTCGGTCCAACCTCTGCGCACAGTTGCCGCGTGCTACCCTACTTTGCGCTTTGTGCTTCCAAGCCCGGCTTTCTCCGATGGCCGCACAAGACCGACCTTGTCAAGTTCTGCCCAATTCGAAACCCTGAGAACTCCGCCCGCGGTACCTGGAGATCGCCGACATGGAACCATCGGACCATGCAAGACCATTGCCAAGAACCCGAAGCATCCCGGAGTACCACTCCAAGATCACCGGCAAGATCTTCTTCATCGCCACGAAGACCTCCTTCCCGGAACCCAAGACCGACATCGTCACCCGAGCACTTCGACAAGAACACCAAGTTCTCCTTCCTCTCAGACGCCAAGACCCGAACCGGAAGAACGCCAAGATCGCCATGGGAACGGCAAGTACTTCACCCCAGACGCCAAGTTTGACCCGACCCACGCACCTGACAAGATCTTCGCGTCGACAAGTCCGACATCGACCAGGGCGAACCCGATGATCCTCCGACGCCAAACCAAGTCCTTCGACAACCTCCGTTGTCCGAGAACTTTCCCGCCGAGACCGATCCCCGTCGAACCCTGTCGAACCCCGAACCCTCGGAACCCAAGATCTTCCGAACCCAAATGTGTGAACCCTTTTCCCGAGACCTATTTTATAAATGCTATACATAAAACTGTTGCATATAAATTGTTCATACATGCATACTTGTCTGTGGTTTGGGGGCATCATGCCGATTCACCTCATAATTAAATATGAAGTCGATATGCAGGATATCGTTGTATTATTTCGGACTCCATTTAAATTGGTGTAGCGAACCGATGCCATGTTTCGCCCTATTAATACAACATTTAAATTGCGGGGGTTCTAAATAACTCGAATCTATTAATTAATTGTAGGGACCCCGGTTCCGCTTAATACTGCCTAATTGCACCGCATCTGTGCCATGCCATGCATCATATCATAAACATGTCGATTCTTCTACCGTAGTATTAAATATTGCATCCGGTGTTTCTTCTAGTGTTTGCTTCTTCGTAGACTAGGCCGATGAGTTGATGCGAGTGTCGACAAGTTCTCCGGATATGAACCTTCGGCAGTGTTTCCCAGGCGAGCATCTCTCCCCCTTCTACCTATTTTGCATTTATAGTCTTTATTTCCTCTTGTTGATCTATTGCTATCCGTGTCGCAATGCTTTAGCTTCCGAGCACCAGTTATATCCCGTGCAGCCTCTATATTGCCTTGGACACCTCCTATTACCCGTGTTTGGTAGATAGCTGGCCTTGCGAGTCGTAGTTGCTTGCTTAGGTGCGATCTCGTGTTGTCGAGTACCACAGTTGTTGGTATACTGGCAGGTATTTAATGGTGGAGATGCTTATTGGTGGAGATGATCACGACTTTAAATGCAACTATTAAAAACGTTAGATATAACTAATGCAGAGGCATCGGTGGGCAATAGATGTTATTTGGTTCTTCCACGCTCACTTGTGTCCCATAGGACCCCGAGTACTTGATACCCGTTCCTTGATTTTTCGCACTATCCACATCTGGGAGGCCTTATGGACCCCCCTGAGCTAGAGCTAGATTCATTTCTATTTCTTGGGGCCACAAAGTAGTTTGGGGCTTTATTACTATCCTGTACCTATGCCATGCTTTACTGCTTTATTTAAGATTGTGCGTGGAGCACCTGTACTGTTTAGGATTGCGGAGTGTTTTCACGGTATCGACAAGCCCAGTCACACTTTCGGGTTCCTAGTCGTTTATAGCCATTGGCGCAAACCTTGGGCCCGTCTCGGAGTCGGCCAACTTCGTTGCGGGTAACTTAATGGGGTGGCCCCCTGAAATATTTCTGAATCCTGTGATCGCTTTGTCGTGAATGCCTCGTTGGGTTTTGATTTGGTTTTTCCGAGGTTGATCGAGTGTGTGTTTCTATTTGTGCACCCCTGCAGGGTAAAACTTTCTGAAAGCCGTGTCTGCGGTTATGGACGACTTGGGGCATAGTATCTCGATCATAGACAAGCATAACTAAAGTAGTGCTATAAATTTGACTTAATATGTGACTAGTAATCAGATGCAACTATAACGGAATGGATATTAAAAATGCCAACAGCTGGTGGATCTGGGTTGGTTTGTGACATGCTATATCTACCTAGTAAGTATTACAACTCCAATGGAATGTCATAAAAGTGCCAATAATTGCTGGGTTTTGGGATTCCTCGGGACAATTATATCTGACTAGTAAATGTTCCAACTATAATGGAATGGTGATTAAAACTGCCCACTACTTATGCTTCAGGATGACTCATGCTATCTATATCTGACTAGTAAGTGCTTCAATTATAATGGAATGAATAAAACTGCCAACTAGTTCCTTGGTCCGACTTCCTCGTTTGGTCTCGAGGGGGAAATACCAGGATGGGTTTGTTTGGTGTAGTCTCAGGTT
This sequence comes from Avena eriantha, assembly GCA_910589775.1. Taxonomy (NCBI): domain Eukaryota; kingdom Viridiplantae; phylum Streptophyta; class Magnoliopsida; order Poales; family Poaceae; genus Avena; species Avena eriantha. The sequence goes on along the minus strand of OU342740.1, from coordinate 397,675,430 downwards.
GGATCCGAATAGGTCTTTCTTATCCCTCTCTATTAGCCACCAGTTTCACAAAGTCTCTATAGGTTGTTTAGTGCTGTTGCGCTGCCGCTTCAGTCCACCATACCTATGTAGGCGAGAGCCGCCGAATTCTAGCCTCGCCGTGTACTGGCCTCAGTACTGACGCTCCTCTTTTTCCTTTGCCCTTTGTCGGCACCCCTTTTGTTTTAGCAGGTTCGAGTTCGACGTCGTTAGCAGGGTTACCCTTCCGGCTTGACCTGGGCAGGGTTATGGACGCCATTGGTTATTCTTCAGGGCTCTTAGCCCCATTTGCATCTTGTCCGTAGTCGGACGCTCTATCGTTTTCAAGGTGATTTGGATCTTTGTATATTATATCTGTATTCTTGACTCGTGGAGTCGCTGATGTATATATATGTTATGTGGGTCCCATCGAGGACTATTGTGTAATGGTATTACTTCGTTTTCCACCCGCATGAAAGTGCCTGGTGGGCGTCCTTGAATCGTTTCTATGCGGGTTTGGCGGAAAGGGCTAAAACTTGCATAGGGCCGATTTGTGGGTGTTACAGAGTGGTATCAGAGCTCAGCAGTTGTGATACCCCACAAGTCCAGCCTGTAGGATAACCTAGCTAATGGCCGAAGTAGAGTGTCAAAACTATTTTTGCAAAATCGGTTGGATTGATCTGATTAGGTCTGATTTTACTCCTTACCCCTCTACTGTTCTCCTCTTACCTCTGCGTGTGTTGAACCTGCTCTCTTACCTTCTTCTAGTCCAGGATTTCTCGTGGGTGGGTTTTCTGTCGTACCTTCAGGGTTTCGCTTCCTCCTTTGTAACGGTGCTTCTACATCCAGTCTTCGTGCTATCTGAGGAATCCTTTATCTGTGGTACCATTCTTTGTTCCTTGTTTGTGCCTTCCAGTGTTTTCCGGCGCGACGACATCATCTACGCCAGATCCGATTCAGAGCCTGCATCACTCCTTGTTTTCTGAACCTCGATTGTCGAGATCTTCAGTCTGATTCTGAGAATGGTTGCACGCTTTTCGACTGATTGTGCGGAGTAATAGTTTGGGTGCGTGATGGATTGGCCCCCATGCCGACTACTCATTCTATTTGCTCTCGTACATTGAAGTGGATGAGAATGCATCGGTTCTGTCTTTCTATCCAAGTTAGAGGTGGCTTTATTTGTGGATACATTTGCCTTCGTCCTTTGTTCCCGGAGTGTTCTCTCGACGATCACGGACAGCGGCCTCTTGTTAGTGGTGTCGCGAGGATCTACATGAAGCGAGAAGATTCAGATCGCCGACCTTCTTCCCCGAACCATGAGGCGGATCTCGAGGGCGAGATCCATTGTTAGTGGTGTCGAATTGTGGCGCCCCGCAAAAACCACTACTAGAAAATCGCGGTGTTTTTGTGCATTGCATCATCATGACCGCATGCTCATGTCATCATGCCACCTTGCATTTGAGCATCGTCATGTCATCATGCATTTGTTTGTCTAAAACTATTTTCTAAAAGCCTAGTTTTGTTTTCTAAATATTCCCCGTCTTAATTTCAAATCGAAACTCAGGTCTTTTCCGGGTCTTTTATTTGTCTAAAAACTATTTACAAAAGTCTATTTTAAATTAAAATAAAAGTTGATATTATTTTTGTAGGAGGCAGCCAGCCAGGCCCGAAAGCCCAGTCGGCCACCTCCAAATAAAATCTAATCCTACCCTACCCCAAACCCTAGCTCCCTCCAATCCCTCCCAGCCGCCGCCACCTGCTGCCCGCCCTTGCGCCGATTCCACCCGCGCGGCCAGCAAGCACAAGCTATCACGCACACAGCCACACACGCACGTTGCGCTGAACGCCACCACCCTGCCCTGCATGTGCACCATGCCACTCCATCGCCACCACGCCTGTAGCTGGGCCACGCCTGCGCCAGCCTTCCACCCAGCCAGCCCTGCCGCCTCCTTTTTCCCCTGTGTCCCACCGGGAGAGCCGTCCCCGCCCACCCCGGGACTCCCCCAGTCCCACCTGGGCACGCCACCCACCCCACATGCCGCCAAACCACCTCCCCTGGACCAACCACCCCCACCTACCGCCTCCTGATGCGCCCTCGATCCCCTCTCCCGCGGGCCCACCCCCACCGACGCGCCCCGCGCCTCCTCTCTCGCTCCTCCTCTCCTTCCTCCCCTGCAGCAGGAGCCGCCCCGACCGCCGCTCCCCTCCGCTCCGGCGAGCCCGGCCAGCCCGAGCGCCGGCCCTCTCTCTCCTGCTCGCCCGCTGCCGCTCGCAGCGCCGCCGCGCTCTTCCCCAACCCCGCGACCCGCTCATCATCTCCATCCCCTCGCCGCCCTCTTCGCCCTCCTCCCCATGGCCGCCGTCGCCGTGGTCGGCCCAGGTCGCCCTCGACCTCCTTCGTCCTCCTTCACGACGGCGCCTCTGCTTCGAGCTCCCCCACGCCACCGTCTTCCTCGAGCAGAGCCGCGCAGGCCTGCCTCTCCGTCATCCGCCCCTCCCTGGCGCCTCGCTCCTTCCCGAGCGCCACCGTCGCCCAAGTTCTCCCGCGCGACCCCGAACCCCGTCGGCTCGGCCGACCTCCTCGCCTCCTTCTGGCGTCCCCGCATGACGCCGCCGCCCACGAGCTCCCCCGGCTCCGCCCCGTGCCTAGCGCCGCCGCGGCCGGTTCGCCTCGTCCACGCTCTGACCACCTGGGCCCCCTGCGTCACCTGCCACCGCCGGCCTCTGCTTCCGCTGCGACCGCAGGCCTCGACGCCCTGACCTCGGCCACTTCCTGCCGCCGCTTCTCTTCCCGGCCACACGTCCTCCTCGTCGACCGTTTTGACCTCGCGGTGCTTCTCCGTCCTGAAGTGTAGCACCTGCTAGGTGCTTGTATCGTTGGGTGATGAGAAAATCACCATTCTGATGTGCCTCTGTTTTTTTGTTGTTGTTCGTGATCTAGTGGCTTTGGTCCAACCTCTGCGCACAGTTTCCGCGTGCTACCCTGCTTTGCGCTTTGTGCTTCCAAGCCCGGCTTTCTCCGATGGCCGCACAAGACCGACCTTGTCAAGATCTGCCCAATTCAAAACCCTGAGAACTCCGCCCGCGGTACCTGGAGATCGCCGACATGGAACCATCGGACCACGCAAGACCATTTCCAAGAACCCGAAGCATCCCGGAGTACCACTCCAAGATCACCGGCAAGATCTTCTTCATCGCCACGAAGACCTCCTTCCCGGAACCCAAGACCGACATCGTCACCGAGAACTTCGACAAGAACACCAAGTTCTCCTTCCTCTCAGACGCCAAGACCCGAACTGGAAGAACGCCAAGATCGCCACGGGAACGACAAGTACTTCACCCCGGACGCCAAGTCTGACCCGACCCACGGACCCGACAAGATCTTCGCGTCGACAAGTCCGACATCGACCAGGGCGAACCCGATGATCCTCCGACGCTAAACCAAGTCCTTCCACAACCTCCGTTGTCCGAGAACTTTCCCGTCGAGACCGATCCCCGTCGAACCCCGAACCCTCGGAACCCAAGATCTTCCGAACCCAGATGTGTGAACCCTTTTCCCGAGCCCTATTTTATAAATGCTATACATAAAACTGTTGCATATAAATTGTTCATACATGCATACTTGTCTGTGGTTTGGGGGCATCATGCCGATTCACCTCATAATTAAATATGGAGTCGATATGCGGGATATCGTTGTCTTATTCTGGACTCCATTTAAATTGGTGTAGCGAACCGATGCCATGTTTCGCCCTGTTAATACAACATTTAAATTGCGGGGGTTCTAAATAACTCGAACCTATTAATTAATTGTCGGGACCCCGGTTCCGCTTAATACTGCCTAATTGCACCGCATCTGTGCCATGCCATGCATCATATCATAAACATGACGATTCTTCTGCCGTAGTATTAAATATTGCATCCGGTGTTTCTTCTAGTGTTTGCTTCTTCGCGGACTAGGCCGATGAGTTGATGCGAGTGTCGACAAGTTCTCCGGATATGAACCTTCGGCAGTGTTTCCTAGGCGAGCATCTCTCCCCCTTCTACCTATTTTGCATTTATAGTCTTTATTTCCTCCTGTTGATCTATTGCTATCCGTGTCGCGATGCTTTAGCTTCCGAGCACCAGTTATATCCCGTGCAGCCTCTATATTGCCTTGGACACCTCCTATTACCCGTGTTTGGTAGATAGCTGGCCCTGCGAGTCGTAGTTGCTTGCTTAGGTGCGACCTCGTGTTGTCGAGTACCACAGTTGTTGGTATGCTGGCAGATATTTAATGGTGGAGATGCTTATTGGTGGAGATGATCACGACTTTAAATGCAACTATTAAAAATGCTAGATATAACTAATGCAGAGGCATCGGTGGGCAATAGATGTTATTTGGTTCTTCCACGCTCACTTGTGTCCCGTAGGACCCCGAGTACTTGATACCCGTTCCTTGCTTTTCACACTATCCACATCCGGGAGGCCTTATGGACCCCCCTGAGCCAGAGCTTGATTCATTTCTATTTCTTGGGGCCACAAAGTAGTTTGGGGCTTTATTACTATCCTATACCTATGCCATGCTTTACTGCTTTATTTAAGATTGTGCGTGGAGTACCTGTACTGTTTAGGATTGCGGAGTGTTTTCGCGGTATCGACAAGCCCAGTCACACTTTTGGGTTCCCAGTCGTTTACAGCCATTGCTGCAAACCTTGGGTCCGTCTCGGAGTCGGCCAACTTCGTTGCGGGTAGCTTAATGGGGTGGCCCCCTGAAATATTTCTGAATCCTGTGATCGCTTTGTCGTGAATGCCTCGTTGGGTTTTGATTTGGTTTTTCCGAGGTTGATCGAGTGTGTGTTGCTATTTGTGCACCCCTGCAGGGTAAAACTTTCTGAAAGCCGTGTCCGCGGTTATGGACGACTGGGGGCATAGTATCTCGATCATAGACAAGCATAACTAAAGTAGTGCTATAAATTTGACTTAATATGTGACTAGTAATCAGATGCAACTATAACGGAATGGACATTAAAAATGCCAATAGCTGGTGGATCTGGGTTGTTTTGTGACATGCTATATCTGCCTAGTAAGTATTGCAACTCCAATGGAATGTGATAAAAGTGTCAACAATTGCTGGGTTTTGGGATTCCTCGGGACAATTATATCTGACTAGTAAATGTTCCAACTATAACGGAATGGTGATTAAAACTGCCCACTACTTATGCTTCAGGATGACTCATGCTATCTATATCTGACTAGTAAGTGCTTCAATTATAATGGAATGAATAAATCTGCCAACTGTGTGAGTTCCTTGGTCCGACTTCCTCGTTTGGTCTCGAGGGGGAAATACCAGGATGGGTTTGTTTGGTGTAGTCTCAGGTTGGATCCGAATAGGTCTTTCTTATCCCTCTCTATTAGCCACCAGTTTCACAAAGTCTCTATAGGTTGTTAAAGTGCTGCTGCGCTGCCGCTTCAGTCCACCATACCTATGTAGGCGAGAGCCGCCGAATTCTAGCCTCGTCGTGTACTGGCCTCAGTACTGACGCTCCTCTTTTTCCTTTGCCCTTTGTCGGCACCCCTTTTGTTTTAGCAGGTTTGAGTTCGACGTCGTTAGCAAGGTTACCCTTCCGGCTTGACCTGGGCAGGGTTATGGACGCCATTTTGGTTATTCTTCAGGGCTCTTAGCCCCATTTGCATCTCGTCCGTAGTCGGACGCTCTATCGTTTTCAAGGTGATTTGGATCTTTGTATATTATATCTGTATTCTTGACTCGTCGAGTCGCTGATGTATATATATGTTCTGTGGGTCCCATCGAGGACTGTTGTGTAATGGTATTACTTCGTTTTCCACCTGCACGAAAGTGCCTGGTGGGCATCCTTGAATCGTTTCTATGCGGGTTTGGCGGAAAGGGCTAAAACTTGCATAGGGCTGATTTGAGGGTGTTACAAGAGAGAAGCTGCTCTAGATTCGCTACCTTTTTGGGCAAAAAAACACAACCGTTAGCAAGAGATAGGGGAAAAAGCGCTCTTAAAAAGGCCAATCATAAAAATAACAAAAAAGAAAACTTCCAATTTAGGCGACAGGGCGCACGTAACCACCAAACACGCCCCACATGGTCCCACACCACGTCCCCCATAATCAGCGAGAGATGGATGGCTAGTCCGCTGTGTATCCTGGCCCCACCTGTCAGCATGTAACGGTCAAGGCGACGTAACGTAATGCTCAACACACGACCCGCCCTAATACGGTCCCATCGGTAGGCATGTAACGGTCAAGCCTTTGACCTAACGACATCCCCCCGTCTAAGTGCATGTGAGGGTTTCTGAATAGCGGGAGGGCAAAAGTGAGGAAAAACTAAGCGGCTAGGGAAAACTGAGTACAACTAACGAACCGAGGGCACAAAAATAGAAAACCCAAAATTGAAAAGGTATTAAACTTTGTAGTAGCACTGATGGCTCAATGCACGGCGCCCAGAAAAGTGCTGGTGCATGGTTGATGTAGAGCTCGTTGGGAACCCCAAGAGGAAGGTATGATGAGCACAGCAGCAAGTTTCCCTCAGTTATGAAACCAAGGTTTAATCGAACCAGTAGGAGCAAGGAAACACCCCAAAGGTGTTACTAGATGATCTTTGGCAGGGCGCACTACTGGTGCTAGTAGCAACGTGAAGACCTGCACAACACAACCACATAACTTTGTCCCCAACTTGTGATGAGGTTGTCAATCTCACCGTGTTTTGCAGAAAACAAAGGATTATACGTATCGAATGGAAAGAAGTAAAAGTTTGCAGAAAGTAAACACAAAGCAGTAAACAGTTTATAGCATGTCTGTAAAAGACAAGGACCGGGATCCATAGTTCACTAGAGGTGGCTCTCCTTAAGATAGATGTGGCATCCCGCAAAAACCACTACTAGAAAATCGCGTTGTTTTTGTGCATTGCATCATCATGACCGCATGCTCATGTCATCATGCCGCCTTGCATTTGAGCATCGTCATGTCATCTTGCATTTGTTTGTCTAAAACTATTTTCGAAAAGACTGTTTTTGTTTTCGAAATGCCCCGTCTTTATTTTTAAATCAAAACCTGGGTCTCCGGATTATTTTGTTTCGTCTACCAACGGTTCTCAAAAGCCCCATTTTAAATATTAAAATATTTATTTTATTTTAGGGGGCAGCCGTACCGGGTCGATCCGACTCAGTCGGCCACCCCCAGTGCAAAACCAGAATTCCCAAACCCTTTTCTACCTACCTTAATTCTACCCAGCCTCCCTCCACCTCACTCCCACCAATCGCAGCCTGCCACCTCACCGCTTCCTCCACCCCATCCACTCCTAACCTGCCACCTCACCCCCCCCAGCAGCCCACGTCGCCCTTCCCTGGTCCAACCCACCACCTGCAGGTCCCCCGCCGGGCCCACTCCCTAGCACCCACCTGACGCCCCGACCGGCCGCCCCCCTGCTCGCTCCCGCCCCCGACAAAACTCCCCCACCTACCGCTCCGGGTCCCACCTCGAGGTCCCACCCCCAACCACACGTCCGCCTCGATCCCCACCCACCTCTCGTCGCCACGCCACCCTCTCCCTCGATCCCCGCACGACCCCATCCCCTTCCATCGACCGCGCACGTCGCCGCCCAGCCCCGCTTGTCCTCGCCAGGCCGGCCTCCCCTCCTCACAGGTCTTCGGCCACCTCGCCTCCGACCCACCTCGCCCCGCAGCCGCCCACAGAGTCGCCGCCTCGTCTCCCTCTATGGCCGCGGTCTACCTCGCCCCGCCCAAGCTCGGCCAGCCGTGCCCCCATCGACCTCGGCCTGCAGGGTTCCTCTCCGCCGGCGGCTTCCACCTCGTCGCCCCGGCCTCCTCTACGGGCCGCTGCGTGCCCCCACCTCGGCCTCCGGATCTTCGCCCCACTACCTCGGACCGCTCCGCTCCGGCCGAGCCCGGCCTCTCCGTCACCACCCCGCCGCCTCGTGTCTCGCGGGCCCCACCTAGCCGTGCCGCGTCTGCCGCCGGCCTCGCCGCGATCCTCCCCACCGCCCGCATCCGGCCGCCTCCTCCCTGGCTCCCCACCAGCCGCCGCTGGCACCGGTACCCCCGAGCCCCGTGCTACATCCGCCGCCGTCTTCGACCTCCACCGCCATGCGCCCTCGTCGCCTCCTCCGTCACCGAAGCCCGGACCCCACGCCTCTCCCTAGACCTGGGACGACGTCGCCGCCGCGAGCTCGACGCCGGCAGCCCGCCGCACCGCTGCCCCGAGCTGCCTCACCCCCCGCGTGGAGCCTCCGCCGCAAGCGCCGCCATGCCGTCCCAGTTTCTCTTCTGCAGCTGCCGGGGCCGCCTCCGTCCGCTCTGCCTCCGGCCGACCCGGCCAAGCCTGGCCTCGCGTTCGTCCTCTACTTGTATGGTTGTCCAGTTTCTATCTGGTTGTGCTATGAGGATGATGGTGGGGTGTAGATGTGGATGTTGTGGTTGTGGATACTACAAACGGAACGTGGCATCTGATCCGGTACCGACAAGATCTTCGACGCCCGGGAACGACTTCATGGAACCAAGGACCCGACGCCAAGATCTTCCGACGACCACCAGAGCAAGTTCGACATCGAACAAGGTCGGGACGACATGATCGCCTTCCCGAATGCCATGAGCTGCTACACGTATCAGATGACCAAGACCGACCCGATACGAGAACCCGTACGCCAAGGTCGTCGACACGGATACGCCAAGCACTTCGTCGCGGATCGCCAAGTTCTTCTTCCCGGAACGCCAAGACCCCGAGCGTGCCGATATGGATCCGAAGACCGACCCGTAGACCACGGATGCAACAAGTACTTCTTCCCAGACCCGATGCCCGAGGCCGCCGAACACCAAGATCTTCTTCTCGGATCCGACGACCATCAAGATCACCACCGGAACGACAAGCACTTGATCTCGGAGCACCAAGTACTCCTTCCCGGAACGCCAAGCTCTCCTGCCGTTGTCCGAGAACGATCCCGTTGATCCGTACCCCAGATCCGATCCCTGTCGAACCCCGAACCCCTCGGAGTTCAAGTTCGCTGAACCCTAAATGTGATTCCCTATCCGAGACCCCCATTATTTTTATAATATAACTTTATCAACTGTCGCCTATTAAATTGTTCATCTCGCATGCATATCATAATCATGCCGGATCTTCTGTCGTGGTATTAAACATTGCATCCGGTGTTTCTTCTAGTGTTTGCTTCTTCGCGGATTAGGCCGATGAGTTGATGCGAGTATCGACAAGTTCTCCGGCTATGATCCGTCGGCAGTGTTCCCAGGCGAGCATCTCTCCCCTTCTACCTATTTTGCATTTATAGTCTTTACTTCCTCCTATTGATCTATTGCTATCCGTGTCGCGATGCTTTAGTGTTCCGTACCAGATATAATCCTTGCAGCCGTTATATTGCCTTGGGCACCTCCTATTACCCGTTGCTTGATAGACAGCTGGCCCTGCGAGTCGTAGTTGCTTGCTCAGGTGTTGCCTCGCGTCGTCGATGTTCCACAGTTGTTGGGCGGTTGGCAAATGTTTAATGGTGGTGTTGGTCATGATTCTAATTACAGTTTATTAATTAATGTTGATAGTAGATTAATGCAGAGGCACCGGTGGGTAATAGAAAATATTTGGTTCTTAACCGCTCACTAGTGTCCCCTAGGACCCGAGTTCTTGACACCTGTTCCAAGATCGAGCGCGCTAACCACAGGTGGGGTGTGTGGGCACCCCCATCGGCTTACTACCTAATTTCAAAGTACTGTACCGGGGGCCACAAGTAGTTTGGGGCTTTATTACTATTCTGTACTTATGCCATGTTTACTGCTTTATCTACTTTGTGCGTGGAGCACCTGTACTGTTTTGGATCGCACCACGTTTTCGCGGTATCGACAAGCCCAATCACACTTTTCGGGTTCCCAGTCGTTTACAGCCGTCGTCGCAAACCCTGGGTCCGTCTCAGAGCCGGCCGACTTCGTTGCGGGTACCTTAGTGGGGTGGCCCCCATGTACTTGCTTTGGGTCTGGGAAACGTCATGACTTAGGCCCCGCCGACATACCGAGGGGTGTATGTTAATTGATCTGGCAAAAAGGGTCGAAGTGTGTGTGGATACTTTGGTGCACCCCTGCAGGGTTAAATCTTTTCGAAAAGCCGTGTCCGCGGTTATGGACGACTTGGAGCACAGTTTCTTGATCATAGACAACTACAACTAAAGTTTACTGCTATAATTTGACTTGTATCTGGGATAACTAGTAAATTGGATCACTGCCATGGGAAGAGTAAATAAATCTGCCAACTGTGTGAGTTTCCTTGGCTTGACTTCCTCGTTTGGTCTCGAGGGGGAAATACCAGGATGGGTATGTTTGGTGTTAGTATCAGGTTGGATTCGAATAGGTCTTTCTTACCCCTCTCTAATAGCCGCCAGTATTACCGAGTTTCTATAGGTTGTTTAGTGCCGCTGCGCTGCCGCTTCAGCCCACCATACCTATGTAGGCGAGAGCCGCCGAATTCTAGCCTCGCCGTATACTGGCCTCAGTACTGACGCTCCTCTTTTTCCTTTGCCCTCTGTCGGCACCCCTTTTGTTTTAGCAGGTTTGAGATCGACGTCGTTAGCAGGGTTACCCTTCTGGCTTGGCCTGGGCAGGGTTATGGACGCCATTGGTTATTCTTCAGGGCTCTTAGCCCCATTTGCATCTTGTCCGTAGCCGGACGCTCTATCGTTTTCAAGGTGATTGGATCTTTGTATATTATATCTGTATTATTGACTCATGGATTTGCTGATGTATATAAATATGTTCTGTGGGTCCCCTCGAGGACTGTTGTGTAAAGGTATTACTTCGTTTTCCACCGGCACGAAAGTGCCTGGTGGGCGTCCTTGAATCGTTTCTATGCGGGTTCTGGCGGAAAGGGCTAAAACTTGCATAGGGCCGATTCGAGGGTGTTACAATAGATAACATGCTGGGTGAAAAAATTTCAGCGGGGCAATTGACAAACATCGAGAAAGAAATACATGCATATACTAATCATATTGACTCCTTTGAGACTTGATTGGGCATTACAACATTATACATAAACCGCCATCCAACTGCATCTATGACTAATAATCCACCTTCAGGTTATCATCCGAACCCCCTCCAGTATTAAGTTGCAAGCAACAGATTATTGCTTTAAAAACTGCGTGTAAAGTAAACAATACGATTGTTGTTTTCTCCCTAGTAGCAACAACACATCTAGTACCTTAGAGATTTCTGTCACTTCCCTAGATTACTAGAGGCATGAACCCACTATCGAGCATAAATACTAACTCTTGGAGTTGCTAGCATCTACTTGGCCAATATAGCTACTAACAACGGAAAGCATGCAAGATCACAAATAACAAAGACATGATAGAATCAATAATCAATCTGAAATAGCATCTCAATATCCATCGGATCCCCACAAACACAACATGTAGAATTACAAATAGATGATCTTGATCATGAATGGAGCTCACAAGATCTAAACATGAAAGCATAAAGGAGGAGAACCAGCCATCTAGCTACTACATGGATCCGTAGTCCAAGGATGAACTACTCACGCATCACACTGGAGGCTTGCATGGTGATGAAGAAGGCCTCCAGGGTGAATTCCCCTCTCCGGAAGGGTGCCGGGAAGAGCTTCAGATCCCTCCCGATCTAGGGATGAAGATGACGGTGGCTACAGACTCTTTCGTGGATTTTTGATCGGGTACTTAGGATTTATGTCCTGAGGGCATCTTATAGTCGGAAGGGGAGGCCGAGGGGGTGCCAGGGCTGGCCACACCACCCCTTGGCGTGGGCCAAGCTGGGCCGCGCGGCCAGGTGGTGTGGTGGCCCCTCTCCGTCTCGTATTCTGGCACTTGATGACTTCCGGAAAAATAGGCACTTTGGCTTTTGTCCCGCCCAATTCCGAGAATATTCATTTTCTAACTTTCCTGGAACCAAAAACAATAGAAAACAGGCAGCTGGCACTGTGGCTCTTGTTAATAGGTTAGTCGAAGAAATTATATGAAAAGTACTCCAAAGTTGGAACAAAACACAAGAAAGTGGATAAAACCAAGCATGGAACATCATAAATTATAGATACATTTGCAATGTATCAACATCCCCAAGCTTAACTCCTGCTCGTCCTCGAGTAGGTAAGTGATAAAAAGAAAGAATAATTTTTTAGGTGACATGCACCATCAAAGACTTGATCAAAGTATTTGTAAAACATTCAAAGCTGGGATCATAGTACTTCAATCATAACATGAAAGACAAAGTTCTAGCAATAAGCAAAGAAACTATGTTGCAACATGAAAAGGCACAAACAAAAGATTCATGAATAACGATGCTTTGCAAGACGTTTGTTTGTTTCACATAAAGTAAACATAGCATACTAGTATTCAGCTTGTCCCTCAATAGAGTAGCAAATATAAATGCATAGGACACCTTCAAAGTTCATAAGAGTGACTAGATACAATAGTTTAAAACAAGCAATATCAAAGTATGCATCAATCAACTAGTATTGGGAAAATGCACATAGAACTAAGAATGGTCACTATGCTCTCAAAGTGGGTGCATAAAGGTAGAAGGTGGAGACTCCATATAATGGTGGAAGAAAGGCCTTCATAGAAGGAAGTAGGGATTCAAGTCTCATAAAGAGCTTCCAAAAATTATGGTACTTATAGCTTTCTGCTCTCATTGCCCCTATCATAAGCATCTTGAAGTGATTAAGGTTAAAGTGAACAAACTATGGTGTACATGCTTGACGAAGTATAAGTTAGAAATCTCATGTCCCTTGTATACGAGGGCTGCTCCTCATGCTACTCAAGTTTAGTCACCGGTAAGTTCTTGTCATTGTAAGTACATGTGTATCATAGAGAACCGCCAACGGGGTACCCCTTGCCCGATGATACGGAAGAATCCCCATATCAAAATGACAAGGCAAGCAGACAACGAGCATCTCAGCAATCTTCTTATTTACCATGGGAATATGGTGCTTTTTTCTCTCTTTCCTCTTTTCATAATCTTTTTTTCTCAATATAGGACTCTTTTTTATAAGAAGAATGCTTCATAGACAGCTCATTATGGTTACGCTGCAGGTTTCCACCATGTCAGCATGGATTAGACCAGCGGCACAGGCGTTTCTCTAACACATATACATAACTCCCTGGACTTACAAGCTCCCCTTTCATTTCACACCGACGACATCCATATACAAAAGAGCATGATATAACCTAGGTACAAGTACCAAGTGCAATGTTGAAAGCATTCCCCATGAAAGCATGGTTCTGCTAATTCCCAACAAATAAGTGCAAGCATATACAACATAGACGACACAATGGTTCAAGCTTATTAAGGGCAAGAAAAGTAAAGTGTGCCATCAAGTTCGTGAGAGCTTTAATCACTAGTTTTCTCATAACAAGTTTAATTTGGAAGGTAAACAAAAGCATGAATATACTTGGAATAGCATAAGCTAGTAGGTAGGTATGCTGGACTCTTTGGAATAACTTGGTTTAAGGAGTTGGATGCATGAGTGGAATTCATACTTGGTTGTGGAGGCTAGCAAAAGACTGGGAGCGACAAATTAAGAGAGCAATAATGGCCATAATCATGCAGAGCGACAAAACATCATTGATCAAAGCATAAAGTGATACTACAAGTTGAAAACTAAAGGATCATAAAGGCTATGGTGACTTGAGATAGTCAAAACATGGTGTGAGCATGCGCCAAGTGAACCCAAATAAAGCATCAAAGGAGAATACCACTATACTATGATTTAATATGCTAAAACAACGCATGATTCATCCAAGGCACATTAAGAAATCTCAATTGTTTATAACAAGTCATGCTACAGCAAAGAATACTAAGCAAAAGGCTAAAACAATATCAAGCATGGCATGACAAAGCATATGCCACAGTCAAAATCGAGCTCTTTTTACCACATAAGTATGAACTTTCCTACTCTTTTCCAAACCAAACCAAACTATTTGCAAACCAATGTATGAAAGAGGGGGTCCAACCAATTTATTTAGAAAACTAAGCAAACCAAAGCAAACGAAAAACCAAAACGAAAATGAAAAATAAGACGCTCCAATAAAAACACAACCGTGCATGAAACAATAAAAATGAAGTGTTTGGAAGAAACCTGGGATTTTTATTGATGAAGAAGGGGATGCCTTGGGCATCCCCATGCTTTGACGCTTGTACTTCTTGAATATTTCTTGAGGTGACACACGTGGCATACCCAAGCTTGAGCTTTAGTCCATCCTTCATCTCATTACTCATTCCTTCCATACACCTGAAATTTTTCCTTCATACAAAACTTCACACAATCTTTATTAGCAACATTAGTGCACTCAAGCTAAATAAGTCTTAAGGTTCAGTTCTAATACCAAATAAACTTCCATTAGAACACTATCTACTGTAGCACTTCCCTCAAAAAGCTTAATTCCCCAAAAGAACTCAAGAAGGAACCAACAAGAAGCAAATGCAGAAAATGGCAGAAATCTGTCAAAACAGACCAGCAGGTAAAGATGAATTTTTTCGAAGACCTTCTGTTACTCAAATCAAAACGTTTTGAACTAACGACAGTTAGATAACAACCTGGGGCAGAAGCAAAAAAATTCACGCCTCAAAAAGACGTCCAGAGATTTTACACGAATTTTTACGGTGAAGCACAGAAATCTGTTTCGGGACAGCAACTTTCCCAATCATTACTTCTCTCATTAGAGGTTACTCTTGGCACAAAAAGCAAATAAAAAGGATAAGGAGAGGTTATTACAGAGGTAATAACTTCCAATACTCATCTAAAACTTTTGGGTTATCTCCCAATAAGTACTTTTTTTAACGCCTTTAAGTTAGGCATAAGAAGCAAGAAAGAATCAAGTGTTCTCAAATGAAGAAGCATTAAGACCAAATTTCTTGCCCTTACCTCTCTTACTTTTGTTCTTAACCTTAGGGAAAATATGATTGTTTGGTGGAGAAGAAAGTTGCATGGTCCCCTTTCCCACATCTATTATTGCTCCAAGGAGTTCTAATAGGAACCTTCCAAGTGTAATTCGTCCTTTTCCTGCACATTCAATAACAAGATAATCAGTACAAATCATTTTCCCAAGTATCTTTGTAAACACTCCTTCAGTTATTCCAAGAGGTAATATGGTAGTATTATTAGCAAGAGATATTTCTTTTCCTCCTTCAGTAAGCCCCCAAGTATTCAGAGATTTATAAATATCTTTGGGCATAAGGCAAAATTCAGACATGATATCATAGCGAGCTTGAAAAGTTTTAGTGTTTATCTCAATTTTTACTGTAGGAAGCCACTTTGATGGTTCAGAATTTATTGGAACATAATTGTGATGCTCCCTAAGCGTATTATAGCAATCTTTTAAGCTAGCAGTGCCAGTCTCAAGAGTGTTCAATCTAGCAAATATTTTTACAAAAGAAACATCAGTTTGGCTAGGCAAGTTGTAAGTGAGGATCAATTTATTTATAGCATTAATAGCATCATGCTCATTACATTGGAGGAAATCTCATCGCACAATAGCATCTAAAGCATATCTACCCAAGGTAAAAACTGCTACGGAACAAGCTTTGAGTCATTTTAGGCTCAGTTTTTTCATGTACATCGGAGATTCTAGACCAAGCTTCCTTAAAACTTTCCTCAATCCTTGTTTAAAAGTGAAAATTATTTCCTCGGGTGACATAGTGATTGGCGCAAGGCTAGACACAGTGGCAACTTAAGATAGGAACTAATTTTTTGTGTTTTTGAAATAAGAAAGCAAACAAGTAAAGCTAATTTTTTTGTGTTTTTGAATAAAGAAAACAAGCAAACAAAGCAAAAAGAAACTAAGCAAATCAAAAACAACAAAGTAAAGAGATTGGTTATGAAAGACTCCCCTTGTGAAGATGTCCTTGACTCCCCGGCAACGGCGCTAGAAAAATGCTTGATGGCTCAATGCACGGCGCCTAGAAAAGTGTTGGTGCATGGTTGATGTAGAGCTCGTTGGGAACCCCAAGAGGAAGGTATGATGAGCACAACAACAAGTTTCCCTCAGTTATGAGACCAAGGTTTAATCGAACCAGTAGGAGCAAGGAAACACCCCAATGGTGTTACTAGCTGAGCTTTGGCAGGGCGCACTACCGATGCTAGTAGCAACGTGGAGACCTGCACAACACAACCACAGAACTTTGTCCCCAACTTGCGATGAGGTTGTCAATCTCACCGTGTTTTGAAGAAAACAAAGGATTAAACGTATCGAATGGAAAGAAGTAAAAGTTTGCAGAAAGTAAACACAAAGCAGTAAACAGTTTATAGATTGTATGTAGAAGACAAGGACCGGGATCCATAGTTCACTAGAGGTGGCTCTCCTTAAGATAGATAACATATTGGGTGAACAAATTACAGCGGGGCAATTGACAAACATCGAGAAAGCAATACATGCATATACTAATCATCTTGACTCCTTTGAGACTTGATTGGGCATTACAACATTATGCATAGACCGCCATCCAACTGCATCTATGGCTAATAATCCACCTTCAGGTTATCATCCGAACCCCCTCCAGTATTAAGCTGCAAGCAACAGATTATTGCTTTATGAACTGCGTGTAAAGTAAACAATACGATTGTTCTATGAACAAAGGATTGTTGTTTTCTCCCTAGTAGCAACAACACATCTAGTACCTTAGAGATTTATGTCACTTCCCTAGATTACAAGAGGCATGAACCCACTATCGAGCATAAATACTAACTCTTGGAGTTGCTAGCATCTACTTGGCCAAGATAGCTACTAACAACGGAAAGCATGCAAGATCACAAATAACAAAGACCTGACAGAATCAATAATCAATCTGAAATAGCATCTCAATATCCATCGGATCCTCACAAACACAACATGTAGAATTACAAATAGATGATCTTGATCATGAACGGAGCTCACAAGATCTAAACATGAAACCACAAAGGAGGAGAACCAGCCATCTAGCTACTACATGGATCCGTAGTCCAAGGATGAACTACTCACGCATCACACCGGAGGCTTGCATGGTGATGAAGAATGCCTCCAGGGTGAATTCCCCTCTCTGGCAGGGTGCCAGGAAGAGCTTCAGATCCCTCCCGATCTAGGGATGGAGATGACGGCGGCTAAAGACTCTTTCGTGGATTTTTGATAAACTTAGGGTTTACGTCCCGAGGGCATCTTATAGTCGGAAGGGGAGGCCGAGGGGGTGCCAAGGCTGGCCACACCACCCCCTGGCGCAGGCCAAGCTGGGTCGCGCGGCCAGGTGGTGTGGTGGCCCCCTGGCCCCTCTCCGTCCCATATTCTGGCACTTGATGACTTCCGGAAAAATAGGCACTTTGGCTTTTGTCCCGTCCAATTCCGAGAATATTCATTTTCTGACTTTCCTGGAACCAAAAACAGCAGAAAACAAGCAGCTGGCACTGTGGCTCTTGTTAATAGGTTAGTCCAAGAAATCATATGAAAAGTACTCCAAAGTTGGAACAAAACACAAGAAAGTGGATAAAACCAAGCATGGAACATCAAAAATTATAGATACATTTGCAATGTATCAGCACCTATTCACCCCCCCCCCCTCTAGGTGCCCATACGATCCATTTCAATTGGTATCAGAGCCTCGGCTCTTTATTCGGTCTTAAGTGCCTAAGAGAAGTATGGGTACTAAGGGAGATGGCAGTGAGGCTGTGGACAAAGTTACAATGGATTATCTCAAGACATTGGAAACAACCTTGTTGAAATCCATTGAGACCAAAATGTAAGAGATGCATCAAATGATTGCTTGTCTCTCTCCATCTATAGCCCCACCTCCATCTACCTCAGAGGCTACCACTTCGCTCTCTAAGGAGAAATCTAATGCTAACTCTAAGGAAGACGAGTTGGTGAGTGATAAAAATAATGGCTCCTCCTCCAAAAAGGGAAGTGGTAAGGAGGACTATAGTGAGGTCTCTCACTTATATTCTCCCAACCCACCAATCACTCACCCTCATATAAACAATAGGGGTGATCCACCCAAACTTACTGCATCTTGATACATTGCAAATGTATCTATAATTTTTGATGTTCCATGCTTGGTTTTATCCACTTTCTTGTGTTTTGTCCACACTTTAGAGTACTTTTCATATGATTTCTTGGACTAACCTATTAACAAGTGCCATAGTGTCAGTTGCCTGTTTTCTGCTGTTTTTGGTTCTAGGAAAGTCAAAAAATCAATATTGTCAGAATTGGACCGGACAAAAGCCAAAGTTGATATTTTCCCGGAAGACTCACGGAGCCAAGAGAGTCGGAGAGGGGCCACAGGGTGGCCACACCTCCCCATGGCGTGGGTCCCCCAGGCCGCGCCAGGGCATGGTGTGGGCCCCCTGGCCGCCCACCGACCTTGCCCTCTGGTCTATAAGAAGCCTCCCGAGGCATAAACCCTAAATCATCAAGCCTCCAGCCATAAAAAGTTCTGCAGCACCGCCGCCACTGAAGGGGAGATTCGGGGGACAGAAAGTCTCTGTTTCGGCACCCTATCGGGACGGGGAAGTGCCCCCGGAGCCATCTCCATCAATCTCCACCACCATCTCCATCACCATTGCTGATTCCCATGATGATGAGGGAGTAGTTCTTCCTCGAGGCTAAGGGTTCTACCGGTAGCTATGTGTTCATCTCTCTCTATGCATGATCTTATTGAGATCATGAGCTTGTAATCTATAGATCTATTCTGCTACTCAAGTGCTTTAATGAATCTCTGCTCTCCTCATGTGTGTGAAAGTGACAGCGTGCTCACCATGGTGGCACTTAGGCTAGAGATTACAAATACTTGTTATGAGTTATATTTGGAGTTGGATGTTTCTATGAAATTGTGGTGTTTGTTGGACTCATCTAGTGCTCAAGGGTGACAGTGTGGGGTTTTCTAGATGGGAAAGGCTTACTTTGAGGTGTGCTGTTATAGCCCTACAATCGATTAGAGTGTCCAACTGAAGAGTAGTTAAGAGTAGTATCATAAAGAGAAGATATTTATATGAGAGTGTTCCCTAGTGAAAGTATGATCCCTAGGCCTTGTTTCTTAGCATTGATACTTCGTTTGCAATTAGATCTGTTACATGTTTGCTTGCTCCTCTCTTTATTTCAGTTTTACTTTAGTCTTTTCCATGCCATCAAGCTATCTTCTATCACCGTTACCACTTATAATTATCCATACCACTTGTATTTCACTATCTCTTCGCCGAACTAGTGCACCTATACACCTGACAAGTGTACTGGGTGTGTTGGGGACACAAGAGACTTCTTGTATCTTGATTGCAGGGTTGCTGAGAGGGGATACCTTTGACCACTTCCTCCCTGAGTTCGATAAACCTTGGGTGATCCACTTAAGGGAAAACTTGTTGCTGTTCTACAAACCTCTGCACTTGGAGGCCCAACAACTGTCTACAAAAATAGAAGTCCATAGACATCAAGCTATTTTCTAGCGCCATTGCCGGGGAGGCAAGGTAAAAGGTATTCACATCGGAGGATTAAAGAAGAAGAACCTCCCACGGCAAACGTCTATTTTCTGGCGCCGTTGCCGGGGAGGTAAGGTAAAAGGTACTCACATCCTCCGATGTGAGTGCTCGAAGTTATTTCCTTTAGATTCTACAATTTTGTCTTTTTGTTTCTTGTTTTCACTAGTTAGGCTTAATGGAAAACAATAAAAAATTAGAGAGATTTATAGTATTTATCTTGAGTTAGGACATGAAGTGTTTGAAGAGAAAATTAAAAAACCTATGGAACTTTATTTGCATGCTAAAAGCAATGTTGTTAGTATGAATTCTTTGTACACTATTATTGCTAATGCTATGGAAAAGTCTAAGCTTGGGGAAGATGGTTTTGATGAGAATGATCTTTTTAGTCCCGCAAGCATGGAGGAGAAAATTTACTTTGATGATACTATGCCTCCAATATATGATGATTACAATGATGAATATGTTATTTTCAGTCCACCTACTATTGAGGAGAAAATTCATTATGATTACAATATGCCTCCTATATTTGATGATTATGGTGATGAGAATGATAATGATAGCTATTTTGTTGAATTTGCTCCCACTACAACTAATAAGAATGACTATGCTTATGTGGAGAGTGATAATTATTTTATGCATGTGGCTCATGATAAGAATATTTTATGTGATAGTTATATTGTTAATTTTATTCATGATGCTACTAAAAGTTATTATGAGAGAGGGAAACATGGTTTTATGTATCTCAATAATATTAAGTTTCCCCTCTTTATGTTGAAAGTCTTGAAGTTGCACTTGTTTTGCTTTACTATGTTTGTTGCTTTGTGCTTTCATGACTTGTTTCTTTACAAGATTCCTATGCATAGGAAGTGGGTTAGACTTAAATGTGCTTTGAATTTGCTTCTTGATGCTCTCTTTTACTTCAATTCGTATTTCTTATGTGAGCATCTTCTCAAACTATCATGCCTAACTTAAAGGCATTAAATAAAGTACTTATTGGGAGATAACCCAAAAGTTTTAGATGAGTCTTAGAAATTATTACCTCTGTAATAACTGCTCCTTATCCTTTTTATTTTGCTTTTTGTGCCAAGAGTAACCTCTAATGAGAGAGAACTAATGATTGGGAAAGTTGCTGTCGTGAAACAGATTTTTGTGCTTCACCGTAAAAATTCGTGTAAAATCTTTGAACGTCTTTTTGAGGCGCGAATTTTTGTGATTCTGCCCCAGGTTGTTATCTAACTTTCGTTATTTCAACACTTTTTGATTTGAGCAACAGAATGTCTTCCAAAAAAATTGTCTTTACCTGCTGGTCTGTTTTGACAGATTTCTGCCATTATTTGCATTTGCTTCTTGTTGGTTCCTTTTTGAGTTCTTTTGGGGCATTGAGCTTTTTGAGGGAAGTGCTACAGTAGCTTGTGTTTTATTGGGAGTTTTATTGGTGTTGAAACTGAACCTAAAGACTTATTATCTTGAGTGCACTAATGTTGCTAATAAAGATTGTGTGAAGTTTTGTATGAAGGAAAGATTTCAGGTGTATGGAAGAAATGAGTAATGAGATGAAGGATGGAATAAAACTCAAGATTGGGGATGCCACACATATCACCCCAAGAAATATCCAAGAAGTACAAGCGTCAAAGCTTGGGGATGCCCAAGGCATCCCCTTCTTCATCAATAAAAATTCAGGTTTCTTCCAAACGCTTCATTTTTATTGTTTCATGCACAATTGTGTTGTTCTTGGAGCGTCTTCTTTTTCGTTTTCATTTTGGTTTTTTGTTTGCTTGGTTTTCTTAGTTTTCTGAATAAATTGGTTGGACCCCCTCTTTCATACATTAGTTTGCAAATAGTTTGGTTTGGTTTGGAAAAGAGTAGAAAAGTTCATGCTTAAGTGGTAAAGAGAGCTTGTTTTTGACTGTGGCCTATGTTTTGTCATGCCATGCTTGATATTGTTTTGGCTTTATGCTTAGTATTCTTTTATGTAGCATGACTTGTTATAAACAATTGAGATTTCTTAATGTGCCTTGGACGAATCATGCGTTGTTTTAGCATATTAAAGCATAGTATAGTGGAATTCTCCTTTGATGCTTTATTTGGGTTAACTTGGCGCATGCTCACACCATGTTATGACTATCTCAAGTCACCATAGCCTTTATGATCTTTTAGTTTTCAACTGTAGTATCACTTTATACTTTGATCAATGATGTTTTGTCGCTCTGCATGATTATGGACATTATTGCTCTCTTAGTTTGTCGCTCCCAGTCTTTTGCTAGCCTCCATAACCAAGTATGAGTTCTACTCATGCATCCAACTCCTTAAACCAAGTTATTCCAAAGAGTCCAGCATACCTACCTACTAGCTTATGCTATTCCAAGTATATTCATGTTTTTGTTTACCTTCCGAATTAAACTTGTTATGAGACAACTAGTGATTAAAGCTCCCACAAACTTGATGGCACACTTTACTTTTCTTGCCCTTAATAAACTTGAACCATTGGGTCCTTCTTTGTTGCGTATATGCTTGCGCTTTATAAGTTGAAGTTAGCAGAACCATGTATCATGGGGAACGCTTTCAACATTGCACCTGTACTTTGTACCCCGTTGATATCATGTTCTTTTGCTTATGGATCCCGGCGGTGTGAAATAAAAGTGGAACTTGTAAGATCATGGAGTTTGTATGTGTGTTAGAGAAACACTTGGGCCGCTAGCCTAAGCCATGCCTAATCATGGTGGAAACTTGCATCATCACCATAATGAGCACTATATGACGCATCCTCAATAAAAACCTATGCAAATAGCAAATAAAAAGATCGCTGAGATGCTCATTGTCTGCTTGACTTGTCATTTTGATTATGGGATAGCTCCTGTGTCATGTGCAAGGGGTACCCCGTTGGTGGTGCCTTATGATACACATGTACTTACAATGACAAGAGCTTACTCGTGACTAAAGTTGAGTAGCATGAGGTTCGGTCTTCGTAAGTAAGGGGCATGAGACTTCGGTTTATAACCTGTCGAGCATATCCTCTTAGTTGTGTCACTTTAACCTTAATCACCTTCAAGATGCTTATGATAGGGGCAATGAGAGCTGAAAGCTAATAAGTACCATCATTTTTGTAAGCTCTTTATGAAACTTGAATCTCTGCTTCCTTCTATGAAGGCCTTTCTTTTACTTTTATGTTGAGTCTCCACCTTCTATCTTTATGCACCTACTTTGAGAGCATAGTGGCCATTCTTAGTTCTATGTGCATTGTCCCAAGACTAGTTGATTGATGCATAACTTGATATTGCTTGTTTTAAACTATTTGTATCTAGTCACTCTTATGAACTTTGAAGGTGTCCTATGCATTTATGTTTGCTACTCTATGAGGGACATGCTAAATGCCACTATGATATGTTTTCTTTATGTGAAACAAACAAACGTCTTGCAAAGCATTGTTATTCATTAATCTTTTCTTTGTATCCTTTCATGCTACAACATAGTTTCTTTGTCTTATTGCTAGAACTTTGTCTTTCATGTTATGATTGAAGTACTATGATCCCAGCTTTCAATGTTTTACAAATACTTTGATCAAGTTTATGATGGTGCATGTCACCTCAAAAATTATTCTTTCTTTTTATCACTTACCTACTCGAGGACGAGCAGGAGTTAAGCTTGGGGATGTTGATACATTGCAATGTATCTATAATTTTTGATGTTCCATGCTTGGTTTTATCCACTTTCTTGTGTTTTGTCCACACTTTGGAGTACTTTTCATATGATTTCTTGGACTAACCTATTAACAAGTGCCACAATGCCAGGTGCATGTTTTCTACTGTTTTTGGTTCCAGGAAAGTCAGAAAATCAATATTCTCGGAATTGGACCAGACAAAAGCCAAAGATGATATTTTCCCGGAAGACTCACGGAGCCAGAAGGAGAGTGGGAGAGGGGCCACAGGGTGGCCTCACCACCCCATGGGGCGGGCCCCCCCAGGCCACGCCAGGGCATGGTGTGGGACCCCTGGTCGCCCACTGACCTTGCCCTCTGGCCTATAAGAAGCCTCCCGAGGCATAAACCCTAAACCATCAAGCCTCCAGCCATAAAAAGTTCCGCAGCCCCGCCGCCACCGAAGGGGAGATTCGGGGGACAGAAAATCTCTGTTCCGGCACCCTACCAGGACGGGGAAGTGCCCCCGGAGCCATCTCCATCGATCTCCATCACCATTGATGATTCCCATGATGATGAGGGAATAGTTCTTCCTCGAGGCTAAGGGTTCTACCAGTAGCTATGTGTTCATCTCTCTCTCTCTCTATGCATGATCTTATTGAGATCATGAGCTTGTAATCTATAGATCTATTCTGCTACTCAAGTGCTTTAATGAATCTCTGCTCTCCCCATGTGTGTGAAAGTGACAGCGTGCTCACCATGGTGGCACTTAGGCTAGATATTACAAATGCTTGTTATGAGTTATATTTGGAGTTGGATGTTTCTATGAAATTGTGGTGTTTGTTGGACTCATCTAGTGCTCAAGGTGACAATGTGGGGTTTTCTAGATGGGAAAGGCTTACTTTGAGGTGTGCTGTTATAGCCCTACAATCGATTAGAGTGTCCAACCGAAGAGTAGTTAAGAGTAGTATCATAAAGAGAAGATATTTATATGAGAGTGTTCACTAGTGAAAGTATGATCCCTAGGCCTTGTTTCTTAGCATTGATACTTCGTTTGCAACTAGATCTGTTACATGTTTGCTTGCTTCTCTCTTTATTTCAGTTTTACTTTAGTCTTTTCCACGCCATCAAGCTATCTTCTATCACCGTTACCACTTATAATTATCCATACCACTTGTATGTCACTATCTCTTCGCCGAACTAGTGCACCTATACACCTGACAAGTGTATTGGGTGTGTTGGGGACACAAGAGACTTCTTGTATCTTGATTGCAGGGTTGCTTGAGAGGGGATACCTTTGACCACTTCCTCCCTGAGTTCGATAAACCTTGGGTGATCCACTTAAGGGAAAACTTCCTGCTGTTCTACAAATCTCTACACTTGGAGGCCCAACAACTGTCTACAAGAATAAAAGTGCATAGACATCACATCTTCATTTAATCAATGACAATTCTTAATGAAATCTCATGTGTGCATTTCGTCAATTAAGCTTTGGAGGATTATTGAAGAAGGCCTCCACATTGGGGATTCCACCAATTTGACAAGAAGAGAAGTCGTGGACAGCCAACTAAAATGCAACCGCTCTTCACATGATTCAACTTGGTGTGGGTCCCAAGGACATGCCACGCATCGAACACTTCAACACCGCAAATGAATTTTGGGATGCACTCACTAACCTATTCATTGGAAATGAGAGCATGAGAAGTAATAGGTATGATGCCCTAAGCAATGAAGCCGAAGGGTTGTATATGTTCGATGGTGAGGACCACAAAGATCTGTATAGACGACTCAAAGGCATTGCCACTACATTTAGAAAACATGGTGCCACACATGTTGATGATACGTGGATCAAGAGGAAGTATGCGAGTGCTCTTATGCCATTTGAGCCCACTAATTTGAAGAGCTTACAAGGTCATCACAACTATCACCAAATGACTTCCAATGAAGTCATGCGAGAAATGGCTGCATTCAAAGTTGCGGCAAAGAACGTCGAAGATGCTCGTGCACGTGCAATTGGAATGCAAAAAGGCGTGAATGTTGCATTGAAGGCCAATGTTATTGAACAATATGGAGATGAGAGGGGTTTTGACACCGTCTCCATGAGTTGTCCCGAGGAGGTCAAGCGTGCTCATGGTGAGTACATGGCCTTCTATGCAAGAAATTTTTGGAAGAACCTAGCCAAAGCAAAATCTAAACTTGAACGCAAGAATGGGTCAAATGGACGAAAGGAAAATGGTCCAAAGCTGAGAATGTGTTACAATTGTGGAGATTGTTTGCACTTTGCAGCTGAATGTCCTTATCAAAGTAGAGAATACAATGCGGACAAGCTCATTCTCAAGGAAAAGTCAAAGGCACCTCGTAAGAAGCCATTTGTAAAGAAAAACACTCCTTACAAGAAGTAACCAAATATTGTTTTAGTAGCACAAGAGGAGTACTCATCCACAAGTGAAGACGGAGAGGATGATGATAGCTGCAATAGCCACTGCGTCTACACCTACGTCTCTCTTCGAGTCTCCAAACGATAATTTCGTCAACAAGAATGTCACTTGCCTTATGGCAAGAGGTTCCGAAGTATCACCTTCTGTTTCTTCCTGCCCTAAGACTACTATGAATGTTGATATGGATGATCACACTAGTCTTAGAGTTAAGGAGGAAGTTATTGCTTTGGATTGTTTTATCACTAACTTGCAAGGTGAGCACAAACTACATTTCCAGGCTCTCATGGGTCAACTTGCTCATTCCGAAGAGCTCCTTGAAGAAAAAGGAAGAATTGAAAGAGAGGATGCCATGGAAATTGCGTCCTTGAAGAATGCTCTTGAAGAAGAAGAAGAGTTTCGAGTCTCTCTAGAGGAGAGACTTGAGTCAATTGAGGAGTCACATGACAAGGTTGTGGCCAAGCTCATAACGAAACGTGATAACACTCTTGCCAAGGTAAAGAAATTAAAGAAGGAGAAGATTGATTTTGGGGCTACTAATGCTAGACTCTCTGAGAAATTAGAGAAACTTGACATTGCCCACAAGGCATTGGAGAGTGAACACTCTACTCTAAATGAGTCTCATGATCAGCTCCAAACTCGATTGAACAAGTATGATGTCCTTAGCACCTCTACACCAACATGTGGACATGAAGAAGTTCTTGAAGAAAATGCTAGGTTGAAAGATGAGCTTGCCAAGGTATCCCTACCCAAAGGTAAGGAGGTTCTAGATGAGATACTTGGTAAGCAAAGGACAAACAATGTAAAAGGGGGACTTGGTTATGTCCCTAAGACCAAGAAGAAGAACAACAAGAACAAGAAGGCCAAAAGTGTTCAAGCAAAGACAAGCACAGCAGAAAAGAACATCATGAAGGACAAAACTCATTATTATGGTTTTGCAGGATCTAACAATCCTCATTATGAGTTATTTCGTGATTATTATGGTGATGTCTATGCTAGCTATGTTGGTCCTTTTGATAATTATATTTCTTGGTCTACTTGGGTCCCAAAGACCCTTGTAACTAACATGAGAGGACCCATTGAAAAATGGGTACCTAAAACCAAAAAGTAATTTTCTTGTAGGGCTATGCTTCTAGTGGATCTAAATGGGTGCTCGGTAGTGGATGCACAAGTCATATGACCGGAAGCAAGGAGATCATCATGTTGATGGGGCCTAATCATGATCAAATAACCGTCTCTTATGGTGATAAATCAAAGTCAAAGGTATTGGGTCTTGGCAAGGTTGTGGTGGCTCCCGATATCTCACTCGTGGATGTCATGCTGGTTGAGACCCTCGGTTACAATTTACTTTCTGTTCGTGCCCTTTGTAACATGGGCTTTGCAGTTTTCATTGATGATGATTTAGTGGTACTCTTGTGGAGCAAGTCTCTAAAGGTCCCTTTCGTTGGATACGTCGAAAATGACTTGTATGTGTTGGACTTTTCTGGCAAAACTACTACGGGTTCGATGTGTCTACTCGAAAAGGCCGACGTGGTTTGGTTATGGCATTGCCGACTATCCCATGTCAATATGAGAACTTTGCAAAGCCTTCACAAGGGTGGCAACATTCTTGGACTAATAGAAAATGTTTCCTTTGCCAAAGATCGTGTTTGCATGGCGTGTGTTGAAGGAAAAATGCATGACTCTCCCCATCAAAGGAAGACGATTATTTCATCAAAAAGGATCTTGGAGCTCCTCCATGTGGATCTCTTTGGTCCACCATATCATGCAAGTCTTGGTGGGAAGAAATATTGTCTTATTATTGTCAATGATTACTCAAGATATACTTGGGTCTACTTCTTCAAGCTAAAAAGTGAGACTAAACAAATGGTCATTTACTTTGTAAACAAAGTTTAGCATCAACACAATGTTCCTATATTGGCTATTAGAAGCGACAACGGATCCGAGTTCAAGAACTACACTCTTGGACAAAATGGTGTAGCCAAGAGGAAAAGCCGGACTTTAATGGACATGGCAAGGTCTATGTTGGCTGAATTCAAGTCTCCATACAACTTCTAGACTGAAGCTATATCCACCGCATGTCATTCATCAAACCGTATTTACCTCCGCAAAATCTTGGACAAAACCCCTTATGAGATACTTACCGGTAACAAGCCCAACATTTCATACTTCCGGGTGTTTGGTTGTAAGTGTTTCTTTCTCATTAAAGGAGTTCGTTTATCTAAATTTGAGTCCAAGGCCTTAGAAGGTATCTTTGTTGGTTACAGTGCTGAATCCCACACTTATAGAGTCTACAATAAGCTCCCTAGAACTGTTATAGAATCTTGTAGTGTGGTGTTTGAGGAAAATGATGGCTCCCATGTGGGGGCAAGTTGATGTTTGTGATGCAGATGTTGAAATACCCCAAGATTCCATAAGAAGAATGGGTGTGGGATTTTTCTGCCCCATTGAGGAACCCCTTGTGGCGGATCGGGAAGGACAATGCTCTACCCAAGTAGAGCCCTCATCTTCACAAGATCAACAAGTTCCACCTGCTAGAGAAACTACTGCACCACCACCACAACCTCCTAAAGTTCATCAAGCATATGAAGAAACTGGAAGTCCTAGGCCGGATTATCTGCCTGAGGCCAGATTATCCGGCCCATCGCCATCAGCTGCCAGAAAAGAGAAGGAAGCTCAGGAAATGGCAGAAATTCCTATGCTGGATTTTCTACCAAAGGCCGGATTAACGCCTTTAACTAATAGAAATGTCCAGGAAACGGAGGGGGACCAGAAAATCTTAGGCCAGATTATCCGGCCCCTCCCTGACCAGATTATCCGGCCCTAGAACTTCATCTTAGCAGCCTCCTATTATGGCCGCTGATCAAGATCAACGGCAAGCCTCTCCATCATTTGTCCGTGACGAACATATTGTTCATCAAGGTCAAGACGAAGACTCTATAGATGAAGAGATCCCTCCAAGGAACAATAAGGAGATTGAAATTTGTCGCAAGGCTCGGGCTGATAGAAATCTCGAACTTCGAGGGTATACACTCGATAAAGTTGTCGGCGACCTAAGAAGAAGAGTGTTCACTAGAAGGGAGCTTGCTAGCTTCAGTGGAACCTAAAAAGGTCTTTGAAGCCCTTGAAGATCCAGATTGGGTTGTTGCTATGCATGAAGAACTAAATAATTTCGAGCACAACAAGGTCTAGAAATAAATTAGTAGAGAATCCCAAAGATTGCCGCAATGTTATCGGCACTAAGTGGATTTTCAAGAACAAACAAGATGAAAATGGAATTGTTGTAAGAAACAAGGCAAGATTGGTTGCACAAGGTTTCTCTCAAGTGGAAGGCGTCGAATTTGGTGAAACTTATGCTCTCATGGCTTGCCATGAGTCTATCCGTATCCTTCTTGCTTATGCAGCTCATCATAATTTTAAATTACAGCAAATGTGTTGGGGATCACAGCACAAAACAAAAAAATTCCTACGATGGAACCCCAAAACTTCCTAGGATCTATCTATGTAGTAATGCGGTAATGACCAATGCGTATAGAATACATACCCTTGTAGACCATACGCGGTTAACGTTCCGCGGGGAACATGATTGAAGTACTCGTACTCGTAGCCGACCTCAAGGTCGCGAAGCTCCTCGCAGGTCACCCCTTGCTCCTTCTTCATCTTCATCATGCAATAGCTCCGGCTCACGACATTTAAGCGCCCCAAGTGTTGAGCCTCGTGTCTTCGTACACATTCGGTGCACGATGAGACCTCCGGCTCCCTGATCCCGCCGGGAGTGCGGAAGTTGATATCCGGCTAGGAAACCCTGCAGCGCAATGACGTACTGCAGGTGTGCCTCCATTGCACAGCCCAGACTTGGGGCCATGGTCACAAGGTATAGAGAGAGGGAGGGAGAAAGTCAACCAAAGGACTTCTCAAGTTGTGTGTTTAATCCCACCCATGGGCACCCCTTTATATAGGGGGAGGGGGTGTGCCCTCCCCTTTGGGTTTCCCATGTGGGACTATTTGATGGGTTCGTAGCATGGAAAACAAAAAAATTCTACCGCAAGAACGAACAAAACCTAGATCTAATCTAGATAAAAGCCAAGATCTAATTTATTAGACATGAGCAACGAGATAGATAGGAACTAACCCTCGTAGATCCGAAAGCGTTAACGAGATTAGATCTCGTGGTTGATGTAGTCGATCACTTGCCGATCTCAAGATCGTGTGGACGATCCTTCCGGCGTCGCGTTCCAGCAGCGCTTTCGCAGTCGGTCAAGTGGACGATCCTTCCGACGCCGCGATTCGGCAGCGCTTCCGCAGTCGGTCACACGTGCGGAGTCGAAGCAGACCTTCCTCTCCCCGTTCCAGCGAGCAGCGGAGGTAGTAGATCTTCTCCACGGAATCCCAGCAGCACGACGGTGTGGTGGTGGTGGTGGAGTAGAGAATTCTGCAGGGCTTCGCCTATGCCTGTGCAGAAGAAAGGAGGAGGAGAGAGGCGGCAGAGATTGGAGTTATGGAAGCAGGGGTTGGAGGGGGCGCCCCTGCCCTTCTATTTAAGGGGTGGAGGGCGCCTTGGGGAGGGGAGTCCTTGTAGGACTCCCCTTCCTCTATGGCCGGCGGGTTGGGGAGTGGGGGGAGGAGTCCTCCTCCCCCACGACTCCTAGTCTTAACCCACCAGGACTCCTTGATCCCTATCTTGATTTTCAAGCAAACTCCAAGATATCTTCTAGAACCTTCCGGAACATTCCGAAACCTTCTAGAATCCTCATACAAACACTCCGGAACATTTCCTAACTCAGAAAATGATCCCCAATATATGAATCTTATTCTATGGACCATTCCGGATCTCCTCGTGATGTCCCGAATCCAATCCGAGACTCCGAACAACATTCGGTCTCCAACGCATATTCCATATCTACTTAAAACAACTTCGAACCTTAAGTGTGTCACCCTACGGTGCGTGAATATGTAGACATGACAGAGACACATCTCCTATCAATAACCATCAGCAGGACCTAGAGATCCATAATGGCTCCCACATACTCAACGATGACTTCGTGATCGATTGAACCATTTACATACGAAACCAATTCCCTTTATCACGCGATACTATACTTATCCGAGGTTTGATCGTCGGTATCTCCATACCTAGTTCTACCTCATTACTGATAAGTACTCTTTACTCGTTCCGTGATATGTCATCCCTTGTGACCTAGTCACATGCTTGCAAGCTAACTAGATGACATTCCACCGAGAGGGCCCAGAGCATATCTATCCGTCATATGGATGGACAAATCCCAATCTTGGTCCATGCGCTTCAACACATACTTTCAGAATACCCAATGACACCTTTATGACCACCCAGTTACGAAGCGGTGTTTGATGTCATCAAAGTACCCATCCGGTGATGGTGATTAACATAACCTTATGGTCGAAGGATTAGGTTACTATGCATTTAAAAGCTTACAGCAATATGAACTTAATGACTTGATCTTATGCTACGCTTACTACGGGTGTGTGTCCATTACATCATTCTCCTAATGATATAACCTTGTTATTAATCACATCCAATGTCCATGATCAGGAAACCATGATCATCAATTAATCAACAAGCTAGTTCAACAAGAGGCTTACTAGGGACTCTTTTATGTTTACAAAACACACATGTATTAGTGTTTCCTAATAATACAATTATAGCATGGGATGTAAACATTTATCATAAACATAAAGATATAATAATAACCACTTTATTATTGCCTCTTGGGCATATCTCCAACACTATTCAAGGGAGAGGGGGGAGGTGCATGGGCCTCATGGGCCAGCAGGCTGATACATTGCAAATGTATGTATAATTTTTGATATTCCATGCTTGGTGTTATCTACTTTCTTGTGTTTTGTCCACACTTTGGAGTACTTCTCATATGATTTCTTGGACTAACCTATTAACAAGAGCCACAGTGCCAGCTGCCTGTTTTCTGCTATTTTTGGTTCCAGGAAAGCCAGAAAATGAATATTCTCGGAATTGGACGGGACAAAAGCCAAAGTGCCAATTTTTCCGGAAGACATCTAATGCAAGAATACGAGATGGAGAAGGGCTAGGGGCCGGCCACACCACCTGGCCGCGCAGCCAGGCCTGGTCCGCGCCAGGGGGTGGTTTGGCTGACACCAGCACACCCTCGGCCTCTCCTTCTGCCTATATATTTCCCTCGAGACGAAAACCTTAAGTACCCGATCAAAAATCCACGAAAGAGTCTGTAGCCGTCGTCGTCTCTGTCCCTAGATCGGGAGGGGTCTGAAGCTCTTCCCGGCACCCTGCCAGAGAGGGGAATTCACCCTGGAGGCCTTCTTCATCATCATGCAAGCCTCCAGTGTGACGCGTGAGTAGTTCATCTATGTACTACGGGTCCATGTAGTAGCTAGATGGCTGGTTCTCCTCCTTTGTGCTTTCATGTCTAGATCTTGTGAGCTCCGTTCATGATCAAGATCATCTATTTGTAATTCCGCATGTTGTGTTTGCGGGGATCCGATGGATATTGAGATGCTCTTTCAGATTGATTATTGATTCTATCATGTCTTTGTTATTTGTGATCTTGCATGCTTTCCGTTGTTAGTAGCTATCTTGGCCAAGTAGATGCTAGCAACTCCAAGAGTTAGTATTTATGCTCGATAGTGGGTTCATGCCTCTGGTAATCTAGGGAAGTGACAGAAATCTCTAAGGTACTAGATGTGATGTTGCTACTAGGGAGAAAACAACAATCCTTTGTTCATAGAACAATCGTATTGTTTACTTTACACGCAGTTCGTAAAGCAATAATCTGTTGCTTGCAACTTAATACTGGAGGGGGTTCGGATGATAACCTGAAGGTGGATTATTAGTCATAGATGCAGTTGGATGGCAGTTTATGTATAATGTTGTAATGCCCAATCAAGTCTCAAAGGAGTCAATATGATTAGTATATGCATGTATTTCTTTCTCGATGTTTGTCAATTGCCCCGCTGTAATTTTTTCACCCAGCATGTTATCTATCTTAAGGAGAGCCACCTCTAGTGAACTATGGATCCCGGTCCTTGTATTTTACATACAATCTATAATCTGTTTACTGCTTTGTGTTTACTTTCTGCAAACTTTTACTTCTTTCCATTCAATACGTTTAATCCTTTGTTTTCTGCACAACACGGTGAGATTGACAACCTCATCGCAAGTTGGGGACAAAGTTCTATGGTTGTGTTGTGCAGGTCTTCACGTTGCTACTAGCACCAGTAGTGCACCCTGCCAAAGATCAGCTAGTAACACCTTTGGGGTGTTTCCTTGCTCCTACTGGTTCGATTAAACCTTGGTTTCATAACTGAGGGAAACTTGCTGCTGTGCTCATCATACCTTCCTCTTGGGGTTCCCCAACGAGCTCTACATCAACACCGAGCCATCAAGCATTTTTCTGGCGCCGTTGCCGGGGAGTCAAGGACATCTTCACAAGGGGAGTCCCTCATAACCAATCTCTTTACTTTGTTGTTTTTGTTTTGCTTAGTTTCTTTTTGCTTTGTTTGCTTGTTTTGTTATCAAAAACACACAAAAAAAATAGTTGCTTTATTTATCAAAAACACACAAAAATTAAGTCTCCTTTAGTTGTTGCCTCTTCCTTATCTCACCATGTTAATCCCTAAATTCACCCTGAAAGACCTTTCAATTGGTAGTGGTTCTATAATTGGGAAAGATAATATCGAAGAATTCTTTAATCATGTTAGTAAGCATGAAGATACTGAGGATAGATCCCTTGCAGAACTTGCTCCAAACTATGAGATTGCTACAGCTTCTTTAATTCACATGTTAGAAGCTAGGTTTGTTAACCTCAACCCCTTAATGCAAGTAATGTTTCTTAAGCTTAAAGAAATTGAGGACCCTGAAAAGAGGGATTTTATTCTAGAAACTTTGTTTAAGGAATTCTATGATGTTGCCAAGAAAGCTAGAAAAGTCTTTGAACGTTTCAATATGCTAGGCTCATGTGTAGATGTTGTTGGTACACGAGAGAAGATGAACAAAACTGAACCTAATGGGGAGGAAACTAAGGTACCAATACCCTTTAAACTGGTAGCAATACATGAAGCCATAGAAATGAATCTTGATTGGATTGTTCCTGAAAACCCTTTTGATGAAAATAGTGAACCTAAGAGCATTGAGAGAGGATCCCCTAGAACTTATTTGGATGATATACCTTGCCTTGTCGAAGATATTTATGGTATTAATCTTAATGCTTCTTCATTTGAGAATACTTGATTCTTTTTCTTGATTCTTATGCCTAACTTAAAGGCGTTAAAGAAAAGTACTTATTGGGAGATAACCCAAAAGTTTTAGATGAGTCTTGGAAGTTATTACTTGAGTAATAACCGCTCCTTATCCTTTTTATTTGCTTTTTGTGCCAAGAGTAACCTCTAATAAGAGAGAAGTAATGACTAGGAAAGTTGTTGTCCCGAAACAGATTTATGTGCTTCACCGTAAAAATTTGTGTAAAATCTCTATACGTCCTTTTGAGGCATGAATTTTTGTTATTCTGCCCCAGGTTGTTATCTAACTTTTGTTAGTTCAACACTTTTTGATTTGAGCAACAGAAGGTCTTCGAAAAAAATTGTATTTATCTTCTGGTCTGTTTTGACAAATTTCTGCCATTTTCTGCATTTGCTTCTTGTTGGTTCCTTTTTGAGTTCTTTTGGGGAATTGAGCTTTTTGAGCGAAGTGCTTCAGTAGCTAGTGTTCTAATGGAAGTTTATTGGTGTTAGAACTGAACATTAAGACTTATTTATCTTGAGTGCACTAATGTTGCTAATAAAGATTATGTGAAGTTTTGTATAAAGGAAAATTTTCAGGTGTATGGAAGGATGATGACCCACAAGTATAGGGGGTGTATCGCAGTATTTTCGAGGGAATTGAAACCCAATTTATTGATTTGACACAAAGGGAGCCAAAGAATATTTATAAGCCTTAACAACTGAGTTGTCAATTCAGCTGCACCTGGAAACAATCTTGCTCACAGCAGTTTATCAGTAGCAACAGTTTTGTAGTAGGAATAGTAAAGTAACAACAGTAGTAAAGCAAAGACAGTAGTAACAAAAGCAGTAAAAGTGGGATTCGAGTGCGGTAGGCATAGGATGGATGGACGGGTGTTGCATGGACAAGACAATTCACATAGTAATCAGAACATAGGGCAATTGCAGATAAATAAGATAAAGCATCCAAGTACTAGACAATCCTAGGCATGTGTTCCATATATAGTCATACGTGATCGCAATTAGAACTTGCACAACATCTTTTGTCCTGCCAGCCCGTTTGCAGCGGGGCCTCTAGGGAACTACTGGCAATTAAGGTGCTCCTTTTAATAGAGCACCAGAGCAAAGCTTTAACACTCCGTGAACACATGTGATCCTCACATCAAAGCCTTTCCCTTCCGGTTATCCCGATTTCTGTCACTTAGGGGCCATAGGTTCCGGACAACGATGTGTGTATACAACTTGTAGATAAGACCAAGAACAATACTATCATAATGAATCAATAATAAGTTCAGATCTAAAATCATGGCACTCGGGCCCTAGTGACAAGCATTAAGCACAACAAGTCGCAACAAAGTCATAAAGCACTAATAAAAGATACTAGGCACCATGCCCTAACAATCTGATGCCATTACATGAACGATCTCATCCAATCCCTACCATCCCCATAGCCTACAGTGGGGGATTACTCACTCATAGATGGGGGAAACATGGATGGTCGATGGAGAAGCGATGGTGATGATGATGGCGATGATCTCCTCCAATTCCCCGTCCCGGCAGGGTGCCAGAACGGAGTTTCTGGTGCTATTTCGTTGAATCTGGTGGTGGCGGCAGAGCGGAACTCCTTCTGGAAAAACGTCGAACCCCCCGAAGTTTTTAGGTCAGAAGGCTCCTTATAGGCGAAGAGAGAGGCCGAGGGGGTGCCTGGGGGCCCACACCACCCCCTCGCGCGGCCTAGCCTGGCCCGCGCCACCAGGTGGTGTGGCCACCCCAGGGCTCTTCTCCGTCTCGTATTCTGGCTCCTGGAGTCTTCGGGTGAAATAGGATTTTTGGCATATTTTCCGGGATTTTTCCTGATAGTTGATTTTCTGCACAAAAAGTAGACACCAAGGCAATTCTGCTGAAAACAGCGTCAGTTCGCATTAGTTGCATCCAAATCACACAAGCATAGAGGAGAAACAATAGCAAAAGTGTTCGGGAAAGTAGATACGTTTTGGACGTATCAACTCCCCCCAAGCTTAGCTTATTGCTTGTCCTCAAGCAATTCAGTTGAAAACTGAGTGCGATAAAAGAACTTTCACGAACACATTTGCTTCATATGATGTAAATATTCTCAGCAATGTGATCAACTACTTAGACCATTCATAATAAAGAGTATGCAACTGAGTCTACTTAATAGTCATTGCAAGCTATGAAGAGATTCTAACTCAAGAATAATAAGTAGCATGAAGCACGAACATAAGTAACATTACAATGCTCATAGAAAGGTATGATAGAGTGGTATCTCGCTTGCCTTTGATTATGAATGCCAAGGCACCTCTGAAGTTCAAGTGATGACTAGAAGTAAAGATATCAAAGATACAAGCATCAAAGTCATAACACAAATAATCAAGTAATGGAACAAACACAAAGAATGACAACTATGCTCTCAAGAAGGTGCTCAAAGAATATGTGGAGACTCAACAAGTAAAAGAAAAAGTTTTGAATAATTTGAAAGGCTCCCAAATGCTGAAAGTATGGTACTCGTTAGCTTTGAGCTCTCATTGCCCCTATCATAAGTATCTTTAATGTGGTTAAGGTGAAAGTGAGGTCCAATCTGAGTTATATGCTTGACAGACTATAAACTGAAAATCCCAAGTCCCTTGAGTACGAGGGCCGCTCCTCATGCTACTCAACTTTAGTTACCGGTAAGTTGTTGTCATCGTAAGTATGTGCGTATCATTGAGAACCGCCAACGGGGTACCCCTTGCCCGATGATACGGAAGATTCCCCATATCAAAATGACAAGGCAAGCAGACAATGAGTATCTCAGCAATCTTCTTAATTACCATGGGCAAATGGTGCTTTTTTCTCTCTTTCCTCTTTTCATAAAACTCTCTTTTTTTTCTTTTTTTCAATAGTTATCTCTCTCCTTTTATAAGAAGAATGCTTCATAGATATCATTATGGTTACGATGCAGGTTTCCACCATGTCAGCATGGATTAGACCAGTGGCCCAGGCGTTTCTCTAACACACATACATAACTCCATGAACTTACAAGCTCCCCTTTTATTTCACACCGACGACATCCGCAGACAAAAGAGCAAGGTACAACTGGGTATATATTTACAAGTGTTGAAAGCGTTCCCCGTGACAGCACGGTTCTGCTAATCCCCAGCCTATAATTTGCAAGCATATAACTTTCATGGAGAGTTCACAATGGTTCAGGTTTATTAAGTGCAGGAAAATAAAGTGTGCCATCAAGTTCGTGAGAGCTTTACTAACTAATTTTCCCATAACAAGCAAACATTTTATTCGGAAGAAAACAAGGCACATTGAATATGCACGGACATAGCAAATGATGCTAATGGGTAGGTATGGTGGACACTTTGGAAATATTTGGTTTAGGGAGTTGGAGACATGAGTAAAACACTCAGTGGAAGTGAAGGCTAGCAATAGTAAGGGAGCGACAAACGAGAGAGCAATAGCTATCATTATCATGCTTGCAACAAAACAAGACTACTCATGGCATGAAAGTGATTCAAGATCCTCAAGGCAAAATAATTCATCAAGGCTTAACTAATTATTACAGTCATGAGCATGCGTGAGCATGTGCCAAGTCAATCAAATGAAACATTCAGAGGAGGATACCACGGTGTCATACCAATTTATGAAAAGAGTAATGCAAGCAAACATTCATAAGACATGCTACAAACTATTAGCGAGCTGGAGCTAATCATAAGAAAGCAAGAACTACTAAGCAACCAAAGTAAACATACACTCTACATGAACGGACTAAGCATGCCCACAGTGATGAGTATATGTACAAAAATGAAAAAAAATAGAGTTCGTTACCAGCCTCTTACCACGCCTCAAGTTGTCATTAATCCTCATTATTGCTCTTCGCTTGTGTGGCTTGAATAATAATATGAAACCAATATTCCACTAGAACTGCCAAACCCTGTAGCAAACTCACAAAAAAACAAAGAAGAACGACAAATATTTTTGGTGTTTTCGATTTTTAAACAAGAACCAAAAAGGGAAAAACAAAGCAAAATCTTTTTGGATTTTTCGAATAGTTCAAACAAAGCAAAAAGGGAAAAGCAAACCAAGGCAAAAAAGAAGAAGCAAACCAAAGAGAAACAACAAAAATATTTTTGGTCTTTTTGTGTTTTTAGAAAGCAAAAGCAAAGAAGAACAAAAACTAAAAAGAGAATGAAACATGAATATACAAAGTACCGACGCAACATGATATGGAGATGAGTGCGGTGTCGGCGTACCTCCCCCCAAGCTTAGGCTTTTGGCCTAAGTGGGTATCAATCCATGTACGAATAGGGGTTCCAAGCGGGCGGATCTTGGTAAGAATGGTCGTAGCTAGGCCCATGAGAAGAAGAGGAAGCTCCCCAATCATAAGCGGGCTGCTGATATGAAGACTCTCACTCATTTGAGGGCTGGACCGAATCATCCGTGACCTCCCTTCTAGTGTCCTGCTCCTGCTGGGAAAGCTCTCCTAGTTACGTGTCAAGCTCCTCCTCAGTGAGGGACCATCCTTCCATGGTATCAAGGTTAAACAAAACAGGTGCAGGCAAAAGAACAACACGCTCGGACTTGCTATTTCTCCAGCCAGCCTTGAGAAAGGTTATTTCATAAGATAACTCACTCAAACTAGCCCACGAGGAACTAAATTTATGATGTATCATGGAATTAAAATCAAGCCTCTCTATGGGAAACTGTAGGTCTAGATGATGAGGCACTAAACCATGCAATGCTAGCAAACGAGAAGCAATGAGGCCTCCACAAATTCCACCTTTCTCACGGTTAGCAGCGAGACAGAAAGCTATCGAAGCACCCAAGTTGTAAGATCTATCTCGTTTAAGAGCAGCAGAGATAAATGCTAGATCAAACGAAGATAACTTATTGGCAGTTTTCCTAGCAAGAACACACTTGGCAATAAAGTAGGCAAAGTAGCGAATGGAGGGAAGATGAATGTTACGGATTTTTCCACTCTCCTTCGAGAAGCTGCTCCCTTGGCAAATTTCTGCATATAAATCCATGAGTGGTTCATCTATCTCTTTAATCTTCCTACATGATCCCCATTGAGGTACCTTAATAGCTGCACAAAAATCATCAAGAGAAAGGTCGACAGCTATATTGTAAATTTTGTAATGGACCATGGGGTTAGGAAAAGAGTGACTAAATTTGAAGTCCTGCACCACAGACATGGTTAGCTTCACAAATTGACAAGGTTCATCTTCCAAAAAGTGCTCTAATCCTGCATTAGAAACCAAAGTGTGGAAATCTTGTAGAATTCCTGCAGCTCTCATGAACTCAGAGCATGGATAAATGGAGGGAAAAACTTTCTCCTCCCGATGGACCTTCATGACCTCAGGCACCCAAAGCTCATGTTGGTTTAGGTGGTGTTCACTCATCTTCTATTCTGAAATTTAAACACCTATTACACAAGTGATTGCAAAGTAAATATAATGAAGGATTCTACTCATAGGGACTTGCAAGAGGCCTAAACATGCATCAAAACTATATCTCTAAGCATCAAACAAGCTTACAAGCCCTCATAACCAGTCACCTACAGCAGCAAAATACTCAACAAATAATCCACTAAACACAAATCTACTTGGACAAGGGGAGGAGTCACATACCAAGGAACAATTGCTCCAAATTTCAGCAAGAAAGATGGGCTGAGCAAAGAGATCGAAGAAATCGAGACCAAGCACAGAAAGAACGCGATTTTGAGCTATGAACTGGAGCTTCCTTGGGAGAGAGAAGAAAGTGGCAGGTGAGAGAAGTAGTGGGGGCCAGGGGTGGCCCACACTAGGGCATGGCGCCACCCAGGGCTGGCCGCGCCACCACATGGTGTGCCTGCCTGGTGGGCCCCCCTGGTACCTACCAGGTACTCCTCTGCCCCTTTTTTCACGTAAAAATTTAATATGAATTTTCTGGAATTTTTCGAGACACTTTGTTTTTGGGCATTTTTCAGAAATAGAAGAATGATTTCTCTGACAGACAGATTTTTTTTCTTTTGGAAGCATGATGCAAGGACAAAACAAGGCTAGACCTATAGAAGTTCTAGCATGCAAGCAACTAACAACACAAAGAAAACTAAACAAAAACAAAAACTAAGATGCAAAGGATAGAAATAAACGGAGATAATCATAATGAAAACATTGTTTTGGTCAATGGAATCCTTTTGTTAGCAAGGTTGATCAAGTCTTGCTACCAAAACAATTGCATATGAGACAAAACTTTGTACTCCACTAATGATTATGTTACCTTAACCTTGATAGCAATGGTCCCAATCATAATAGTTTCAAATTTTTCTCTTGGTATGGGACAATATATTTCTCCAACTTGAATGCCTTCAACATGTTCAATTGAATTCAAGCCATAAGTCCTTTCAATCTTCTTGGGGAAATAGACAGTATGTTCCTTGTCATTAACTTTGAAGGTCACCTTTCCTTGATTACAATTAATAAGAGCTCCTGTAGTATTAAGAAAAGGTCTCCCAAGAATAATAGACATATTATCATCTTTAGGCATTTCAAGCACAACAAAATCAGTTAATATCAAGCAATTATGAGCCACCTGAATAGGTACATCCTCACATATACCCACAGGAATAGTGGTAGATTTATCAGCCATTTGCAAAGATATATCAGTTGGTGTCAATTTTTCAAGTTGAAGCCTCTTATAGAGAGAGAAAGGCATAACACTAACTCCAGCTCCCAAATCACACAAAGCAGTTCTAACATAACTGTTCTTAATAGAGCAAGGGATTGTTGGAATCCCTGGGTCTCCAAGTTTCTTAGGAACCTTACCATTGAAAGAATAATTAGCAAGCAAAGTAGAGATTTCTTCATTAGGGATCTTCCTTTTATTCGAGACAATATCCTTCATATACTTTGAGTAAGGAGGCAATTTAATAGCATCAGTCAAAGGAATTTGCAAGAATAAAGGCTTCATCCACTCACAAAACTTATTGTAGTGTTCATCTTCCTTTGACTTGTGTTTCTTATTAGGGAAAGGCATAGGTTTTTGGACCCAAGGTTCTCTTTCACTACCATGTTTCTTAGCAATAAAATCTTCTTTGGTGTATTTAGTAGTCTTAGTGTGGTTTTCAG
Source organism: Avena eriantha (assembly GCA_910589775.1). Taxonomy (NCBI): domain Eukaryota; kingdom Viridiplantae; phylum Streptophyta; class Magnoliopsida; order Poales; family Poaceae; genus Avena; species Avena eriantha. Next base: position 397,634,529 of record OU342740.1, on the reverse strand, counting down.
GTTCTTCTTCAACTTTTTCTTCATTAGGAACTTCATTTTCTTCATTACCACTTTTAGTTTCAGCATCAGAGATAGATATACTATTAGGATCTATAGCAGGTTCAGAGGGTTCTACAACAGTTTTATGTTTATTTTTCCTTTTCTTACGAGTAGAACCACTATTTTCAGCTTGTTGAGAATCCTGCTCAATTCTTTTGGGATGCCCCTCAGGATATAGAGGATCTTGGGTAGCAGCACCACTTCTAGTTCTAATTTCATAAGCATGTTTTTCTTTAGCAGCATTAACTAGCAAGTCATTTTGCACTTTAACGAGTTGATCTATTTGAGTTTGAACCATTTGAAAGTGTTTAACAATCATTTTAACATCATTAGAGGTTCTTTCCACAATATCTTTCAACTCAACAATAGCTCTAGTGTTTTCCATTAGATGATTTTGCACCCTTTTATTAAAGTTATCTTGCTTAACAATAAAGATATCGAATTCTTCTAAGCATTGATCGGGAGGTTTCAAATAAGGGATATCACCTTCATCAAAGTGTTGGAGAGAGTGTACCTCAATAGTGGATGGGTAGGGAATAGGCTTACATAATTCTTCTATAGGAGGTAAATTCTTGACATCTGCAGCTTTAATTCCCTTCTCCTTAAGACATTTCTTAGCTTCCTTCATCACTTCATCATTTAATTCAATAACTCCCCTCTTATTTGATGTTGGAATAGGCACAGGAATAGATGGTTCAGGTACAATTACTTCAGGTATAGCTTGTTTAGGAGGAGTCCAGTCTTCATAATTCTTGCTTATTTTAGCCATTAATTACTCAGCTTCCTTTGGAGTCCTATTCCTAAAAACACAATCAGCACAACTATCTAGGTATGTCCTAGATTCCTCGGTTAGTCCATTATAAAATATATCAAGAAGCTCATTCTTAGGTAAAGGACTTCCAGCCTGTGCATGAACCAAAGCACAAACCTTGCCCAAGATCCGGGCAATACCTCTTTTTCTCCCTGTTTAAAATCAAAAAGTTCCTGCAAAATAGCATGTCTAGCACTGGGAGGAAAATATTTCTGCAGGAAAGTACTAATCAAGCACTCAGGGCTATCAATAGATCCAGGAGGTAAATTACTAAACCACGTTTTAGCTTCTCCTTTCAGTGAAAAAGGAAAAATCTTAGCAACAAAATAAGTACGCATCTTAATATCATCAAAAAACAAGCCACTCATAGTAGAAAGTTCATTCATATGTGCTACCGCACTTTCATTCTTAGTCCCACAAAAAGGTTCTTTCTCGACAATAGCTATGTAAGATAGATCAAGAGAGAAATCATAATCTGATCTATAATGTTTATGGGAGAAGCAGCAAATTTAGCATCAAGAGATAATTTGGGTCTAATAGTACGCCTCTCAAGGAGACTCTTAGCAGTGCTCCTATCATGGGTGTTCCTACATTCTTCAATAAAATCATCAGTCATCTCAACATAATCTTCTTCAGCATCATAACTCTTACTAGACTCAGGTGAGCTAACAGGTGTGGCAGTGCCTTCATTAGGAGTTTCGGTATTTCCAGCTATAGTTCTAGCAATCGTAGCATCTAGGAAAGGACCTAATGAACCACTTTTATCAAGCACAGTAGAAGCAGCATCATAAGTATCAGAAGTTTCAGATTCAGCAGTAGTAGCAGTGTGTGTAGCATGTGTATGTGGTAGTGTAAGGAACTTACTCAAAACAGGCGGTGAATCAAGAGCAGTAGAGGTGTTCAGAACCGTACCTCTTCTTGTAGTGGATGGTAAAATAGGAACCTTGCCATCACGAGACTTACCCATGATGGATGAGTAGCAGCGAACAATAGAGAATCCAAGTGAACTTGATAAATAAAGCTATGCTCCCCGGCAACGGCGCCAGAAATAGTCTTGATGACCCACAAGTATAGGGGGTGTATCGCAGTATTTTCGAGGGAATTGAAACCCAATTTATTGATTTGACACAAAGGGAGCCAAAGAATATTTATAAGCCTTAACAACTGAGTTGTCAATTCAGCTGCACCTGGAAACAATCTTGCTCACAGCAGTTTATCAGTAGCAACAGTTTTGTAGTAGGAATAGTAAAGTAACAACAGTAGTAAAGCAAAGACAGTAGTAACAAAAGCAGTAAAAGTGGGATTCGAGTGCGGTAGGCATAGGATGGATGGACGGGTGTTGCATGGACAGACAATTCACATAGTAATCAGAACATAGGGCAATTGCAGATAAATAAGATAAAGCATCCAAGTACTAGACAATCCTAGGCATGTGTTCCATATATAGTCATACGTGATCGCAATTAGAACTTGCACAACATCTTTTGTCCTGCCAGCCCGTTTGCAGCGGGGCCTCTAGGGAACTACTGGCAATTAAGGTGCTCCTTTTAATAGAGCACCAGAGCAAAGCTTTAACACTCCGTGAACACATGTGATCCTCACATCAAAGCCTTTCCCTTCCGGTTATCCCGATTTCTGTCACTTAGGGGCCATAGGTTCCGGACAACGATGTGTGTATACAACTTGTAGATAATACCAAGAACAATACTATCATAATGAATCAATAATAAGTTCAGATCTAAAATCATGGCACTCGGGCCCTAGTGACAAGCATTAAGCACAACAAGTCGCAACAAAGTCATAAAGCACTAATAAAAGATACTAGGCACCATGCCCTAACAATCTGATGCCATTACATGAACGATCTCATCCAATCCCTACCATCCCCATAGCCTACAGTGGGGGATTACTCACTCATAGATGGGGGAAACATGGATGGTCGATGGAGAAGCGATGGTGATGATGATGCGATGATCTCCTCCAATTCCCCGTCCCGGCAGGGTGCCAGAACGGAGTTTCTGGTGCTATTTCGTTGAATCTGGTGGTGGCGGCAGAGCGGAACTCCTTCTGGAAAAAAACGTCGAACCCCCCGAAGTTTTAGGTCAGAAGGCTCCTTATAGGCGAAGAGAGAGGCACGAGGGGTGCCTGGGGGCCCACACCACCCCTCGCGCGGCCTAGCCTGGCCCGCGCCACCAGGTGGTGTGGCCACCCCAGGGCTCTTCTCCGTCTCGTATTCTGGCTCCTGGAGTCTTCGTGGTGAAATAGGATTTTTGGCATATTTTCCGGGATTTTCCTGATAGTTGATTTTCTGCACAAAAAGTAGACACCAAGGCAATTCTGCTGAAAACAGCGTCAGTTCGCATTAGTTGCATCCAAATCACACAGCATAGAGGAGAAACAATAGCAAAAGTGTTCGGGAAAGTAGATACGTTTTGGACGTATCAACTCCCCCCAAGCTTAGCTTATTGCTTGTCCTCA